>WNWK01000404.1:320000-402500 GCA_009830355.1 Cherax destructor | reverse complement strand
TTACTTGGTTCGATATCCTCAGTATTTTATTAATATCTCCTTTGTTTATGCCCATCATCCACTTGTACACCTCGATGATATCTCCCCTCATTCTACGTCTCTCCAGAGAGTGGAGATTCAATGCTCTAAGTCTATCTTCATACGGGAGATTTCTTATACTGTAAATCATTAATTCTTGTCTGGGCCTAATAAATTCTGGTGGTCTAGTCGTTTGATTCCCCCAACGAATGTACAGAATATATACACGATGAGTTTTGTACTGTATACCTGCAGGTGGTCTAGGGGCTTGATTCCCCCACGATTCTACTGTGTATATTCACCGCGACCTCTGTATTTTTCAATATACATACGTTGAGAGTTTACTGTTCATTCCCTATTTTCGGGATTAAAATTTAATTGACCTGTGGTGTACAGGTGACACGCAGCCTAGTCGATGCGCTTCGAGCTCAACAAATCGTCAACAAAGCCCTATTAACCTAGCAATCTATTATTTTTTTTGTCTAGAGAAAAAGTGATAGAGGATTGTCAATTCAGGTCGGCGCTGGATATTATTTGATATTAAATAACACTGAGTACTTCTGAAGTGTACTGCTCTCCCACTATGATAGTTGCAGAGTGGGAGCAAAAGCTAGCTGGGTTTTTTTCATCTCGCATTTTATCACAAAAGTAGTAATGAAATCTGTCTGCTTGAGATGGGAAACTTCCATAAGGCGACGAGGATATCGTTAAGTATTCGAGGGTACAAGATTATTTTCTTTTAAGTGAGCAATACTGCATGCACCAGCAAGGTGCTGCTACCCTTTACAATATTGATTTTGTTCAGTGTTGAAACCCTTCAGTCTGAGCTGGTAGACATCAATAGGGGAATGAGAACATTGTCAAGTATTCCACTAAAATCTCATGAGCCTCGGGAATTTCACTGATTTCATTCTAGCAGACCTTGGGTAATTAATACTTGGGAACTGCCCTCTCTCACTCTCAGGTTGGACTATCCCAGGCAGAGGAGAAATGAAATTATATATATATATATATATATATATATATATATATATATATATATATATATATATATATATATATATATATATATATAATGTGTGTGTGTGTAATGTGAAATATATAACATTACATTACTATGTAAACAATGCGTATTCATTGTTAAAATAACCTCTCAAAATTCTAAGACTACAGACTTCAGCTCGTCTCGCGACAACCAGCCTGACCTCACAAAAGGAACTCGACCTCACTTGTGCTAAGCAGCACCCTCTAAATGTAGGCTAAACTCAGATAACATGAACAGGTGGTGGGGATTAGTGTTGGAGGGGAGAGTTGACGAATAAAGAGGGAAGGGGGTTAGTGTAAAGTATGCGGGGTCAGCCTTGTAAAAGAGGGGGAAGCGGGGGTCATCATTATTGCAAGAGTCGAAGGTGAGGGTTGGGATCGGAGTTGGGAGGTGGAGTCAGAGCGGAGGGTTGAAGGTCGGACTTGAGGGGCCGTTATGGGATCTGCGGATGAGGTCGTTGGGGGGATGTATTTCCATGACCATCCATCATTTCGACGCCTGGGTAAATATACATGGGACAGGGGAACAGGGGGGAGAGGGGAGGCAAAGAAAAGCTGAAGAAATATCCGAATCTCGAGTCCCGTAGTCAGGGAGGTCACGAAGGAGGCACGAATAGTCACGGAAAGTCACAAAGGAAACAAGGAAGGTCAGAGAAGAGGCACAGCAGGTCAATGAGGATGCATGTGATATGAGATACTATTTTTATGCTAATTTTAGTTTTAACAGTTCCCTATTTCTCTTAATAATCCTCCGAGTTAATATATATATATGAACCTGTTATATATGGTTGGGTCACCGGTCTGGACACTTAAGCAACTGACAGTGCTGTGTGTTTCCCTAGTGTCTGACTTAATATAATGTTCCTCCCCTAGCGAAGTGTTTAATAGTTTTATAAAACGTTGTCTTGTGTAGCAAGAGTGACAGTTAATGACGATCTAATTATCTGGCCTTAAATTCCCTTTCCAAATGAATTTATACTAAGAGAAGGCATAGTGGGTCTAAGCTCACCCATTGGAAGTTGCTCCAGAGTGTCCAGCGTCTACAGGGACGGAAAATACTTATAGTGGCAGCTTAGGGTGATAAGGTTTTGTGACACGATAGATGACCACGTAGTGTATCATCAATACTTGGCGACTATACTAGCAGAGAATAGGCCTGCAATTGTAGCCAGAAATAACCAAGGTGACCCTGGTGAGTTGCAAGAAGTCTGCAACTGGCTTACTTAACTTTATATGGAGAGGGCACGGAAGGTCACGGAGGAAACACAGAAAGCTAGGGAGGAGGCAGTGAAGGTCAAAGAAGAGAGATTGATAGTCACAGAGAAGGAACGGAAGATCACTAAGTAGGTACGGATGAAGATCACAAAGCACGGAGGAACACGAAACAGTCACTGTCTCATCCACCAAGACGAGGAAAATACATAGTAAAATGATAGAAGGATAGATGGAGACTGGCAGGTCAGGCTAGGAAAATACAGAATAGCCAAGAATTCCAAACTTTAACGTTTTTGGAAAGTCTCGAAAGCTCTTTAGTCGCCTACCTTCATGGATGTTTGTCCACTGCACACTGCCTTCCTGTTTCCGTGTCTCAGATTCTCCACAGTCTCCGTGTCTCAAATTTTTTGCGTCTCTGGTTCTCCGCGTCTCAGCGTCACTAACTGTCTTCACTTTCTGGCCTCCTATACTCCATACCTGTATGTATGCATTTGCCCCATTACCATTTTAATTTATCCCTTCTCAATTATTTTGTCTTATCTATTGCCTTTAGCTCCCTATGCACCCAGTTATTATCCTTATTCCTGTTTTCTAAATTCCGAGTTATTATCCTTCCCTGTGCATGATCCCTATACATCCAGTTATAATATTTACCTGTTCTTGTTGCAATTCGCTCAGTCATTAGTCTTTCCTCTTACAGCTCCGTGTGTGACGAGAACCAAGCCTCTATTGCTGAAAAATATTTTTTTCAGAAAATACAGTGCTCTGGTGGTGCGTGGATTAATTTGTGATCCATTGTGTGCGGACAGCTCTCCTGATCATAGTTCCTATCTATTTGTCTATCTGTGTGCGCCAGGGATGCTGGAATAACCCATACAGAATTTATCCAACGGTGGGGAGAGTGAAATAGGGAGGTTTTGATCTCTTTTTTGCGCAAAAAACACAATATTGGATCTTTTTGTTGTGGTATGTTTGAGTGTAAAAATGTGGGGAAGTGCGTCTCTCGCCAGACGCATTTGCACGCATGCGCGCACGAGCGTATGCATGTGCGCACACAGACTAAATGTAGTACTAACCTTGAAGTCTCTTGCAGTGGCTCCAGTTTTTTTCTGTTTTGTTCTGTTTATTCTTCATAGTGACTATTATTTTAAAATTGAGCACCAGCGTTGTTTGTTTTTTTTGTCTCGGTTAACTCGGGGTCGTGAAGTTTATGTTCTTGCTAAGATGTGTTGATTATCGAATTGAAGTTGGAGGTGCGAGGTGAACTTCGGGTGAAAAATAAACTTCAGGTGGCAGGTACAAACCTTGGTAATTGAAACCGACAAATTGGTTTAAAGAGACACGTGAGAAAACACCAGGACATATTTATTAGAAAACGTTTCGGTCCTGGGACCTTGATCACTTCTAACACTCTCTGATAATATATTATATATACTGTCATTTTAATCTGTGTGTCAGAAGTGAGCGTGGTCCCAGGACCATGCTTATTTCTGACACACACACAGGTTAAAATGACAGTGTAAGTGGTAAACTGCAGATGGCAGAGGTAGTGTGCACAGGAGAAACTGGTTTCTTCTTTGTCAACTTAGAAAACCAGACTAAAAAACCCGATAAAAAAAATTCAGTGAAAATAAATGTTAAAAATTAAAAAAAAAACGAAAAAGGGATCATTATCATTATTGATCTGAGGAACTTCAGGATCCCGAGGCTCGATCTCACTGTCCAGATAATTCTCTCCCTGGGGGAATAGGATTTTAGTGGTTAAATAAACTACTTCTTCTTGTAGGTTCGCCGGTATGTCCGGCCCGGGTCTTCTCCAAATGGTGACCCGGCCTTGGCCCCCTGGAAGGAGGGTGTCGATCATATTCTTCTTTCTTCTGTCTTCTTTCTTGGGGCCCCCCGGGTGGGGGGCGATGTTCACATGATATATTGTTGACAAGTGAGCCACAGAGGGATAATTGGAACTAGAAGCGTTAGGAAAGCGTAAAGATAATGTAGGGAGAGATTACAGAAGAGACTATAATGAGGGAGATGAAAGAAGAGTGAGTGAGATGATAAAGAGCGTGAAGGAGATGACACCACGAATAGAATGCCATGATAAATATTACAAACGATATCCACTGATATAGACAATGCAGGTTTAGGGATATATTAGTCTAAGAAAAATAAAGCTGGTTTCATCAGCTAACGTTGTTTTTGGCACGTTCTGTAAAATGATTACATATCTAAGTGATGCAGCGATGCTAAACTACTGATGGGGGAGCCACCAGTAATCACGCAACTACGGTTGGAACAGTAACTACTAGCGGAAAGACAACTACCTGCGTAAATGCAACTACCAGTGGAAGTGAAGGAATTCATCTGCAGCGTCAGTTACTTAAGAGCGTAAGAAAGGAGGAACACTGCAGCAGGCCTACTGGCTTATACTAGGGACTCTCTCTCTCTCTCTCAAAACTACTAGGATCAAACCACTTTCTTACAAATAGACCAAATGATATTGCTGCCTCACTAGCAGTAGTAATTCAGCTGAGCGTTTCTAACAAGGCTTCCTCTATAAGCTGATTGTTTGAAGTCAGTTTGAAAGGACTTCGGACTCTCTTGCGAATGATGCTCTATAAGATGCTTTTGATGATGCTCTTATGCTGTTGTTGATGCTTTGATCCTGTTTTGTGTTGTTGATATGTTTGATGGCGATTCTGTTGTTGTGTGCTGATGATGTTGCTATTAATGATGCCAAAGGTCAGTTCTGACCAGGCGTTCACTAGGTGTGACTTGGCGGTAAACAGGTGTGATCTGGCGTCAGGTGTGACCTGACGTTTACCAGGTCTGATCTGGCGTTTACCAGGTCTGACCTGACGTTTACCAGGTCTGACCTGACGTTTACCAGGTCTGACCTGACCTTTACCAGGTGTGACCTGACCTTTACCAGGTGTGACCTGACCTTTACCAGGTGTGACCTGACCTTTACCAGGTGTGACCTGACCTTTACCAGGTGTGACCTGACCTTTACCAGGTGTGACCTGACCTTTACCAGGTGTGACCTGACCTTTACTAGGTGTGACCTGACCTTTACCAGGTGTGACCTGGCCTTTACCAGGTGTGATCTGGCGTTTATCAGGTCTGACCTGGCGTTTACCAGGTCTGACCTGGCTTCTCCCATGAAACATGAACAAATCTAGTTTACAAGACATGCGATGACTATAATATTTACTTATTCTTCCAAATACTGATTTTAATTATGATAATTATAATCCTAATATTTATTATGTTGTTGTTTTGTTGCCGCTTTATTTCATTGTAATTTAGATTGTCCACAAATTAATAATGTTTATCGACGAATTAAAATTGAGTGCAGAATCTTCTCTCTTCTACCCTCCCTCCACTTTTCTCCTTTTCTCATCTCTATTCTCTCTGCATCATTCCTTCTGTCACCCTCTCTACTCAGCTCCCCACCCTCCTTCCTATTCTTCCCTCTCCTTCTCTTCCATCATTTCTACCCACAGTCCCCCCCTCCCTTTCCACTCCCTTCTCCTCTATAACCATCTCATCACCGTTTCTCCCACTTTCATTCTCCCCCTCTCCCTTCTCATACCCCTTTCCCCTCCTCGCTAAACATCCCCTTCCCCCAAAAAAACCAGCTCCCCCTCCCTGGCGCTACTGGTCTCAAAGGCTAAAAGCGTGATCGGATTAAACAAGACTGTTTACCATACCTTTTAGCCTGTAATAGAAAATTGGATCCTGTTTTTTTTTTTTTTTACCCTGCGACAGTTTTTTTTTTTTTTTTTGGGGGGGGGGAAGCTTGCTGAGGATTCTCGAGGCAGATCTTAATGATCTGAATTCCGCTTGCCAGCGCTGTTGGAAAGGATATTGGGTCATTACCATTTTGTTCTCGGCTGTTTGTAGTTACAGAAGTAGCCGCGTCCTGATGGTGTTCAGTCCTCTTTAATTAACTTAGCATAAGTTTTTCAACAAATTCCTGGGTTTTTTTTCCCCCGCATGCTGCCCGCTCTGGGTTACTGGCGATACAACGGGCTAAAGAGTTCTAGCTGGGCGACACAGCAGGTTGAAGCGGCCTAGCTGAGTGATACAGCGGGCTGAAGTCCCAGCTGGGTGATACAGCGGACTGGACGGTCCCAGCTGGGTGATACAGCGGACTGGACGGTCCCAGCTGGGTGATACAGCGGAATGGACGGTCCCAGCTGGGTGATACAGCGGACTGGACGGTCCCAGCTGGGTGATACAGCGGACTGGACGGTCCCAGCTGGGTGATACAGCGGACTGGACGGTCCCAGCTGGGTGATACAGCGGACTGGACGGTCCCAGCTAGGTGATACAGCGCTTGCCTTGAGAAACTCATCAGTGCTGTACACCCAGCTGTAAAAAGGATCATTCACTGAGGAAAGCAAAAATCTCACTACTTGTATAAGATACCGAGTAAATACTCCAGAAAGCACCTTCAAAGTCTGTCTATCTTTCTCTCTCTCTCTCTCTCTCTCTCTCCTCAAAGGAGCTACTTGATCCAAGTAGCTACCTGTTTCTCGAATCAAGTCTAAGTTCTGCTTATTTCCTTGGACACTACAACAGGTAAAACAGACACATTGATTTAAAACAAGTATAATGATCAACACTGACCCATATCAAAAGCAGAATTCGAAATGTTTCGTTCTTTTATCACTTGGACATTAAGAATAATTTGGTAAAGTTAACATAAGTGTAGCTTAAATCAATGCTAGAAGCAATGGAATGAAACTTCGAGGAAAGAGGTGCAAAACAAATGGATACGAAGTAATTTTTTGTAACAGAGTTATGGATCCCTCGAACACACCTCCCACGGAGGCTTTACAAGCAAAAAAAAATAAAGGCGTCATATAAGACCCAGACGGAGAAGCACTTTGCAAATATCAGATTCAACCATATGCTGTGCAGGGGCTGGTTGCTGTGGTTGATGGAAACCTAACGTCAGTTGATGGAAGCCTAACGTCAGTTGATGGAAGCCTAACGTCAGTTGATGGAAGCCTAACGTCAGTTGATGGAAGCCTAACGTCAGTTGATGGAAGCCTAACGTCAGTTGATGGAAGCCTTACGTCAGTTCGTGAACTAACTCAGGGTTATTTCATTTACATTTTCAAGATAATTGCCTATACTGAAAAAAAACTTTAAGACAGAATATACAGTACAGTGGAATTTATATTTTGTTTAGGCTTTTCAATACGTGTGAGACTTTAATGGTAATTCTAGAACAGGGCAAAAAGTAAATGAAACAGCACCTCGCTCAAGATTTTGTTTAGTTTTCCACATTATGAAACAGAATAAGAATTCCAGGATCTCAGACAGCAGATATTTGAAATGACTAGGAGTTCGTACGCCACTGATAGTCTGGGTCATGTTACGATCACCGTAACACAATACTGAAAATCGTACTGCACGAACCTTACTTAGCTACCGAGGGAAAGCCGATCACTGAAATACGACTCGGAAAAGATTAAAGTGACTTACTATCGACGATAGTGAAAACAAGATAGGCTGCAGAACAAGTTTTAAGTGGCACAACGTTTCGCTCCTTGTAGATGGCTTGATATACACAACGAAACCTTGTTCAATTAAAAGCTCGTTTTGTAACGCGTGTATTTTCTCCACGGACCGGAAAGTCAGTCTTTGCAACCCGTAGTTATTTTTAGAGAACAAATTAACGACCATAACGTGATACGTAAAGTTAGACTCCGTGGCCCATAGCGGATGAAATCAATCAGCCCAATGCAACACGACACTGATAGCCGTTTTCCGTAAACCTTATTTACCTTTGAAAATTATGCTGACAAGTGCAACATGACACGGGAAGACAAGCTCTGCAACACGTAGTTAGCGGATGAGATAAAGCTGACTTCCGCAACATGACAGCGTGTAACGAAGCTGTCACTGATTTAATTTACTTCTCAGTAGCATCAAATGCGAACGTGTTTGAAAACGAAATAAAATACGTAGAGGGAGGGGGAGGGGGATGTTTTTTATTTGTCAGTGAGAAATGGTGACGTTTAGCCTGAATGGGATGTTAGTCATGTGATGACCCAACTCAGTGGGACTTTTGGCTATTTGACCGAGGCCTTAAACTGGCTTATCTGTCAACCTCTTAAAAATATAGCTGACATACGAAGTGTATAGATTACACATAGACTGATAAGATTTTAATGGTTTGTTTGCAATTACTATATTTTATGAGTCACATGTTTAAGGATGTCACATGTCTAGAAGGCTCAAATGGCCTGGGAAGGGGGGTCACATGCCCATTGGGAGTCACATGTTCACGGAAGTTACATCCCCAGGAAAGGTCGCGTGTCTTCCACAAGGGAAGGGAGGGGGTCGCCTCTCAAGAGCTGACATTTATAATCTTCTCCAGCAGCCGTGAGATCGATGGCGGCGAAGTCTTGAAAAATCTTTGTTCTGTGTCCCAGTCCATGGCGTGTAAACGTAGGTCCCAACGAGCTACACAAGACTGGTTGATGATGGTTCTCAGCGCATGTTTTTATTGAAGGAAGGTTACAATACCGTTGTTTGGCGATTTCGAAACGATAACTTGACGTTGCGGTTCAGCTCTTGTGATTTGTTCCCGTCATAGTCTCGCGACATTCATTCTTCATGGATGCCTTCCTCACCGACTTATATTCCAACTCACCCGTTATTTGATTATAATTTTAGAATATGCATAAATACTGTCCGCTGAGTGAGCTTGGCGAGATATACCTGAGATCTCGTATTTCCAAAAAAAAAAAAAAGCAGTCTTTAAAAAGAATTTTATAAAGGCCAGTAGTGGGGAATTTATTGTTGTCTTCTGGTAAACAAAGACTCTCCTAGTTTCAGTGGCTTAGCAAACAATATATAAAAATCATGTAATCTACTAGTCTGGGTATTGTTTGTACTGTCCGACATGTCGTAGGATAAACATTTATTAAACAAACATGGATACATCTGTACTATGCTGCTATTCTACTCAGTGTGATAGTCACGTAGTGGAAACAAAAGCTATGTTTTTTCTGTCATATTTCATACAGAAACGTGCCACTCTGACTTGAGAGAATTCAGCAGGGCGATAATATGCCCTGAAGGATTCCACTGTGGGCGCATTAGCAACAACTGCTTCAAAAGTTGCGGTGATACATCAACTGTCAGCTTTTTTTTATTATTGTTATATAATTTTTTTTTTTTTTTTTTTTTTTTTTTTTAAGTCGATCAAAAAGTGTCTGAGGGGTAATTTTATTTTTTTTTAAAAGAAACTAAGTGGTCTTCAAAAAGAATTCAGTGATTATATTCACGGCGAAACGATAAGCCCGTATGGGTCATGCAGCATCTGGGCAGTGGGTGTTGGAGGGGACGGGGTTGATCACGTTCGGCTCTAGGAGAGGAATGGTAAATCTCCAAAGTGAGGTAAACAATAAATGCTAATAACAATAGTCACTGATAGAAAAGTGGACTTTTATACCCAAACGTAAAGTGCAACGATCTGTGAGCGAAAGTCAGACGTTGCTGAAGGAACTTTTATTTGCAGAACGTTTCGCTCTGTCGAAATTTTATTATGAGTTAATAATTATCTACACGGAGCGAATATTTATCCAGATGAAATATTTTTTTTCTGCATCGTGTCTTGTTTTCACCGTTATCGGCAGTACCCTATTTGGAACCTGAACGATCTCTCAGGAGATAGACGAAATTGGGATATCTATAAGGATAGCGAGAAGCTTCTTTATACCGCTCCAACAAGAGAGACTTTTTAAGTCCTTGTCCTTACCACGGACAGTGACCTAAATTCAAAATCAAGAATCAGTGACCATAAATTTTTTTGATTAACAAGCAACTCAAATTTCAGTATCAGCGTAGAAAGCTTCAATACTGTGTTTGTAGACATAATGAGCCTAAGAAAAAAAATCAGAAGCAGAGTACAAGAAATAGTATGAGATGGATAACATTCTAGGCAAGACTAAAAAAAATTATCAATGAAAAACTGAGACCAACGGTATGACAACAATTAACTGAGTTAAACGGGCAAAAACGGGATACAGAGAAGGATTTAAGTGACGGGGAAGCCCTGAGGACCATATATACTATATTAATTTAAACAGAAAAGCAAGGGAAATAAAATAAATTGTAAACATTATAGCTAACCCTAAATAAGGCATTACATGTGTGAGGGGTTCAAGATAAAGCTCAAAGATACAACACAAGCTTTAATTAACCACGACGTTAAAATGACTTGAAGCAATTAGGTAATTGGTTGTGCAAGCAGCATAATTTCAGACCTACATTCACAACTGAAAATGACACGAACCAATCCAACACAAAATTTGCATGCAGGACCTGAAACTGACGCATTATATTAATGAAGAACAAAAAGGCACAATACCGTGACTGGGACAATACACAAATAACCCGCACGTAGGAGACTGAAACTTATGACGACGTTTCGGTCCGACTTGAATTATTAACTAGTCACACAGAAGCGCGAAGGATTATTATAATATATTCGCCAGGAACGAAGTCCTGATACGGATCTTATCCATATGGAGAGCCGCCACTGGCTCCCGAAGAAGTGTCCAGTGTTTGTATAAGTGATGTAGCGTTTACAGCCCTTTGGCAGGAGCAGATCTAGCACAAGGGTACAGTGAGTCGTCTTCAGGTCAGTTAGTGTACAGTATACAGCGTTATGGCAAGGGCACGATGAGGGGTACTGTTGACAGCCTCATGGCAGGGGCAGCCCTATGGCGAGAGCGCGATGAGGCTTCTTCAAAGCGAATGGTGTACCAGTGTATTGAGGCTGCCCTAATTGCTGTCAGTAACGCTGTCCATCAAAAATCTAGAAGTAACATATCCAAATTGCTGATCAACAAGATATTACCGATCCTGGAGACTGTAATGTGATGTTGATAAGTCCTCCTCAAACCCAACCCATCTCACCACAGTTGTACTATTACTACTACTACCCTGTCGCTGCTTACCATCTGACTCCTGCCTTTATATATATTCGTTTTTAATTGTCTCTGTATTAGGACTAAAGACTCCACACCTGGCGATACGTTTCCTCCAATAACGTCCAGAATTGTACACAAGTGTCTTTTTCCACAATTTGTGTCTTACTCATCAGTTTATCGGTACTGTATACCATTGATATGATTACTATTCTTATTGCGAGAACCATACACGGAGTGTATGGGTAATCTATAAGAATAAACCACATTCAACAGTAGTAAAAGAATGCAAAAATATTTTTTGGTCAAGTTAGATTGAAAATAAATGCGATATATTCCCATTGTTGAATTTGAGGTTATTCTTGTAATCCCTCGAGATATGAAGAATTAGACACATGTGCAATATCTGGGTATCTTTATTTGCAGACGTTTATCCCTCCTGTGGCTTTATCAATACAATGACATAATATGAGGACTGTAAAACTATATACAAAAGATACAATTCATGTACAAAACCTCGATAGGCTGAGCCTAAGAGGTGGAAGTCTTCACAGTTTCTGGTCCTGCATCCAATCCTTATCAAAAATAAATAATCTGAACATAGGGCTTGCTGTAAATATAGGAAAATTTAGCTGATGATACGAAAAAAAAAAAAAACGCGCGGCATCAATGACAGTGTAAACGTATTCAGGGAGACGTAGATTGCTTGGTGCTCTAGGTGGATAGATGAAAAAAGTTTCAATGTAAATGGAGTGTAGAAAATTGACATTTTTGTGAAGTGTAAAATTCGGCAATTTTGTGGAGGATAAAAATTAGCATTTTTTGACACACCAATATTAAACACGAATATAAAATGTTTGGTTCCCGCTGGTTCGGATATGAGAAGGAAGAACCACGGAGTTGCCATTAACAATGATCCCAAGTTAAGCAAAACAATTCTTGGAATAAGATACTCGATTTTTTTTTATTCAAATTACATAGAAAGGCAGCAGCAGTTAGTACCAGTTTTGCGTCTGTTGATCCCGACTATTTGCCTCAAAATAATCCTCTTTTTTCACCGTTTTTCTTTTTATTGCACTGATGAAGCCTTGTCGCTTTTCTAAATCACTTATCACATGCCTGACTTTCCCAGCACATTGTCAAATACTCTATCTTTCAGATCACACGTATTTTGACCAGACTTCCGCTTTCTCTTCACATGTTCTCTGGTTTTTTCTCATTTTCTCCTTCAGTCAAGACTATCAGAGACAGATCGAAATATTGCCTAACCTTCCTTCCCAAATTGTGGATTAATATCGAATAACGCTTTTGTTTAATAATATATCCTTTAAAAAAAAGACTTAGAACATTAAAACTGTTTTTTTCTTCAGGAAGCTGGACTATAAGATATTATACACAGAATTAATACACCGAAAAATACATCAGGTCAAAGAGGAAATGATATTTGAAGTGTTAAGTTATTTTTCTAGGAAATTCAGTTAGATACAGCATAAATATGGCTGAATGTCTTATTACCAATGGATTCGTACAACACTGAAACAAATTGCTCTCTGATGGAAGCGCAGCATAGTCCTTTCACCCTAAATGTATGTACATGCAAATTTTTCAAGAAATCTCGACAGTTCTCTTCACCCACTTTATCAATCCAGCCGTGTCGTCGATGGATGGCAAAATGAGAGCTTTCTGCTTTGCTATATTTTGCTATCTAGAGGTAACGAATGCTGGATTGTAGCTTACATTTTCTTGGCAGATATCACTCGATGTAGAAATCATAAAGTCTTCAGTTATCTGCGTTTCCCGTATACTCTTCATATCTCTCTCTCTCTCTCTCTCTCTCTCTCTCTCTCTCTCTCTCTCTCTCTCTTTCAACAATGCATTTTCCAGTTGAAAAGTGTGTGATGGCGTTGCATCAAGAAATCAGCACCGGTCCAGCCGACAAACACGCCGCCGTCTCCAGGGAAAGTCATAAGCAGACACACACAAAAACAGAGTCTCACATGACAAATAAAGTGCAATAATGCCAGCATGAGAGCCTCATGACACCTTCACGTTCTGAGAAATTGCAAAATCCCCGGTGCAAACCAAGAGGCACTCAGCTAGTTTTGCCAGACAGCAACAGCCTGGTTAAACAGTCAGACAGCCATGAGAGATACATGGAGAAAGGCAGGAGGGGGAAGACTGTGTTGTCCCCACATAGGCTGGCTATGTTCACAGGACTGTCTACCACCGCGATTGTAGACACGATTTCACTGAAAACAAACCATACCACGGGCGGGGCTTGAACCCGCGGTTTGTTTACAATCGTGTCATTACGATTTCATGAGTCACTATTGCACTGGCCTGTGAGTTCGCTTGCCTTGGGTACAAACCCCACCCGTTCCGTGAATTATTTGCTACGAAATGTAATGCAAATATGGAATACAGTTAATTCACCCATTAAAGCTACATAAAATATGACAGAATAAATAATAAGACTATGATAAATTAAACAGTATAAAGCAATATTAAGAAAAATGAAACAGAAAGAAGCAAAGGAAAACAAATGAAGCAAAATAAATCAGAATTTAACAAAATGGTAAACAAAACAAACTGCAACACAATTAAACAAAATAAAGAAGCAAAATAGGAAAAACAAACAGAATAAACCAAATTAATATGAAACAAAATAAAACAA
The DNA here is from genome assembly GCA_009830355.1 of Cherax destructor. Taxonomy (NCBI): domain Eukaryota; kingdom Metazoa; phylum Arthropoda; class Malacostraca; order Decapoda; family Parastacidae; genus Cherax; species Cherax destructor. The sequence goes on along the minus strand of WNWK01000404.1, from coordinate 388,595 downwards.
TGATAAATAAAAAAAAAGTAAAATATAACTAAAAAAGCAGCAATTATGTTAATTCAAGAGATATTACAAAAAAAACATTTTTCTTGGTTCACAAAGTCACACACATTTTCGTCAGCAAAAATGGCCGTTATAGAACCCAGCCAGAGAGAACATAATCCCATGATAACGCACCTGTGGGTATTCCTAATTTACACATAATTGGATAACACTACCTGGGCTCCTAATCAGGATTAAATGACGACAAACCTCGGTAGGCAGACAGAGCCGAAGACAGAGACGGATAGACAGAGGTAGAGAGAGACAGACATTCAGACAGGGGAAAGGAAACAGCGAAAAGACGCTGGCTATAGTTTTGTTGTGGGCATCAGCAAAGTTACACCACATCCACGCATACATTAAGGCACAATAACACACAACACTCATCTATACACATTATCACTCATCTATACATATTACCACACATCAGCACACAACACACATCAACACACATCAACACACATCAACACACATCAACACACATCAACACACATCAACACACACATGAACTCCCATAAGAACACTTCAAGAAGCGCCAATACTCAACTAACATCCACGCACACACGAACACTGACACATCAACACACGTCGACGAACATCAACGCGCGTCCACGCATAGATAGCGGCACATCAACACATCTCAACGCACATCAACATAGCACTCGCTGTATTACACGGCCCTATCACCACCAGTGCTGGCTGCTCACACTGCACGGGGCATTCAGATTTTAAGAATACTAAAATTCCTTTCACCATAATTTCAATCTGAGTTCCATGAGGAGCAGGTTTCCAGAGAGAAACAAGGCAGTGTCATACTCACAAACTGGAAACAAGAACATTCCATGACAATTAATTAACCCTTGTTCGTGCAATAATAAAAATAATAATCGTAAAGATGAAGAAATTTTACTTTATTTTGAGTCAGAAAACTATACTGCATTCATTTAATATGAAGGAATTATCAGGTACACAGCCATGAATTATCAAGTACGCAATCCTTAATTATTAGATAAGTAACCAGGAATTATCAGGAAGACAATCCTGAATGACCAGGTTCGCAACCCTAAATTATCAGGTATACAACCCTGTATTATCAACAAGGAAACTATACAGCATTTGTTTAAACTGAAGAAAATATCAGGAATTATTAGATAACCCTGAAACATCATGAGAAAACCAGCATTCCTTTAACTGAAAAAAAAATTATCAGATGCAGAACCCTGAATTATCAATCAGCAACTATCTGTTTAAACTGACTGTACTACCAAGAACACAATCCTTATTTTTCAGTCAGAAACCATTTGCTTAAACCGAAGAGATAATCAGATACACAACAATGAATTGTCAGTCAGGTACCTACAGTGTATAGTGTTCGTTTAAATCAGAAGAAATTATCGTGTGCACAACCCTGAATTATCACTAACACGAAGTTGAGTCTTCCGCGTCACACAAGCGACGCCTGAAAACGCAGATTACATGATCCGAATTTATGATAACATTAGAGTGGCGCGGGGGCTTCCTTTGAACTAAAAGTAATCGATCGTTCCCACACGTGATGTGACGCAACTGTGGTGGTGGTGGTGGTGCAGGGTGGGGGCAGTGGTGCTGGTGGTGAGAGGGGGGGAAGGGGATAAAGTTGGTGGTGGTAGTAATAATGGTGATGGGAGTGTTGGTGGTAGTGATAACGGGAATGGTAACCAACAACAAGCAATAAATGCAAAAAATGTTTTGATTCTTACAGTCTTCACAGCCATAAAGAATTCGCCGTGATTGTGACGAGGTTTACTCAGTCCTTTATTTACTGTCTTCACACTATGTCTTGTTGATGTTAAAAGAAATTGCAAGCAACTAGTATCACTTTAATTTGCAATGCTCTAGCCATTTTATTCATTCTAAAGATGTACACATGTTCACAAACTGGGAAACGAAGACAAACAAAAGCAGGCAAGACAGATGTAGAGATCGGCAGAGATAAAGAATTAAACATATGTGAAACAATTGGTTATCTTTATTTGTAGACGTTTCGCCATCCAGGGGCGTCTACAAAGATATCCAGATGTTGCACTTGTCTAATTCTTTTAGTCGGTATTGCAAACCATTCGTGTACAACATCGGGCGAGATACACTATACCTGAAATATCACGAAAGTGGATAGACTAAAAGAACCGATGCCAATGGATGACCTTAACAAAGGGGACTCTGGTGGCTAAAGCTCTCACTTCACAAGGCGAGGGTCTGGGTTCGATTCCCAGCCAGAGTAGAAACATTGGGCGTGTTTCTTTACACCTGTTTTCTATGTTCACCCATCAGTAAAGGGGTATTTGGGTGTTAGTCGACTGGTGTGGGTCGCATCCTGGGACACTGACCTAATTTGCCCGAAATGCTCAGCATAACAAGGGGCTTTCTATATAGTAGTATGTCATTAATGTCAGCTAGGCCTGTATACCTTGTACATGTACTTGTAGTAAATAAAGATATTATATTATAATATATATTATATTATAATGACTCAAAATACCAAAAATTAATACTGACGGCAGGGAAACAGAAATAAAATAACACACAAAATTCAAAGTTACAAACGAGTCACATGGATATCAGGCAATTTGTCTTCAGACTTAGAGTGGTCATAAAGTGGAAAGACCTTGGTGAAGAAGTTATACAGTGTCATACAGAGCTTAAAGAAAAGAGAAGGTGCAACAAACACGTATGTATGTATGTATATATAAAATATTACACGTACACTGGAACTCCAGCGAGTAAACATCTCTAGATGCCTCTCTGCAACCATCGTAATATTTTTATGGACAAACGTGAAGCCTCAGAGTGAATACTGAAACACACTGGGAAATAAGTAGTCCCGAGCAAAAACAAAAAAAAAAGAAATGCAAGAGATCAAAGGTAGAGGTGAGAAAGTGGCATAATAAGATAAGACAGAGTGATGATGCCGCATATTGAATCAAAGTTTCTAGTCAGGGATATACTATTTGCGGTCTGTGAACCGCATGAAAGTCCAACAACCGCTGAACGACTTCCAGTGGCTTAACTCGGTTTATAACCTGTTCACTAAATTGTTCTTTTTCTCGGTCAATATATGATTACTGAGAACGTCACTGATACTGTCACTCCAGACAAAGGACGTCCAATATACGTTCTGTGACGTGACTGCGGCCCACCTGGCTACGGAACGCAACCCACCTGAGATTTTCAGCTATGTTTAGCTAATTAGTTAGCAGATATGAACTACTGGGCCAATTGGGCCTACCCTGTTACCCCCCACTACTGTTTTGCATCTGGCATCCCCTATAAAAATCTGCTAAGCCGTTGCTATCAGTAAAAATTTCATGTGACCGAAGCACATGTGGATTTCTGGTCGTGTGGCCCCCTATTGAAAAAAAAAAACATGGGTGCTCTTGATCTAGACTCTAGAAGCTGCAGAAACACCGATCTCTATACAAAATGTTGAGATTAGTAAATCAGACAAAGGCAGACACACAAGAACAGGCAGCAAAACAAAGAAGACGCTAAAGAATGGGAGAGGGTAATTCCTAGCAAGGCCAGAGCAAATAGTGAAATGGTGGCAGGGAGGAAAAAAAAAAACAGCAGGGAGGAATAAGACACGGGGAAACATTTCAGGAAGCCATCACAGGATTAGCATTAGTTAAAGGTAATGGGAGAGGAAGAGGGTGGTGGGAAGGTGGCAACTATTAGAAATGATATTTGGCGGACTGGTAACCAAAGTGAATGAACAGCCTAGAGGCGGCGGAGTTTAAATATGCGAGATCGCATATGGAGAAAAGAGAGAGAGAGAGAGAGAGAGAGAGAGAGAGAGAGAGAGAGAGAGAGAGAGAGAGAGAGAGAGAGAGAGAGAGAGAGAGAAATGGTGGAGAATTAACTGAAAGAACTGCAGAAGTGAAGAAACTGATATGAATGCAGAAAAAGTAGTGATATGAATGAAGAGAGGGGAATGGGAGGTGAAGTTATATACACGAGCTCAGAGGAGATACAGTGAACATGATGGATGCTGTGATGAGATTAATTTATTATGTAGGAAAGCTGAATAACGCAAAAAAAAAAAAAGAATCAAGGAACTAATTGTTCATGTTCTTCAACAAGTAGGAGAAAAATCAAAACGAAAAAGATAGGAAATGAACATAGAAAAATAAGATATTTTTTATTAGATCACATGTGGTCGTGGCTCGCAACACCAGAACCGGCTAAGAATGGACACACAAGTATTGCGAGACAGAACACTAGGACATGACGACCTCTCATAGATATTCATGTATTTTCCCGGACTGCGGTCAAACTTTCAGAGATAGAGAATAACATCGCAAAAGTTGCAGGCAGCTGAATGCTGCAACAAAGGAGAATGCAGATGGGAAAGGGAAGTGAAAGAAGACAAGGCTCTCTGAACTCTCCTCAACCCGCCTCCCACACCCCGGGAGAGAGGTCACAGTACTGATAACAGAAACCTCGCCCTCCACAGCACCTCACATCCTCATTTACTTTCCCCAATTTCCCGTCAGTCCAATACGCATGCTAAACAGCTGCTTTTGCCTTGCTCTTCCATTCCCCTTCTATTCCCCACCCATCTTTCTCCTGTGTAATCCATACTGCTTCGTGTCTCCCACCCATACACTCACTCCAAAAAATTCTTCTACCTCATCCACCTGCTCCCTCTCTCCCTCCTTCACTCACAACAATTCATCCTTCCATAATCCACCTCATTCAGATTTCCCCTAAATTCCTCCCTTCCATACACTATTGTTCCACTTCCTAGCCTTCCACAGCCCTTCCTCCCCAGTACCCTCCCTCCCTCTCTCTCTCTTCCTCACAATTCTCGCCTCCTTAACTTAATCACTAAACATCTAATACCTTAACTTTCCTTCCCCTCTGATAGTACGTACTCCTATTTCTCTCTTTCACCCCTTTCCCCATGTAAATTTTTCTTCTCCTGTCCCCTCCAGTAATTTTCCCTTCATTCCTATCTCCCAGTCACATTTACACTTCCGCCCCATACACCTTTAATCCTTTCTCCAACGCACCCTTCCCCATTATTCTCTCCCCACCACCTACCGTCTTTACATCCTCACTCGACCCCAAACGCACCACACCTTTTCCTCTTTACTGACCACACGCTTAATAATAATAACAAAACAAAATCATACACATTTCCTCACCCTCCCATTATCATTTTCATTCCCTCCCCACCCCCACCGTTCAAATTGTCACCCCCACCATTCACATTCTCACCCCACACCTAAGACTTACACTGTCTCCTCTCTCCCCTCGCTCATATTCACTGATGAATATATCTTCATGAAAAATTCCATTTCTCCTCTGTATGGGTTAGGCTATCCTGAGAGATGGCAGTTCCCAAGTCATAGTGACTCCAGCTCTGCTGGAACGTAACCATCGAAGCTACTGTAGCTGATGAACCCTTATTGGAATGCTTACCGATGTACACACTGATTTACTGAAGTCTCCCAGCTCTGGCTGACAGATTTCAACACTCTGTATGAACCCCATTGTGCGTGATGACAGGGAAACGTTGTTAAATTTGTTCCCACGGATTAAGGTAACAGCACACTGCTGATGTATTCTATTTAATATTAAAAAAAATCATACCCACTACACTAATAACTTACATTCATTCTCTACCCAGTCAGGCTGCCCCTCTAAACTAGAAAACCCTAACTACCCTCTCCACCTACAGCATTTCCATCGTAACTTATAAGAAACGAATCTTTCTGAACCCCACCCTAGGCTCCCCAAATTTCTCTCAGTCCACAATACACACATGGCCACCATATGAACCGACCCCCCTTTCCCCAAATCACAGGAAGAGAACTGCAACCCCCGTCCCTTAAATTCACAGAATATTGTAATAGCCATAAAGGAAATTGCCTGCTACATCAATGCATACAAAATCACAAAAAAGGGCAGTGAACTAAATGAGAGAGTAGCAGAGGTAGTCCCAGACATTATAGCTCTTGCAGACGTAAGAGTATGGGTGTAGTTCTGCCCTTAATCTAAAATATAATATGATACTCCATATTTGGCTCTCTCAGATTCAGATAACTTAATTTTTCGAATATCTCCCCGTCAGATCTACCCCATCTCTTTTTTCCTCTTCGTTTCACTCAGTGCTAGGAAATACAATTTACTTTCATTCATAGCATTAACAGCTAGTTCTTTCATATCATCTGTTCTATTGGCATGAACATTCAACCTAACTACGAAGCTTGGTTATTAATTTCATTAATTACCTAGGGAAAAAGGTTTGACAAATCGCTTGTTTACGGCAATGTATTGTCATGCGGCCCTTACCACACATCCTGGGATTGCGACCCCATAAGGTAATCCCAGGATGCAACCCTATGATGCAACCCCAAGGATCTGACCCAAATTGAACCCATTTGCTACACCACAGGCAGCGCTGTAGGACTTAACACGGGTTCAGCTGGGTATCAGGTACGTCTAGCTACTTCTACTTACACTTAGGTCACACTACACATGCGTGTACACGCATATATATTTGTACACCCATCTGGGCTTCTTCTATTTTCTTAGTTAATAGTTCTTGTTCTTTATTTCCTCTTATCACCATGGAAAAGTGGAAAAGAACTCTTCCTCCATAAGCCATACGTGTCGTACGAGGTGACTAAAATGCCAGGAGCAAGAGGCTAGTAACCTTCTCCTGTATAAATTACTAAATTTAAAAAGAAAAACTTTAGTTTCTCTTTTTAGGTCACCTTGCCTCGGTGATACGGCCGGTTCGTTGAATAATAATAATAATAATAATAATAATAATAATAATAATAATAATAATAATAATAATAATAATAATAATAATTGCGCCACAGTGCAGACAGTAATAATATATTCTCTGACTAAAAAAAATACATCACACATAATACAACAATGTTGATCGAGGGAGTGTTGTCAGGTTTAATCTATTCCTTAGGGGACAGAATTGCGTAAATGCATCAAGGCCTCTGGGGAAATATAATGCAATAAAGTGTAATGGAAATGTTCCGATGAAAACGTAAATAAAGGGGCAGTTATTATTCACGGTGGGAGGCTGTCTTCAGAGCCACTCTGAATCATGTTTAGGCTATTATACTACAAGAGGGGGTAGAAGCCAGCGAGGGAGGGGAGGAGGTAGAAGGTAGGGAGGAAGAGAGGCATGGAGTGGGAGGTAATATGAGAGATAAGATGGGTGAGATGATGTAGGAGGGAGGGACTACGGTAGGGAAGGAGAGAAGAAGGGAAAGAAGAAGGATGGAGTAATGCGGATGATATGGAGAGCTAGATGATGTGAGGGAAGACGTGTTAGGAAGGAGGAAGGGAGGTAATAAGGATTGGGCAAGAGGGAGGGGCGGTGAAAAGGAAGAGTGGCAGTAATAGACTTACTGCCACTCCTCCCTTTCACCGTCCTTTCCTCTTGCCCAATGAGCAGAAGTAGTAACAGTAGCAAGAACTGCAACAGCAAATGCAACAGTTACAACAGGTGTAACAACAGAAGTAATAATTACAGGTGTAGCAACGGAAGCCTTAGCAACAACAGCAACGACAACATGAGCAACAGTAAACGCCAGTAACAGCAGCAGCAGCAGCAGCATGAATATCAGCAGCAGTATCAGTAACAGGAGGAGAAGGCTATCCCAGCACATTACTGATTGTAACGAACTGCTCCAGGGATTACACATTTCCGCAGCTCTTTCGGAAGAGGGCAGAAGAGCTCACTCTCAATTCTCTTTCACACACTCACTCTCCGTCAATCACGCACACTCGCCCTCCCCTCTCCAGATAATATCCATTTTCCCCTTGAATATTCTTTATAATGTTTTTTTTCTCTCTCTGCCGCGTTACCTCCACCTTTCACTGCCACCCCTGATCTTCCTACCCAACCCAGCCATCAACCGGTTTCCAGAGTTCTAAAGCGATCTCACAAGGTTTTGCGTCAACCTACATTATATGTAGTGAATTAATATGCAGCCTGGAAAATACATGCACACACACACACAGACACACACACACACACACACACACTATATATATATATATATATATATATATATATATATATATATATATATATATATATATATATATATATATATATATATTTAAACAAACATAATATATATAATCTTTTCCCCGTCTTCTTCCTCACGACCACTCTGGCACAATACTAACATCACTTCTCATCCCCGTCAGAGAATCTCCCGAAGCTGGACATTTCGTTTCAGAGTAAAGTTTACGTGGCTGTAAGTTGAGGTCAATGCTGCAGGAGGAGATGCTGAGTGATGATGAGGGATGCCGAAGTGATGCTGAGTGAGACGGAATTATGCTGGAATGCTGAGTGGTGCTGAGCAACACTGAGTTGCTGAGAAATGATGAATAATGTTGAGATGCCGAAAGAGCTGAAGGATGCAGAATAATGCTGAGGGATGAACGATGCTGGAGATAATGATGGTGATGCTGAGTGATGCAGGATGCTGAGAGATGCTGGGTGATCCTGAGTAATGCTGAGAGATGTGGATGAAAGCTGAGGGATGCTTCGGGATTTCGAAGTGTAAAAAGTGGCTAAGAGATGAGAGATGATGAGTGAGTGATGCTAAGGACTCCTGGGGCTAAAGGATTCTTATCATTACGTACATGAAGGGGAGCAGCGATAAACCCGTACGAGTCACATAACGCCTTGATGTAAGGGGAAGAGGGGTGAAGAAGGGAGTGGAAAAGAATCAGGTTCTATGCAAGGCAGGGAAGGCGAGATCCAATTTCTCAGATCAAGAGCCTCTCACTGTCATCTAGGATCCTCCCTTTAGGGGAGAAGAATGCTGAAGGATGAATTATACTGAGTAACTCTTAGAAATGATTAGCATTTTGAAGAATGCTGAAGTATGCTGAGGTGATTTTGAATGGTTGCCGAGCTATCTAGGTGGTGATATATGTGATGATTGTGGTCTCTAAGCACGACAAAAACAGTATTCTTAAAGTGATGAACAGTGATTAATATAAATCCGACACGACGCGAATACAAGGGATTTAATTTTATCTGATGGTACGTCTTTAAAGGTAAACATAATGAGACATGCAATAAGATCACAAGGAAAAAATGGGATATAATATGCAATTTAACCACAATGAAAAGTAATTAAATTTCAAGAATTTTCGTGATATATCAGTTACATTCTCATGGCGCAGAGAATGTTCTTATAGAATGTGATAGAGACATCACAGATCTGGGAATTTAACTTCCTTTAACTATGCTTAAGTTACATTATAATACATGTATTTAATTTTGAGGGAAGAATACCTAAAATGCAATATAAAGAGAAGCATGTGAGCTTTTGTATTTACGAAGCATTTTGACGTCTAAGGTCATTCAGCACTTGACAAAATCAGTAAATACATCTACACAGTAACTCTTGCAGGACAAAGTTATATCTAAAAGATATATCCAAGGGACTTTCTATACAGCAGTATGTCATTGATGTCAGCTAGGCATATATACGTTGCACAGAATACGTAGTTGCAGAAATAAAGATTCATATCATTATTCTTTTAATACCGACCCGACTACCTCACCCCCTATCCTTAAATTCCGGCTGCCACGGCAACTACCCGGTCACTGCAACTCAGCCACTTGCGGGATCAAATAAATCATTAGAGTCTTCACTCTTTTGAAACAAAAGCTATGTTGACTCTGTTCACATCGAAGAAATCCAATACTTCCAAGAAATGCGAGAATGGTTATTAAAAAGCTCATTAGAGGGAGCCACTGGAGCGGACGGAACACGATGATGTTGACACAGTCACCTGATGAGGAGGCAGCGAGCTCTTGTGTACTCTCTGAGAAAACATCACTAGCTGAAGTGCTGTACGATCGTCCTTACAAGATTAAAAATTCCATTGTAAAAGGCGAGCGATCACGATAAATGGCTCTGTTATAGTGTCGTCAGAATAGTCTTGCTCTATTTTCTACCACATGTATCCTCACCATTAGATAGTCAAACCACTATTATAGCAATTATGTTAATAAACAATAAATACATTGGTAATTAATTTGTTGCCTAATTACATGCGACTTTGTTGCTGGTAAAGGCTCCTGACGCCAGGAATCTGAACTGCCGTGCCCTTCCTGGAATCAGCCTGATTACCTTCTGTTCCACAGTCTGTGTAACTCTTACAGGATGAGAGTTTCCGAATGAGTATAACAAACTAACAAGAGAATCACAACAATCAACAAATAAACAGCCATGAAATGTAAATAAAAAATACAGTTATTTCTTGGGAATTTATCAGCTTTCCTTACAGAAATAAAATTACAAAAATCTTCATTAACTTTTAACATTATATATGTAAATTATGTATATGCAAATTACACACTTGCGAATTTGTGTCTAGACCACATCTTTGACGTCCAGTTAATTCGGCAGTTTTTTCTTTAAATGAGGGGATTATTACCTCTAATTCTGCTATTCCTTCCAGTTTCAACATTTTTATTGTAGGATTATCTCAGTAGTGAGGAGGTACGGTTATTTGTAAATTGCGAGAGAAAGTGGGTTTAGAGTCCAGTCTCGACGTTATGTCCACAAAGAAGCGGTATGTATCCAGATAGTCCAGTGGAGACTAACAGGAGCTGGGAAGCCTGGGAAAACAGCTGGGTAGGGTGGAAGAACAGCTGGGTAGCGTGGAAGAACAGCTGGGTAGGGTGGGAAAACGGCTGAGTAGCGTGGGAAAGCAGATGGGTAGCGTGGGAGAAAAGCTAGGTAGCGTGAAAAAAGCTGGGTTAGCGTTGGTCAGCTTGGAGAGTGTTCCAGGGGTCAACTTTCCCTCGACATGGTCCAGGACCAGGCCTGTTACTAACGGTAGCACGCAATACAACGTAAAGTACTGACTTTTTGGTAGCGTGGGAAAATAGCTTGGTATCGTGAGAGAACAGCTCGGAAGCGTCAGAAAACAGCTCGGTAACGTCAGAAAACAGCTCGGTAACGTCAGAAAACAGCTCGGTAACATCAGAAAACAGCTCGGTAACGTCAGAAAACAGCTCGGTAACGTCAGAAAACAGCTCGGTAACGTCAGAAAATAGCCATTTAGACAGAGAAAACAGGTAGCGTAAAAAAACAGCTAGGTAGCATGGTAATAAACTTGGAAGTGAGGGAGAATAACTGGGTAGCTCTCACTGGTGAGAGAGAACACCGAGTAGCCAGAAAAACAGCCAGGTCGACTGGAAGAACTGAGTAGCGTCGGAGAACAGCTGGTTAGAGTACACCACCTAGGTAGCGTAAATGAATAAATTGGTAGCGCTGGAGAAAAATCACTAGCGGCATTTAACGCCTTGGTAGCGTGGTGATCAGGTTGGATTAATTATGTGGAAGAACACCTTGATAGTTCGTGAAAATAATTAGGTAGTGTGGGAGGTTGTAGCAGAAAACAGGGTAATGATAGCTATTGGATGTCAAAGGCATGTGTTTATTTCCTGATAAAAGCACTTCTCGATAGACATTTAGCGTATTTTTTTTCATCATCATTCATTTCATCAGTCTTGCCAGAGGTGCGCCTACACGACAGTTCAAAAGCTGCAACATATATCCACCCCTCCTCCAGAGCACAGGCACCATATTTACCACCTCCAGGACTCAAGTCCCTGTCTGTCTCTCTCTACTGGCTCCTCTGCATGTCTTTCTCTTCCTGTATCCTTCTGTTTGGCTTTCTATCTCTGGCTGTTTGTTTCTGCGTATCTCAATGTCTTCATCATTGTGTTTACCTGTTAGAAATTAAATTAAATTATATTTTTCTTAATATCTAGCTTAAAACGACAAAAAAAAAATCCACGAATTTGCGTGGATTTCCGCGAACCATTATTAGTTATTTTCTAAGGAAAATCCGCGAATTACTGAAGTCGCGAATTCGGAACCGCAAATTCGAGGGGGTCCACTGTGTATGTATATATATACATACGTACACATACACCCATCCCCAATACACCCATAAACCCTCCCCACACACACGCCCATTCAACCACTTTCCCCACACACACCCATTCCCCCTCCCCTCCCCCACACACAGGGATCATTGGTACAGAGGTCTTGTAGCTTTCCAGACCTCAGTTCGCATCCCACAAGCACTAAAATATGACCTACAAAGAAGTACTAAAATTTTTAAAAATTTCCTTGTCTTAGATAGGAAAAGAGAAGACAATACATAATATTTTTAAAAACGAAAAAATAAAATAGGAACGAGATTATTTAACTAGAAACAGTTAAGAAAGAGACCACAACTTTAAAACACGACACAAGATAATGTGTCGTGTTTTAAGATAAGATAAGATAAGAGAATCAAATAAATGATAAATCTAAAGGTGGAGGAGGTGTAGATTCGCCAGATGGCGACCCGGCTCCGGCTCCTTGTCGTGGGAGTAGCTGAGACCTATGTCTCCAATGGGAGGAGGTACAAGTACCCCCTCATCGTTGGAATCAACTGTCCCCAGGCCAAGCCACATTCTCCACCAGCATGGGGTTGGTAAGGAGAAGCTAGCCCTCTCTGGTCTGCCATCTTCCCCGCCCCAGGGAGGCTGACGGGAAGGGCAGTCTTGCGAGCTGCAGATGGTAGCAAGCTCCAGCACCTACCCTGCCCTAAAAGGGCTGGGCATGGTGAACCTCCTGATAAATCTAAAAAAAAGCTGTTTCGTAAAAGGAAGCTTGTTGCTGCAGTTGCAGTAACCAGCTTGAGTGCTAAAAGGTAACAAAACCAGGCAAGAGAGGAAGGGGTAGACTGCATAGACCTGGATGCAAAAAAAAAAAAAGGCATTTGACACTATAATAAGAGATATAACCAAAACTATAACAGCAACAACAGATAGGGATAACAAGGATGGCACTATAGTGGGACGTAAGCAAAGAGTGTTAGTCGTAAGAGCAAGTGTGACGAGTTTGACCGAGACCAACACTATTTCAGGTATGTGTAAACGACCTGCCAGAATAGTCTGATGTATCCTGTTTTCGCGAATGTGATATTAGAGAAATCAAAAATTGTTGAGAAACGCCACAAATGAATCTGGACAGCAGGATTAGTCAGTGAAATTTTTATTGAAATTTAACCCCGTAAAACACAATGCTATAAATATTGCTAAAGGAGAGAAGACGACCAGAAACTCTGTAAAAGCTGAGAGGCACACCACCGAATAACCTATGTATCTATGACGCTTTTGGGAGTCTCAACGAGTCATTCATGACCCCAGCTACGGCAAGTACATGACGCATATTGAAGTATATAACACCAGCTCAAATCTCGCACTTGGCAAAAAAAGTTGTCAAGAAATTAGCGAAAGTGCAGTGGTCCGCCACGAGACTCCTCCTAAAGTCCCGAGACAAGAGGATAATGAACTGTTTAGAGAGAGTAAAGAAACTGAGCCTTATGACAGACGATAGAAAGACTTGAGGAGAAATGATTAGAGCGTGCAAAATACTCCAGAAAACTTGGTAATGTGAACAAATTAGGACTGTTCGAAGGGTGGTCAGGAAGTGAAATGACCAGGGAAAAAAAAAATGGTGGAGGCAGGTTGGGCTTACATAGCTTTCACTAGAGGGATTATGGTTCTACTAGGTTAGCAGGGCATGAACCTGGTAACTGCTAATTAAGAGGGAGGACCAGAAACTGACACTCAACCTGTTAGCACAAATGGGCGAATGGACGCACGTGCCTGCGTGCATATGAAGGCACGCACGCACACGCACAAAAATAAGGAGAGTACATATACACACAGACATATACATGTATGCATGACACATTTGTATGGAAATACACGCACGTAAATCATTAAGGTACATAATAAATATTTTCTTGTTTACATTACAGAATGAAAATTTAAAATGGTTTTTAGGTGGCACATGTGAGGGAGAAAAATGTCTTGATAAATACCAGAGGTTTGTGGCGCAAAAGAAGGAAAGACCGGGGGCAGAATTTTTTTTTTTTTTTTCCTCGGGACAGGCAGTGGGAAGAATCCTCCTGATTCATATCTTAAGATGACCCGTAAAGAGAAGCTTTAAGTTGTACATAAATGGTATACAATACAGACAGATTCACCGCTAAAATACAAAAATGGTCGGTTTTGCACCTCATCTGTGAAGACAAATTTAAGCCACTAGGAATTTTTTAGCTTAATCACTGGAGGCGATATATAGCGGTCATATAGCGTCTTAGAAATGAAAGATATTCTGCTTCGACCCAAGAAGGGAGGATAAGTCCAGTTCCTTGGATAGAGAGCCCCTCCCACCCAGCATTAATATACCTCCCATCCCCTCCTTCACAGTAATCCACACAGTAGCATTTTAAAAATCGATAAGAGTGACTTACCTCCTCTCGCGATTTCCACCGTCCTTAACCAGGTAGCCTTAGCTAAGCAGCACTACCCACTATAAATAGTACATAATACATGCTCAATTATCTATGGCACTTTAGTACTAAGAGAGCAGCGTCGTAAATATTTTTATTGACTTCCGCACTTATTATAGAACACAATTGTCTGTACGCGTCAAATAAACCAGTTTCATAGTCTTGTTCAGTCAAGAAATTATAAAAATCTTAAAAAAGTTTCAGCACGTCAGTGTTACAACACAAGCAGTCACAAACTGAGGAATCAACTCACAGTCTGAACTGTACCGAGAGCAAGACAGAAACAGCGAAACGTTTGAACCACTCAAAATATCTAGTCAGCTAGTGCATACTTGGAGGTTGTTCCGGGGTTCAGCGCCCCCGCGGCTCGCTCCATGACCTGGCTTCATGATGGATCAGGGTCTGATCCACCATGAGGCCAGAGTGCCTCATGGTGGATCTAGTAGACTCCTAAGTCAGTAAACGCCCAGACTAGTCTGAGAGAACAATCTCAGGATTGGAAAAGGCTGGCATTAACCCCAAGAAAAGTTTCTTCTTTCGTATCAATTTTGAGTTCTTAGTGGAGACCATCCTCTCTGAAAAATATAGTTGATAGTAGAGGGTTTTATTATTAAAAAAATAGGGGAATTAAGGCTTATATTCCTCAGTCATCATGGTAATGAGAAGTAAAAAATGAGATAGCGTTGAGGGAAAAATGGGAATACAAATCTAGAAAACCAAGGATTTTCTAATAAAAATGTTAATGCTGGTTAGATAAAAATCAACAATTCTGAAAAAAAAATAATGAGAAAGGCAGAAACAGATTAGGAAGTAAATCGAGAATTGTTAATAAAGAAGCTTCGTTTAAAATACCCTTTATAGTTTTTTTTATTTTGGGGGGGGAGATGAGTGCCTTGATGCTGGGGAAGGGCTCTAAAACCGAAGAATTGGAGTTACCCCTCCCATTCCCTTCGTTTAATCATACTTTAATGATTCCCATTTTCTCAAGTCCTATATGATACCTTATTAGCTTAGTGTTTCCTAATAATAATAATAATAAAATAGGAGAGGAGAGTTATTAAATGGAGAGTTAGAGGTATCGGGAAGATGGAGGGAATATTTTGAGGAATTATTAAATGTTGATGAAGATAGGGAAGCTGTGATTTCGTGTATAGGGCAAGGAGGAATAACATCTTGTAGGAGTGAGGAAGAGCCAGTGGTGAGTGTGGAGGAAGTTCGTGAGGCAGTGGGTAGAATGAAAGGGGGTAAGGCAGCAGGAATTGATGGGATGAAGATAGAAATGTTAAAAGCAGGTGGGGATATAGTTTTGGAGTGGTTGGTGCTTTTATTTAATAAATGTACTCACCTATTTGTGGTTGCAGGGGTCGATACATAGTTCCTGGCCTCTCCTCTTCACTGATCGCTACTAGGTTCTCTCTCTCTCTCTCTGCTGCTCCATGAACTTCATCAAACCTCGTCTTAAAACTATGTATGGTTCCTGCCTCCACTACATCTCTTGCCAGACTATTCCACTTCCCAACAACTCTATGACTGAAGAAATACTTCCTAACATCTCTTTGACTCATCTGAGTCTTCAACTTCCAATTGTGGCCCCTTGTTTCTGTGTCCCATCTCTGGAACATCCTGTCTCTGTCCACCTTATCTATTTCTCGTAGTATTTTGTATGTCGTTATCATGTCTCCCCTAACCCTCCTGTCCTCCAGTGTCGTCAGGCCAATTTCCCTTAACCTTTCTTTGTAGGACATTCACCTTAGCTCTGGAACTAGACTTGTTGCAAACCTTTGCACTTTCTCCAATTTCTTGACGTGCTTGACCAGGTGTGGGTTCCAAACTGGTGCTGCATACTCCAGCATGGGCCTGACGTACACGGCGTACAGTGTCTTGAACGATTCCTTACTGAGGTATCGGAACGCTATTCTCAGGTTTGCCAGGCGCCAATATGCTGCAGCAGTTATCTGGTTGATGTGCACTTCCGGAGATATACTCGGTATTATACTCACCCCAAGATCTTTTTCCTTGAGAGAGGTTTGCAGACTTTGGCTACCTAGCCTATACTCTGTCTGCGGTCTTCTTTGCCCTTCCCCGATCTTCATGACTTTGCATTTGGCGGCGTTAAATTCGAGGAGCCAGTTGCTGGACCACGTGTCCAGCCTGTCCAGGTCTCTTTGTAGTCCTGCCTGATCCTCATCTGATTTAATTTTCCTCATTAACTTCACATCGTCTGCGAACAGGGACACTTCCGCTGCAACAGCAGCAACCAGCTTGTTTTTATGAGACTTTTTTTTAGCTACTTTTATCATTTATTTGATTATCTTATCCATTATGTTGTGCTTTTAGCATCTCTTCTGTCGTGTTTTAAAGTTGTGGTGTCTTAACTGTTTCCAGTGCCATAATCTCGTTCCTATTTTATTTTTTCGTTTTTAAAAATATTATATATTTATTGTCTTCTCTTCTCCTATCTAAGAACGAAGAAATTTTTAAAAGTTTTAGTTCTTTGTAGGTCATATTTTAGAGTGCTTGTGGGATGCGAACTGAGGTCTGGAAAGCTACAAGACCCGCATGCTAATCTCTGTACCAACGATCCCTGTGTGTGTGGGGGGGGAGGGGAAGAGGAATGGGTGTTTGTGTGGGGGAAGTGGGGAATGGGTGTTTGTGTGGGGTAAGTGGGGGAATGGGTGTTTGTGTGGGGTAAGTGGGGAATGGGTGTTTGTGTGGGGAAGTGGGGGATTGGGCGTGTGTGTGTATGTGTATGGGTGAGTGTGTATGGGTGAGTGTGTATGGGTGATTGTGTATGGGTGAGTGTGCGTGGGTGAGTGTGCGTGGGTGTTGGGGGTGTATGGGTGAGTGTGCGTGTGTGTGTGTTGGGGGATGGGTGTATGTGTGTGTGTATGTAATATATATATATATATATATATATATATATATATATATATATATATATATATATAATATATATGTGTATATATATATCACGGTACAACAGCTAGCTCTGCTGGGTGCGTGATCTTTGTAGGATTGGATGATCAAGTGGGTTAGAGCGTCGTGAATTTTCGCTCACCATGAGACGGGCTAAAACAACACGGGTTCGATCCCCCGGCTAGTCGCAGTGTTGTCAACTAAATACCACTCGTTCGTGGTTACAATACTATACACATACATACATGGGGGCGCGCTTGTGTGTCCTCGCGCGCTCACATTATTAACTCGTTGTTAAAGGAACTTTTTCGACAGACTTTTGTCCGTGTGTGTTTGTACTTATATATGGCTGCTGGGGTCGAGTCTCTGCTCTTGTGTGCGCGCGCCTGCGTGTGCGTGTGTGAATGCACGAATGTATTTGTGGTCGGGTGAGTTAGTGTTATTAACACAGAAATTCATGTGTCCTTTTCTCCAGCAGTAGTTTTGCATGTGTACCTTCCATTTGGTATTCTGTTTGTCTTGGGTTTGCTTTTGATTATAATGGGCAGTGTATTTGTTGCTGCTGTTTGTTGGACAAATTTAGGTGTGTGTCTCGTTAACCCACAGTTAGTACATTTAATTTCATGATACGAGAAGTTTGTCTTTGATATCGCATTACATTTATTTTTATTGGCTTCCCGTCATGTTATGTAAGTGATTATGCTGCGAAAAATGAGGTACAAGAAAAATGGAATGTTTCGGCCTACATCCGAGGCCCTCTTCAGAAAATTGCAAATCATTATCCTAATTTTTTGGGGAGGTTTGTCTCTTTAACTACTCTAATATTTCTGTGGAGGGGAGGCTGATTTTTTTTTTTTCAGTTCGTTGTCACTCAGGCATTGGATTGAATGTAAATAAAGGGTTTATAAAACCGATAAGTTGATAAATTTGACACTTGTGGAAACTTTTCACCAGCCAGAGGCTTCTTCAGTCCAGTACGGAGAAGAACGGTGGAAGATGAGGAGGACTTTAAGGTAATCAGTCCCTCAGTCTGGAGTCGATGTGTTCAGTCCATCAATCAATACCGTTCTTCTCTGTACTGGACTGAAGAAACCACTGACTGGAGAAACGTTTCCAGAATAAAGATACTGAAATGTTGCACAAATGTCTCAGTCCATGAATGGTCTGTCTCATATAGGAAATATTTGATTTATGTCTTCTGTTTCCTGAAGTATCTTGTGTCACGATAATTCTTCTTGATGATTTGTTATGTAATACCTAGCATATGTAGTGCTTCCTCTGGTATCATGATTCTGAGAGCCACTGTGCAAACTCCACACTGGTGTTATTTAGAAGTTTGGCATGGCAATGGGTAACTCTCCTACTTAGTAATGTATGTATTGATTTTAAAAAAATCAAATCCCGAAGTACTTTACTTAGTCATGTTTTGTTAATATTTTTAGATTTTTTTTCCCCGTTGACATGAATTTAGGTGATTTACTTGTCATGGATGACTTTGTCAGTTACTTAAACTTCACTGAGATCTATGAAAAGTAAATTTTCCTGTCATATTCCATTACACAGGACGGGTTTTCCTGTCATATTCCATTATACAGGATGGGTTTTCCTGTCATATTTCATTATACAGGATGGGTTTTCCTGTCATATTCTATTACACAGGATGGGCGTTTCCTGTCATATTCCATTATACAGGATGGGTTTTCCTGTCATATTCTATTACATAGGATGGGTTTTCTTGTCATATTCCATCACACTCGTTAGGTTTCCCACTCATATTTCATCGCACAGGCTGAATTTCTTACATATAGTGATGAAATCATATTTGAGAAAGCCATCCAGTATGGTGGTATATAACAGTCACATTATTCAAGAGGGTTTGGATGCCCAGATGGAAAAGACTGGCTCTTGATCCCCCAAAAACTATGGATCCCCTTGGTTAAATCAAACCTGATTGCCTCTTATTCCCCAGGCGCTGTATAACCCCCTTACGGGCTCTACCGCTTCCTCGTGAATTATACAGAAAAGAGAGACATCATGACCAGATGACCGTAGGCACCACAGTGTCACTGGAAGACCTCGCAAAAGCACGGTTCGATGGTTTTTGTTTTAAATTCCATCACTGATTTGCTCCTTGTCTTCAATTTATGTTGTGTTTGAGTTGCGTCTCTGCAGGTGCTGCAGGGAGAGTCGTGTGCGCCCGCTACAACTCTAATTGTCTCCGGTTGTTGTTTTTTAACTTTAAGTGGAGTCTGTGGGCCAGGTCTCCCCTAGGTGATGTCGCTGCCCTGCAGCTGTGATTGTGCGCAGGAAATCCTCTTTTGTCTCTGTCTCCTTCTATCCCTACCATTGTTTTCATCTGCTTCTTTATGCCTCCTTTTGTTGGTCTATAAGGTCTCCCTGTCTTTTTTTCTGTCTCGTTATCTGTCTCATTTTGCCTCTGTTTGTCCCCATATATTTTATCATCTTTTGCATTCTCTCTCTCTCTCACACATACACATACACATACACACACGCACACGCACACGCACACACACACGCACATACACACACACACACGCACACACACACACACACACACGCACACACACACACACACACACACGCACACACACACACACACAACCGAGTAAGAAAAACACCAAAATGCTATATATTAGATTCTTCCTTCACTTTGAGAGAATCCCTAAAGGAAAGTTTCTTATCCATGGAATTGGACTTTGGAAAAAAAAACCATAATGCTTATCCTTTCCCCAGGCGCTATATGACCCCTACGGATTCAACGCTTTTTTATGAATGTAATAATACAATAATAGTTACTGCAACAAGAAAAAACGGAATGATAGATTACATTTATCTAAATTTAAAAAAAAAATGATAGACCAATCATTTTTTATTTAGGGAAATAAGATATATTAACAGTGTGCCGATACCTTGTTTCCTATGATAGTTACACAGTGGAAACAAAATTTATTTCCTTGTCGCATTCTGTCAGCCTGAAATCTGTCAGCCTGAGTTGGGAGACTTCAATAAGGCTAAGGAAGTTTCTAAACTTTCGTTCCAGTATAACTGGAGTTACTGTCACGTGGGCATTGCCTTTCCCCCCATGCATAACAGAAATGGAATTTTAATAATGATGTCTCAATAGATTAGCCATTTGAAGGGAGGGAGGAATGGGGGGGATATTAGGCAGTTGTTCCTTGACGTCGACGGATGATTCTTCATCCAAGAAATTAGATACACCCTTCCCTTCTTGGGATCAAACCTGATAAACTACCAATCCCCAGATATGAAACTATTTTAGCGTTTCCCCTTGGAAAAAAATATATTCTTTGAAAAATATTTCTTCCTGAGATACACAGTAGTTTATTTGAAAACTAAAAATTATTGATCAAAAAAGGCAGACTACTGCAATGGATGAAATATATTTTTATAATAGTAAAACGCGAAATGTGAGGGAAAAAAGTAATCTCGTAGGAATATATTTCCTGTGGTGTAATGAGGAAGAATTAACTTAGAAATCTGAGATCGAACTGTAGGGTTTCTCTTCATCCTTTCTACTTTTTTTTTTTACTTTCCAGGTCCAAAATTTAGTCGAGTAAACAATTTTTTTTAATATATCATTGGTTCTAGCTCCCTCCTATTGATTTACAGGAGTAGTTGACAAGGAGGATATATTTTTGAAGATTAAAATAGGGAGTTTTGATATGATGGTGGTCGTATTTTGACTGGGGCTTTAGAACATTTGAACAAGGCTAGAGCTAAGCCGCTGGCTTACTAATACTCAACATTACTTCATAAAACGCTATTGCACATTGGAGGCAATAAATTTGATTATTTTGTTCGAAATGTATTACATCTCTCTGAACGAATCATTGTGAGTTGACTGGACGCTGGAATCTCCTGAAAGTATAGATTCTTCATTATAGATTAAGGTAGGAAGTTGACAGTCCCTGACATGTCTACCATAAATCTGCCATTAAATATTGAAACTCAGAATGTGGCGTCATGAGAGTTCGTATCCAAGAAGCGCATTGCCGTCTAGTCAAGTTGTAGAATAAGTTGTAGAATAAGTTTTTATTGAGACAACGTTTCGCATTGTGAAGAACTTTATCGAATAATGCCATGTTGTACTATATGACTACAGAGCTTTATTCAGCGAAACGTCGTTTCAGTAAAAGTTTATGCTACAACGTGTGTTTTTTTTTTCACAAGCAAAGAAAATTAATGTCTTCCTATTGTAGACTTTTGTTAGCGCTTTATGTCGGTTGTTCTTTATTTCGTTATGCATCTGGAGAAGCACTTTTTCCCCCCATCGAAAAAAAAGGCAAGTATGTATTAAGAAGCCTATTCACTAAGTCACTTTCAATATTTCCCACAAAAACAAAACAGTTTTTCAAAAGAGACGCGACAGGATGGACTTTAAATATTTATAAATACATATTGATTTCTCAAATAAAATATTCCAGAGGATCAGATATCTCCGCTAGCGGCGCCATTTATTATACACATCAAATTCCCATGTGATGGGCAATATTTTAGGGTCACATAAATAGTATATTCTGTTGTCATAGCTTAACATGGAGCTGTGTATAATCACTAGTGTGGTTTAATACGTTACACAAAGTCTGTTATAGGTAGAGGCTGAGTCCCGGGGGAAAATGGAAGGTACCTAAGTTCGATCTGAGGATGGGAAGGGTAGCTCTAATTTCTTGGATCACGACCCCTCCATAGGCACCACCACCAGATAAATCCTGTGGATTACGACTATCATCTGGATTTTAGTTCATTCCTTTACCATCGTTGGCTTCAATTGAAGTTAAGGGAGTGCAAACAGGCCAGAAATTGAGCTCAATATTTTATTTCTCTTCGTGATATATTCAGGGGTTAGGAAGATTTGTGGTAACATTACTTCTTACAGAAACTCAATGATGGCATGATACAGTAGGTGGTTTTATTGTTATATCAGTGATAATGTAAGAGTTTTAAGAGTTCTTTCTTAACTTCTCTTGGTTCGTATTTTTATCACTTATTTTATATTTCCGCCGTGTACCTATTTTCTTCACTATAGTGTACCTAGAACCTTCATTTCAGTGTACTTTGTACATTCAGTGTAACTAGTATCTTCACTTCCAATGTACCTAACATCTTTACTCGTTTAACCGCCTACTCATTTTTTTCATTTACCTTCCTTGACATATTATCTGCTTTCCTATCTATGATTTTTCTCCCATTACATTCGAAGTTTTTTTTTCTATCCTCCTTGCTTCCTGACCTGACCCTCAGAGGCTTTAAGGCTTCTCCCTCACCCCCCTATTTCTAGTTTTCCGGTGGAAGAAAATAGAAAAGTTTGGAAAATTGATGCCCCAAGCTACTAGTTATGCAGATGATAAGACTGAAATTGAGATTGCCAACTCGTCTATCGTGTTAACCTTCAATGCCGTATTGAGTCAGGTGGGAATAACAGTTATTGTCATTAAATATTTTTGAAGCGAAGGTATAAATTACCGGGACTTTTTCAAGTCCCGAACAGATTTACCTGAAAGAGTGGAAGAGTCTAAATATTAAGAGCATAGATTTATTTGTGACTTGATAAAGCCCGTTGTGTAGGCGAAACGTTGTCAATATAATAACGTGGTATACTGCAATTGTCTCTTTCCATTCAGTCTTCTGTACTCATTCTAACTTGTTAGTTATTATTTTTAGAGAAGCGCTGGGAATTCAACTGTTGAAGCCGCTCCTCAGGCGACCTGGTCTTGAAGATTCTTATTAATTCTTCCCTCAGTCCCCTCATTTACCTATCATGTATCGTTCTAGCTCTCTCTCTCTCTCTATTCGGTCTTCTTTCATACTCTAGAAAATATTTTGTACCTAGGCCTATGTCATTCGCTATACCATTAAATATTTTTGGATGCCTTCTGCTATTTCTTTTTCCTTGATGTTGGTGAACAATTCATTGGCCAAGAAATTTCAGCTGCCCTCTTCCTCAAACCTGAAAACTCCCGACTCCTTTCATGTCCCTGATACTATACGACAGTTACAGGTTTAGCATCTGACACTAGCAATAATAATAAGTATAAACTTGGTTATTTCCATCGTACTGAACCTTTTCGCTTAAATTGACTTCCTCCTCCCAGGAACAAATTAGCTGACCTGTACGCTACTTCCAGAAAGTTTTGACTTAAAAATTATCAAGCTTTTAGCTTATCCGGAAATTGTGGAAATCGTGAAAGTTTTTTTGTGTGTGTGATTACCTTAAGGAAAATAGTTCGCAGACCAGCAGTCATATGTTGTTATAGCTGACGATATACATACTTCTCGGTGTCTCATCGTGCTAGAAGAGCTTTGTTTTGACTGGTACAACTAATTCAGATTCTTATTGTAAGCTTCTTGTTGGCAACGTCTTTGCTGGTCGAGTGACGTGTAACTTGTCTTCCATATAAAACCGGAGACATCGCAGGATTAACAGCTCGTTGATTTCTTAAAGATCTGAACAGTTACAGTATCTTCCAAAAAAATTATACACGTTTAAATCAATGACCATCGTAAATTCAGGAAAGTCTGCATATAGTATATGAGAAAGTAACATGATGGACTATCACAGATTACCACTGTCGGTAACTTTTAGTCACCGTTGACAGCAATGTACAACTGGGGGACGAACTTCCACCATTGTATTTGCAGGAATGTTTGCGCACGACTGTTCAATTTTATGCCTTAGTTCACAGACTGTTGCTGGCTTTGTACTGTACATTGAATCTTTCAGGAAACAACACAAATAAAAGCCAATAGGAGTTAAATTAGTCGAACGTGTTAGTACTCACGCTCTTCTGCCTATTCATAGCGGCCACCACTACTACGGCAACCACTACCACCATCACCAGTACTGTAACCACCATCATCACCAGTACTATAACCACCACCAGGAGTCTCCTAATACCAACCTTCACCACTACCACCAGGAGTCTCCTAATACCAACCACCACCACCAACACCTTCCCCTCAAGCAGTTCCACCAACTTACTCTGATGAAATCCTTAATAAACCATGAACTTTCTTGGGTTTCCGAGGGAGAGATCTATTTTCTTTTGCTCTTTTGTCTGTAGCTTTCTCTCTCTCTCTCTCTCTCTCTCTCTCTCTCTCTCTCTCTCTCTCTCTCTCTCTCTCTCTCTCTCTCGCTCGCTCGCCCCTTTTCCCCTCTCTTCTACCTCTCCCTCCCTTCTCTCTCTATCTCTTCCCCTCCCTCCACTCTCTCTCATCCCACTTTTTCTCTCCCTCACCCCTCCTCTCTCATCTCCTACTCTTCTTCCATTTTTAATACGAGATAAAGGCAACGATAAAGACATTGAGATACGCAGAAACAAACAGCCAGAGATAGAAAGCCAGACAGAGGGGATACAGGAAGAGAAAGTCATGCAGAGAAGCCAGTAGAGAGAGACAGACAGGGACTGATAGCCAGAGACAGAACCAAAGAGCAGATCAATCAGCAGACAGCGAGGAGAAAAAAAATAAAAATGACCTCACCACAGATATTTCTCTACCTTGAGGCCACGCCCGTAGATGCACAGTAGCCACACACAGAAAAGACATCCAGACTCGAAACCCATAAAGGCGAATCACGAACAACGTGTGAATGTGCAATTGGAGTTTATTGACCAGGCTCAGTTGTCATTATCTTGCACCTTGGGTTGAAAGTGGGAGGATGGGTTTAGAGAGGCTAGGCAGAGAGGGGGAATAATGGGGAGGAGGGTAAGGGAGGTCACGGTCCCTGTGGGTTAGGGGGGAATGGACGTATTAAGGGGGCAAAGGGGGCATCTCCAGTAAGGATTTTTATTTTGTCGATGATTTCGTTGGGTTGAAATTTTTTAGGTGTTGTGTATTGTGATTTTTTATAATTATTTTCCTGTTAGCTGGACTTGAGTCCTGGAGGTGGTAAATATGGTGCCTGCTCTCTGAAGGCGGGGTGGATATATGTTGCAGCTTTTGAGCTGTAGTGTAGGCGCACCTCTGGCAAGACAGTGATGAAGTGAATGATGAAAAAAATGTTTCTTCTTTTCTCGGCTTCGGTGGGAAACGGCGGATATGTAATAAGAATTCCCACCACACACTTCAAATAGGTGAATACACACATACACACACACACACACACACACACACACACACACACACACACACACACACACACACACACACACAAATGACTCAATGAATCACAGGGATGTTAGGAAGTATTTCTTCAGTCATAGAGTGGTCGGGAAGTGGAATAGCTTGAGAAGCGATGTAGTGGAGGCAGGTTCCATACATAGATTTAAGGAGAGGTATGATAAAGCTCATGGAGCAGGGAGCGTGACCCAGTAGCGGCCAGTGAAGAGGCGGGGCCAGGAGCTATGAATCGACCCCTGCAACCACAACTAGGTGAGTACAACTAGGTGAGTACACACACACACACACACACACACACACACGCCCCGATGGCATGGTGGCTAGCGCTCTTGCTTCACGCACAGAGGGCCCGGGTTCAATTCCCGGCGGGGCCGAAACATTTCGAAGTGTTTCGTTACACATACACATATATACAACAGGTCTAGTGTCTAATCGACATGTGCCTAGGACAAAATGGTAACTAACTAACTAACTAACACACACACACACACCACAGAAAATGAAAGGCCAAATATCTATCGACAAGTGATTTTAACATAAGGAAACTAACACATGCCTTTGACATCCAATAGCTAACACTCCCACATACTGACCCACCCTCCCATCATTACCCTGTTTTCTGCTACAACCTCCCACGCTGCCTAATTATTTTCAAGAGCTATCGAAGTGCTCTCCCACATAATTAAGCCAAGCTGATCTCCACGTTACCAAGGCGTTAAATGCCGCTAGTGATCTTTTCTCCAGCGCTACCAATTTATTCATTTGCACTATCTAGGTGGTCTATTCTAACCATCTGTTCTCCGACGCTACTCAGTTCTACCACTACCAAGCTTTTGGCTCACGCTACTCAGTTCTTCCAGTCGACCTGGCTGTTTTTCTCGCTACTCGGTGTTCTCTCACACCAGTGAGAGCTACCCAGTTATTCTCCCTCATTTCCAAGTTTATTACCATGCTACCTAGCTGTTTTTCATGCCACCTGTTTTCTCAGTCTAAATAGGTATTTTCTGACGTTGCTGAGCTGTTTTCTGACGTTACCAAGTTGTTTTTTGACGTTACCAAGTTGTTTTCTGACGTTACCGAGCTGTTTTCTGACGTTACCGAGCTGTTTTCTGACGTTACCGAGCTGTTTTCTGGCGTTACCGAGCTGTTTTCTGACGTTACCGAGCTGTTTTCTGACGTTATCGAGCTGTTTTCTGACGTTACCGAGCTGTTTTCTGACGTTACCGAGCAGTTTTCTCACGGTACCCAGCTATTTTCCCACACTTCCAAAAAGTCAGTATTTTACCAGCCAGGCTGTGGTTTGTACCTTGGATTACGTGCTGCCGGCAGTAAAAGCCTTGTTGATCAAGCCATAGTCCATCGTGAGGCCTGGTCATGGACTGTGCCGCGAGGACGTTGACCCCTGGAACACTCTCCAGGTAGACTCATGCTGTTCTCTCACGCTACCCATCTGCTTTCCCACGCTACTCAGCCGTTTTCCCACCCTACCCAGCTGTTCTTCCACCCTATCCAGCTGTTCTTCCACGCTACCCAGCTATTCTTCCACCCTAACCAGCTGTTTTCCCAGGCTTCCCAGCTCCTGTTAGTCTCCACTGGACTATCTGGATACATATCGCTTCTTTGTGGACATAACGTCGAGACTGGACTCTAATCCCACTTTCTCTCGCAATTTACAAATAACCGTACCTCCTCACTACTGAGATAATCCTACAATAAAAATGTTGAAACTGGAAGGAATAGCAGAATTAGAGGTAATAATCCCCTCATTTAAAGAAAAAACTGCCGAATTAACTGGACGTCAAAGATGTGGTCTAGACACAAATTCGCAAGTGTGTAATTTGCATATACATAATTTACATATATAATGTTAAAAGTTAATGAAGCTTTTATGTAATTTTATTTCTGTAAGGAAAGCTGAAAAATTCCCAAGAAATAACTGTATTTTTTTATTTACATTTCATGGCTGTTTATTTGTTGATTGTTGTGATTCTCTTGTTAGTTTGTTATACTCATTCGGAAACTCTCATCCTGTAAGAGTTACACAGACTGTGGAATAGAAGGTAATCAGGTTGATTCCAGGAAGGGCACGGCAGTTCAGATTCCTTGCGTCAGGAGCCTTTACCTGCAACAAAGCCGCATGTAATTAGGCAACAAATTAATTACCAATGTATTTATTGTTTATTAACATAATTGCTATAATAGAGGTTTGACTATCTAAGGGTGAAGATACATGTGGTAGATGATAGAGCAAGACTATTCTGACGACGCTATAAAAGAGCCATTTATCGTGATCGCACGCCTTTTACAATGGAATTTTTAATCTTGTAAGGACGATCGTACAGCACTTCAGCTAGTGATGTTTTCTCAGCGAGTCCACAAGAGCTCGCTGCCTCCTCATCAGGTGACTGTGTCAACATCATCGTGTTCCGTCCGCTCCAGTGGCCCCCTCTAATGAGCTTTTTAATAACCATTCTCGCATTTCTTGGAAGTATTGGATTTCTTCGATGTGAACAGAGTCAACATAGCTTTTGTTTCAAAAGAGTGAAGACTCTGATGATTTATTTGATCCCGCAAGTGGCTGAGTTGCAGTGACCGGGTAGTTGCCGTGGCAGCCGGAATTCAAGGATAGGGGGTGAGGTAGTCGGGTCGGTATTAAAAGAATAATAATATGAATCTTTATTTTTGCAACTACATATTCTGTGCAACGTATATATGCCTAGCTGACATCAATGACATACTGCTGTATAGAAAGTCCCTTGGATATATCTTTTAGATATAACTTTGTCCTGCAAGCGTTACTGTGTAGATGTATTTACTGATTTTGTCAGAAGTGCTGAATGACCTTAGACGTCAAAATGCTTCGTAAATACAAAAGCTCACATGCTTCTCTTTATATTGCATTTTAGGTATTCTTCCCTCAAAATTAAATACATGTATTATAATGTAACTTAAGCATAGTTAAAGGCAGTTAAATTCCCAGATCTGTGATGTCTCGCTCACATTCTATAAGAACATTCTCTGCGCCATTAGAATGTAACTGATATATCACGAAAATTCTTGAAATTTAATTACTTTTCATTGTGGTTAAATTGCATATTATATCCCATTTTTTCCTTGTGATCTTATTGCAAGTCTCATTATGTGTACCTTTAAAGACGTACCATCAGATAAAATTAAATCCCTTGTATTCGCGTCGTGTCAGATTTATATTAATCACTATTCATCACTTTAAGAATACTGTTTTTGTCGTGCTTAGAGACCACAGTCATCACCACCTAGATAGCCCGGCAACCATTCAAAATCACCTCAGCATACTTCAGCATCCTTCAAAATGCTAATCATTTCTAAGAGTTACTCAGTATAATTCATCCTTCAGCATTCTTCTCCCCTAAAGGGAGGATCCTAGATGACAGTGAGAGGCTCTTGATCCGAGAAATTGGATCTCGCCTTCCCTGCCTTGCATAGGACCTGATTGCATTCCTCTCCATTCTTCGCCCCTTCCCTCCCTACATCAAGGCGCTGTGTGACTCGTACGGGCTTATCGCTCCCCTCCATGTACGTAATGATAAGAATCCTTCAGCCCCAGTCACTCAGCATCTTCAATACCTTAGCATCCCTCAGCATCTCTCATCTCTCAGCCACATTTTACACTTCGAAATCCCGCAGCATCCCTCAGCTTTCATCAACATCCCTCAGCATCACCGAGCATCTCTCCGCATCCTGTATCACTCAGCATCATTCATTATTCCCAGCATCCTTCATCCCTCAGCATTATTCAGCATCCTTCAGCTTCCTTCGGCATCTCAGTATTCAACATATCTCAGCATATCAGTGTTCCTCAGCATCACTCAGCATCCCAGCATAATTTAACATCACTTAGCATCACTTCAGCATCACTCATCATCACTCAGCATCTCCTCCTGCAGCATTGACCTCAACTTACAGCCACGTAAACTTTACTCTAAAACGAAATGTCCAGCTTCGTGAGATTCTCTGACGGGGATGAGAAGTGATGTTAGTATTGTGCCAGAGTGGTCGTGAGGAAGGAAGAGGTGGGGGAGAAAGAAGATAGGGTATATATTAATGTTTGCTTATATATATATATATATATACATATATAATATATATATATATATATATATATATATATATATATATTTTTAAAAAAAAAAATATATATATATATATATGGCTGGGCTGAGTTGGAAGATCAGGGTGGCAGTGAAAGGTGGAGGTAACGCAGCAGAGAGAGAGAGAGAGAGCGAGAGAGAGAGAGAGAGAGAAATTTGATAAAGAATATTCAAGGGGGAAATTTATATTATCGGGAATTTGGAAGAGAGGGGAGGGCGAGTGTGCGTGATTGACAGAGAGTGAGAGAGTGGGAGAGAATTGAGAGCGAGCTCTTCTGCCCTCTTCCAAAAGAGCTGCGGAAATGTGTAATCCCTGGAGCAGTTCGTTACAATCAGGAAGGTGCTGGGATAGCCTTCTCCTCCTCCTCCTTCCGCTGAAACTTCTGCTGATATTGATGCTTCTGCTGCTGTTGCTACTGGCTTTTACCGTTGCTCCTGTTGCTGCTGCTGCGACTTCAGTTGCTGCACCTGCTGTAATTATTACTTCTGTTCTTATACCTGTTGTAACTGTTGCATTTGCTGCTGCAGTTGTTGCTATTTCTGATTATGCCTCTGCCGTTAATGCTTTTGAAGGTAGCGTGGGGCTGCTACTGTTGCTGTTGATGTTGCATCCGCTGTTACTGCTGTTCATCCTGCTGCTGCTGCTGCTGCTGCTGCTACTACTGCTTTTTTTCATACTGCTCTGCTGCTTCTGCTATTTGTTTCTACCACCGCTGCTTTCTTGCTTCTAAAATGTAACTTCTGGTTATATTATTTATTATGTATAGTGACAATAATTAGCAATTAGGAACTATCGTGTTAATGCTAATAAAAGATATAGTGTGGTGATGTGTAGTACGCACTTAACTGGGAGGCAGTACGCTTAACACTTTCATTGGAATTAAAAGCTGGTTCGTAGCTTCAGCGGCAGCGTCGGGAGGGTCGATGCTTTGCACAAGTCTACTTAGCATCTATTATTGTACTAGTTGAATGTAGTGGATGACAGCCTGGAGAAGGGGGGTAGTATACGTACCTCAGGTATGACTGAGCATTGAAATGAGCACAGGTCGGTTAGCTCTTAGTGTTATTCAACAGCGAGAGAAGAAATGGGTAGATGAGGCACAAGAAGAGATTAATTTTATCATTACTGAGGGATTGATTACCTCAAACTATCTCTTCGTTTCTTCCACCGTCTCCAATAATTATACTCTGTACTGGATTGTTAAAGCCATTGGTTGGCGAAACTTCTCGGTGAAATACACAAGTATTCTACACGTACCTTATTCATCTTCTGGCCGGTGATGAAGATATTTATCATTGTCGAAATATTTCTCTCTAAATCTTCAATAGGAAACTTGGCGAGTTCTTGTCCACAAAGTTCCTGATCAACCTTGCTGTGGTGTTTATGCTAGACTGTGCTGATAGCGCACCTGACTTGCTAGGCTAGCAGCCAGGTCTGGTCTAGAATTAGGCCGTAGGGGCATTGTTCCCCGAAAGTATCAACAAATAGTTTCTATATAAATGTTATACTACCAGTTTGGCAATTATTGTTCTCATTGTTGACAATAGACCTGACCTTGTGGCAGGGAAGCTTCTTGCAATTAATTAAACAAACTTCCAAAAGTAACAAAATCTATAATGAAAATGAGGCTCCGGGAAAACTGAGATGACCAGCTAGGAAAAGGCTTGGCAAAATCAGGATAGGTTTGGAGAGTTGGTCGATGAAAATTTTGGAAAAGAAACAGACTCCACCTCTCAGGAACTTTTAAAGCATAAGCAGTGAGCTTTATGGAGGTGTCTGGTTAGTTACTGATAATTACCATTGGGAAATGCACTTGTCGATAGACACTTGGCCTGTGTGCACTGACCTTTATATATGGCTGCAGGGCTCGAGAGAGAGAGAGAGAGAGAGAGAGAGAGAGAGAGAGAGAGAGAGAGAGAGAGAGAGAGAGAGAGAGAGAGAGAGAGAGAGAAGATGAGTGAGTGTGAGTGTATGTGTGTGAGTAAGAGTGTATGTGTGAGTATGAGTGTATGAGTATATGAGTGTCTGTAAATGTGGGTGGGTGTGGGAGGGTCGTTGTAGAGTATGATTGTAAACGGGTGTGGGAAGATGGTGTGAACATTGGTGGGTGATGTGGTGGGTGATGTGGTGGGTGATGTGGTGGGTGATGTGGTGGGAGTCCAAACAATAAACTTAATGGCTGACCACATAACAATTGAGATACTGGAACCTCTCCACCTTGTGTGCCTTAATTAAGATAGATGGAATGTGCCGTTGATATCTCGCCTAAGTGCCAGCAATCAAAGTGTCAGCCTTCCCCATTACTCGCCTCAAAGTGCCTATTGTGCGGTTAACTCCAAGAAAGGCAAAATAAACTGTGAAATCCTCTGTGTGTGTAAATTTATTCATCATTAATTACAACCCCTGAAATATCGTAATCTTAGTCTGCTTCCACTCCCTTCCCTTTGATTTTTCTGTGTTTCCGCTCTTCTGGCAATTAATATCTGTCTGGACCTAAATAGAATGACCAGGTACTTTATAGTGTTATGAAAGCAAGATGCGAGTGAAATTAATCAGGTTATTATTATTATTATTATTATTATTATTATTATTATTATTATTATCATTATCATTATTATTATTATTATTATTATTATTATTATTATTATTATTATTATTATTATTATTATTATTATTATTATTATTATTATTATTATTATTATTATTATTATTATTATTATTATTATTATTATTATTATTATTATTATTATTATTGTAGTAGTAGTAGGAAAAGTATGACAAAATGGAAAACCCACAGGGATTATAAAACTGTTAGGGAATGTGAAATAATTATATTTTGATTCGAGGAAATGGTGAATATCTTTGATTCCTTCGACAAAGAGCCCCCTTCACCAGCCCTTCATCTTCCCCTTAAAATGAAATCAGCTTAATGTGTCCTGAACTGAGTAAATCAGGTAATTCGGGGCGAGTGAATCAGACTGAAGTGAGCTGAGTGAGGGAACATCAGGGTTAATTAAAATGAGAGGTGAACGGCTCTTTTGCTTTTTTAATAAAATTGTATATATCGGCAGTGTGCTGCTACCCCATTCCACATTCATGTTTCAGTTTTGAGCTGAGTGATTGATTCAGGTTTAGGCAGTGAGTTAATCCTGTTCAAGCGGCGCTGACCCGAGGCAGGGTGGAGGTTATCAGAATTAGTTAGTGTACTTTACGGTGATTTTAAGTGGCTGTAACTGTCTTGTGTTAACTTAGAAAAAATATATATTACGTAATTAAACTCTGGTAATTATCCCCAAATGTTCTAATTAAAATACCTGGAAAGGTTAAAAGGTTTTAATTTCACTGCTGCTGCTGCTGTTTCTGCTGCTGTTGCTGCTGCTGCTGCTGCTGCTGCTGCTGCTGCTGCTGCTGCTGCTACTGCTGATGTTGGTGGTTCCGCTGAAGCTTTTGCCATTGCTGCTACTGGTTCTGCTGTAATTGCTGCTTTTTAATGCTGCTGCTGCTGATGCAGCTGTTGCAGCTGCTGTTGCTGCTCCTGCACTTGCTACTGGTACTGCTGTCCCTTCTTTTCCTTCTGACGGTGATACCGGTGCTTCGCCTTGCCCAATTCTGTTCCTTTGTCTCTCTCTCTCTCTCTCTCTCTCTCTCTCTCTCTCTCTCTCTCTCTCTCTCTCTCTCTCTCTCTCTCTCTCTCTTTCTCTCTCGCCACGAGTGGTTTCTTCAGTCCTAATACAGAGATAACTAAGAAATGTTTCTTGGTACTTAGATGTAGAAGAACTAGTGGTACCTAGATGTGGTAGAACTAGTGGTACCTAGTAGTAGAACTATTGGTACCTAGAAATAGTAGAACTAGTGGTACCTAGATGTGGTAGAACTAGTGGTACCTAGATGTGGTAGAACTAGTGGTACCTAGTAGAAGAACTATTGGTACCTAGAAGTAGTAGAACTAATTGTACCTAGAAGTAGTAGAACTAGTGGTACCTAGAAGTAGTGGAACTAGTGGTACCTAGAAGTAGTGGAACTAGTGGTACCTAGAAGTAGTGAAACTAGTGGTACCTAGAAGTAGTAGAACCATGCAGTAAAAGAAGTATACAACCCATGTCTTCCGTTCACTCTTATCTCAACTATAAAAGTCTTGCCTATTTTTTAATGGGGGAATAGTATTTTGCCTGTTTCATTCCGGCAGTCGCCGGAGGCAAGGCAAATGAATCTAGGCCTTTCGCTCCTTCCTGGCCCATTATTAGGCCGTAACTTTTATAGAGTGAATTGTTGCAGTCAAGGTATTATGAGTTTTGTTCCTGTAACCTCTCAAGGAAGGATTCTTGATGCCGGTGAGGGGCTCTTGATCCAAGTAGGGACTCTTGATCCCAATCAGAGACTCTTGATTTCAATCAGAGATTCTTGATCTCAGTCAGAGACTATTGATCCCAGTCAGAGATTCTTGATCCCAGTAAGAGACTATTGATCTCAGGAATTCCATCTCTGTTCCCCAGTTGTCGATTACACTTAATTGCCCCTACGAGTTTAGTACTTAGCTTAAATATAATATTTATTTCAACATCTAGACATTACGGGCTCTGTCTCTTGGGCCTTGGTGGGTATAATAGGCTAGCTGTGGAACTATCCACAGCTAAATACAAAAAAAAAATATTAAAAATGTACTTGAATAAAATAGTGGATTAATCAATCAACAATTTAAAGAGTGAAAGTCAATGATTGATGTATGAACATAGATAGCATTGACACTTTTCATCCTCTCTGGAGGCGAAACGTCTTTGTATAAAAGGGTAAAGCCCGTGTGTCTCTTGTTCTCTCTTGTTTCCATTCTTCATCTACTACTCAACTTAAATGGCGTTTATATTTTTTTTAAATAATGAGACGTAAAAGCTTAAGAATCATTTTTATGTTGAGCTACGACACAACATCAGGGAGAAGCTTTGGGGTCTTGTAATCAAAGTAATGAAAAGTGACACAGTTTTGCATGACTCGTTGAAGTCGTTAATTAATATAAACGGTGCAGTGATAGAGGGAGACATCAAAAAGCTCAAACAATGAATTGCAGCCATCTATCAGGAGATCAGGAAGCAAATATGCAATTTGTTGTGATGGAAAGAAGCTTCCTATCCTGGATCATTACGGGCCCCGACTCACCCGTGACGTATCTGTCACCGGCTTCAAGGGTATCATACACCTTCGATGCCCAAACCACCCTGCTGGTCATTTGATTAACTAGGCTGTTGCTGCAAGCTGCCTGTAGGTCTACAGAGCCACCACAACCTGGATGATCAAGCCAAAATGTTGTGGATCCGGTTCTAATCACAAAGTGTAATGTAATACCCTGATACGGGTGAAAAATTTGGTAACAATGACTATAAAATTATCAGATTTACAATGAACACTAATTTCATTACACAGAGGAAAAAATAACCACAGTTTCCAACAACAGAACAGCTAACTTTGACAGTATGTTACGATAGATCAGCAACGTAAACTGGCACCTGAAATATGGAGGAGATATATGGGAAAAATATTGTATTAAAGATAACACAATAACAAAGTCTATATTGCTATAGACTGCTTGTGGAGGCGGGTATTCAAGCAGGAGGAGGCTGATATTAATCCTTGAGCATACATCTGTCACGAGTGTCCTCGCAACATGAAACAAGTCAAGTGCGCTAGGCTCGTGTTGTTTGTAGGATCGATGGCTCAGATGGTAGGGCGACATGTACAATGTTTGGCCTCTTGAGGCGGGACAATGTTTGTGGGGTCGAATCCTGGTCTTAGACAGGGATGTGTGATGTCACCATGGTTGTTTAATATATTTATAGATGGGGTTGTAAAAGAAGTAAATGCTAGGATGTTGGGGAGAGGGGTGGGATTAATTTTGGGGAATCAAGTTCAAAATGGGAGTTGACACAGTTACTTTTTGCTGATGATACTGTGGTGATAGCAGATTCTAAAGAAAAGTTGCAAAGGTTAGTGGACGAGTTTGGGAGGGTGTGTAAAGGTAGAATGTTGAAAGCTAACAAAGATAAAAGTAAGGTGATGAGGGTATCAATCGACTTAGATAAAGAAAAAATGGATATCACATTGGAGAGAGGGATTATGGAAGAAGTGAATGTTTTCAGATATTTGGGAGCTGACTTGTCAGCAGATGGGTTTATGAAGGATGAGGTTAACCATAGAACTGATGAGGGAAAAAAGGTGAGTGGTGCGTTGAGGTATCTGTGGAGACAAAAAACGTTATCTATGGAAGCAAAGAAGGGAATGTATGAAAGTATAGTGGTACCAACACTCTTATATGGGTGTGAAGCATGGGTTGTAAATGCTACAGCGAGGAGGAGAGTGGAGGCAGTGGAGATGTCCTGTCTAAGGGCAATGTGTGGTGTAAATATTATGCAGAGAATTCGGAATGTAGAAATTAGGAGGAGGTGTGGAGTTACTAAAAGTATTAGTCAGAGGGCTGAAGAGGTGTTGTTGAGGGGTTGTTGAGGTGGTTTGATCATTTAGATAGAATGGATCAAAGTAGAATGACTTGGAGAGCGCATAAATCTGTAGGGGAAGGAAGAAGGGAAAGGAGTCGTCCTCGAAAAGGTTGGAGGGAGGGGGTAAAGGAGGTTTTGTGGGCGAGGGGCTTGGATAGGAGTGAATGGAGACGAATGGTTTTTGGACGTGACGAGCTGTTGGAGTGTGAGCAGGGTAATATTTAGTGAAGGGATTCAGGGAAACCGGTTATTAATTTAGCCGGACTTGAGTCCTGGAAATGGGAAGTACAATGCCTGCACTTTAAAGGAGGGGTCTGGGATAGTGACAGTTTGGATGGACTAATTCTAAACTGTAGTATCTGTGCGCCTCTGCAAAGACAGTGATTATGTATGAGTGAGGTGAAAGTGTTGAATGTTGATGAAAGTATTTTCTTTTTGGGGATTTTCTCTCTTTTTGGGTCACCCTGCCTCGGTGGGAGACGGCCGACTTGTTGAAAAAAATATATATATTAAAGACACGGGAGAGAGCTTGGGCCTATCTTTAAACCCCACCAAATGTGAAATAGTTTCTACCAATCGACAGATGATCCAGAGCATTAGTGCTGTTTTACCAGGGGCACGAGCCATTGATCCTGCCAACAGCACTCTCCTTGGTGCTCCTCTTGGGCCCAATGCCATTAACCTGGTCTTAGAAAAAAAATCTCAGACCTCAGGACGATGGAAGGCAAGATGAAAGACATTGATACACATGATGCCTTCTACCTACTCACCAGGTGCCTGTCAATCCCAAAACTTACCTACTTCCTGAGATGCTCCCCAGCCTTCAGCAGCCCGAAACTCAAGGAATATGGGAACACACCTCGACCCTAAGACCCTCCGTATTGCAGTGGCTCTGCGCCTTGCTGCCCCAATTCACACGGAATATACGTGTATTTGCAGCGATGCGCAAGCCGACCAATATGGTCTACTTGGTCTAAACTGTTCCAAAACCAAGGGCTGGCATGCAACACACAATGAAGTCAACGACATTATAAAGAGAACCTTGGCTACAGCTGTATGCCCAGCCGAGAGAGAGCCCCGATCACTAGCAGCCAACAATACCCACAACCCAGCAAACCGCCCCGAAGGAATCACCATCTATCCTTGGAAGAATGGCAAGCTCTTTGCATGGGACTATACCTGTGTGTCGACACTGGCTGACACCTACATCCATCACAGTGTCGGGCGACAGGGAGGAGCTGCTGACCACAGGGAGGAGTACAAGATCGGCAAGTACAGGGACATAAGCCAACAGTATCAATTTGTCCCAGTAGGTTCAGAGACCTTGGGATCATGGGGAAAAAATGCAACACGTTTCCTTAAAGAACTGGGTTCCAGACTCATCGAGACCACCAGGGACCCAAGGGCAGCCACTTTCATGTTCCAGCGCCTCAGCGTGGCCATCTAGAGGGGAAATGCATGCTGCATACTGGGCTCGCGTCCGGCTTTGGAGGAGCTGGAGGACATTCATAATCTTTGATTTATTGTACCAATGTATTCATGTTCATGTTTGTGTTTTCTGTCAATGTATTCTGTCTATTAATAAAGCACTCATAAAATATATATAGGGAGTGGTAGGAGAAGAAAATATTCAAACAGCTCTGGGGAGAACCTCGAGTTTTCCCTGAGGTACGTATATTGTCTTCTCTGATGATGAGGGTTCCCAGTAAAGTTATATATATATATATATATATATATATATATATATATATATATATATATATATATATATATATATATATAGGTAGTAGGTTGGTAGACAGCAACCGCCCAGGGAGGTACTACCGCCCTGCCAAATGTCAAACGAAATCCTGTAATTGTTTTACATGATGGTAGGATTGCTGGTGTCTTTTTTCTGTCTCATAAACATGCAATATTTCAAGTATGTCTTGTTACTTCTACTTACACTTAGGTCACATTACACATTCATGTACATGCATATATATATACACACCCCTCTGGGTTTTCTTCTATTTTCTTACTAGTTCTTGTTCTTATTTCCTCTTATCTCCATGGGGAAGTGGAACAGAATTCTTCCTCCGTAAGCCATGCGTGTCGTAAGAGTCGACTAATATGCCGGGAGCAATGGGCTAGTAACCTCTTTTCCTGTATACATTACTAAAATTAAAAAGAGAAACTTTTGTGTTTGTCTTTGGGCCACCCCGCCCTGGTGGGAAGCGGCCGATTTGTTGAAAGAAGAATATACGTATATATATATATATATATATATATATATATATATATATATATATATATATATATATATATATATATATATATATATATATAAATGTTGGCCAATGGCACAAGCAAACAAAGATGAAGATGTGCAGTAATGGATATATGCAGTAATCTATTTAATTGCTCTTTAATTGTCTCCATGTGTGTTCGTTTGCAAGTACGAATGTGTTTGCATGCATGCATGTCTTCGTGTATGAAGGTATATCAGGCCATCCTCGTATTATCGGACTGTATTTCCCTCTTAGTGAGACAGGTAACTGGGTGACTGATAAACGAGTCTTAACAGTGGGTTCTAATCGTCTGTTCTCGTGTCAAATCTTTTATATCGTCTTTAACAATCTGACCTTTCATTTATTGGTGCTGTGGTATGTAGGTATGTAATAATTGGTTATTTTCAACTGAGAGAGGACAATCTAACTGAAGACAGCCTAATCTAATCTAAAACTAAATACCAAAAATAGTATTGGTCCTAATTCCGATTCTTGCAGAGCCCCGTTTTGTACTCCTCCCCTTTTTGACATCTCTTCTAGAACTATTACTCGTTATTTCCTTTCCCTATGGTACTATTTTAAATATGGGAAGTACATTCATAGTCTTACAGATCTCTGGCAACTGGCACATGTTCATTTACTTGCTGTAGATCTTAGTGATTCAGACAGTGATTCTGCTATTAGAGAATTAATGATGACACCTTGTTAGGTTCCATTACCTTGAATGTTTACAGCTCCCTCAAAAATATTTTTTCACCTCTTTTCCAAGTGTGTTTACGGTGTCCAGTACCATTCGGTAGGTATTCTATTTCCTCTTTGATTTTCTGGTGTTGACTCTGGATCCAGTGAGAACACCTTATTAAGACATTTGTTGACCCCTCAAACTTTCTATTTCAGCCGAATTAATTGGTCTTTTAGTGTCGTCTTTCTTCAGGTGTGGATATGAATCAGTTGTGGTTCAGACTTAGCTTTTTCTGTGTTATTCTCAAATCGTTGTTCAGCCTCTCTCCTCACTCTTGCAAATTTGTTTCTGATTTTTATCCTCACTTCTCTGCTCTTTTCCCTCATTACTATGTATGATTTTAAGTGCTCTTGTGCTTTTTTTAATACATGAATGCAATTCATGTATGTCATGTATGCATCTATATAATGTAGTCATAGAATTATGAATATATGTAGGTACGTATGTATGTATGAAGGGTTTCAGTGTGTACATGCATGTGCGCTTCTACCCTCGTCTATTGCTTGTTGACACGAATATATGTGACCATGTAAACATTTCGCAGGCTCTCTGCGTGCCATTCTCGCCGAGTGATGCCCCTCCCATGCCTTCCCTAAACAAACACACATTCACAACAAACGACACCACTACTCAAGCCGGAATTATCATGAGTCCCGCTTGAATCTGGAATAATAGTGAATAAATTTGCGTGTATGTGAGGCGAGGGAATTGAAAGTATATATGTGTGTGTGTGTGTGTGTGTGTGTGTGTGTGTGTGTGTGTTTGTGTGCGTGAGAGAGAGAGAGAGAGCGTGAATGTGTGTGTGTGGGTGGGTGTAGGTGTGTGCATGTGCGTGTGCGTACTCACCTTTTTGTGGCTGCAAAGGTCGACTCTCAGCTCTTGGCCCTTCCTTTTACAAGGGCTGCTGCTGGGCTCATTCTCTCCTGTTATGCCTGTTCTTTATGCTGTGTATAGCCCTCGATTCTACCACTTCGTTGGTCAAGTCAATAAAATTCAAGACTAACCTTAGGTTGAAAAAAAAAAGCTTTTTCTTGACGTCCATGTGACTTATTTGGATTTTCACTTTCATCTGTTCCCCTCGGTCACATTTTTTTTCCTGCCTCTCGAACGGACTGTCACTCTCCCTTATATCAATTCCCCTCGATGTTTTGAAGCGATGTCTCTGTAGCGATGACTGATGTAATAAGCTCGTTTAGTGGCAGACTTTTGCCTTAGTGATTTCAAGGGGCCTAACTCATAGATATGTCCTTGGAAAGTGGTAGGCACAGTGAATATTAATGACGAGGAGCTCGTTATACAGAGCTTAGAAGGACGTGGGTGTTTCGCTATCTTTCTTCAATAGGAAGGAAGATAGCCCCCAAACTTAAGTCACTGCTGATTTAAGTTCGGGGGGGCACCGCACCCATAGCCGTATGTTTTCAGACGCTCCTGCCCCTTACACAGCCTGTGAGCAGCGTGTTTCGTGCAGAAGATGGTGGAACTCAATTTTTTATAATACCGGTTAGCCTTTTGGGATCTCGGGGAACTTCTGGACGACTTTTAATTTAATGAGAGCTGTATTGTGCGTTTTATTCACGCTTTTAATTTTTATTATTAATGGAAACTTATGGTTTATTTTGTTGTACATTATACATTTTTTTATTAGTAAGAGCGTTGAATGACCTACTCGACCAATAGACTCTTCAAATATCAAAACTACCTATGTCCTTTAGTGCTAATATATGTATTCGTGACCTTGTTCACTTATGTTATGCGCTATTTTTGTCCAAAAGCGGCCGATTTGCAAAACAATGGGCAGCTTACAAAATAGTGTGTAATTTACAGAGCTGTCTGCACCATAGGAAACAGTGGATAATTTAGAGAGTCATTGGCATTTTACAAAGAAGTGGGCAATTTACATGGCACCAGGCAATTTACCAGCCAACTTAGATAGCAATTGAGGGTTTAAATAGTTAATGGAGACTTTACAAACCAGTGGACAGTTTAGATACATTGGATAGTTTACCGAATAGTTGATAGTTTAATGTGTTACATGTGTTATGAGCTTGAAACACAATAGATATGTCATTCCATACGAGTCTCTCTCTCTCTCTCTCTCTCTCTCTCTCTCTCTCTCTCTCTCTCTCTCTCTCTCTCTCAAAACAAACCATAAACATTGAAGCACATGACAGAAGACACACATCAAAATATCAAACAACTATTAAACATAAAACAAGAAACATTCATGTCGACATGACTGGAGATTGGAAAATCAAACGCAGAGAATATAACAAGCGTGATACGGCCTAACATCAAAAATATGACATCAAACAAACATTAAAATCGGAACAAAAATTGTAAAAACGAAGCACATGAGCCCCCCCCAAAAATAAACAGAAAACACGAAGCCGACCAAAAAAAACAAATAGAAAAGACGAATTCGCGTCAGTTTTAACTTCGAAAAGATTTTGTTGTAAACTTCCCTGCCAGGTGGAGGTGTACGCACGCACACACGCACACACACTCAAACACACACTCACACACTCAAATACACACTCACACACACACTCACACACACAAACACAAACTCACACAAACACACACAAACACATACTCACACACACAAACACACACTCACACAAACACACACAAACACAACACTCACACACACACAACTCACACAACACACACACGCAACTCACACACACACACACACACACATACACACACACACACACACACACACACACAAACGTTACCTCCACATTCTGAGAGGCCACTTAAGAGGCCCTTCACTCCGAGCTTTCTGATTGGTCGAGACGTTAACTGGAGAGCGTCATAAGTTAACAATCGTAACTTTGAGAATTTCAAGGGACTTAGTTCTCCTTTTTCTCAAATCACGATCTGGCGAAATTCTTTACTGTTTTTATTCCTTGGAGCCGCGTCTTGTCTGCCAGCTTTTCTGAAATAAAACTCAGATTTATTGATTTATTTTCATTTGGCTTATGTTTTATTTCTCTGTAAAATTTATCTTTGTTTACACTGACGATAAACCAGTATGGGTC
The DNA here is from genome assembly GCA_009830355.1 of Cherax destructor. Taxonomy (NCBI): domain Eukaryota; kingdom Metazoa; phylum Arthropoda; class Malacostraca; order Decapoda; family Parastacidae; genus Cherax; species Cherax destructor. The sequence goes on along the minus strand of WNWK01000404.1, from coordinate 346,402 downwards.
ACTAAGTAATTTGCTGATATTTTTCAACTTTATAATTCACTTTTTGTTTACTTTTTTGTTTACTTCTCTGTTAAATAAATCTTTATTCACACTAGCGATAAACTAGTATGGGTCACTATGCAATTTGTTAAAAAAAAAAAAATTATTTTATATAATTCCTTTTATTTAATTTTTGTTGTATATCATTAAATTATTTTTTTTCCATTCACTATGACGGTAAATTCTGCCAATTGTTGATTTTTTTTAAAATTATATCCATTAAACATTTAAAACATAATAATTTATTCTATATGCCATAGTTTTGCATTTTATTGATTTTATTTTATTTCGCTCTTTGAGATTTCTTTTTTCCACCTTGAAAGAGATTTTTTTAACGTTATTTTATTAGTTAAATAAATAACAGAGGTTTCCAGGCATCCAATCAGATAACTAACGTGAACATAACATGTACCATCCTATTAGGAACTTACAGAATCCAATCAGGTACCTGTAGAATCAAATCATGTACTTGTAAAATCAAATCATATACTTGGAGAATTAAATCATGTACTTGGAGAATTAAATCATGTACTTGGTGAATCAAATCATGTACTTGGAGAATTAAATCATGTACTTGTAGAATCAAATCATGTACATGTAGAATCCAGACAGGTACATTAGCTGTCAATCGGGTATCTGCGAATGAGGTGTACTATATGTAGCGACGACTCTGGTATCTAGCAAGGCATCTGTAGCGACCTGTCAGGATGAAGAATGGGACACTGTCGAATTTCTAAGTCATTGACACCATACCTGTCCGGAACATGTAGCGTGGAGTCAGGTGCTTGTAGCGAACAGCGAGGCGCCAGTAATGACCAATCAGGTACCAACAGGTACCAGTCAGGTACCCGTAGTGTCCAGATAGACACTTCTAGTGTCTGGCCAGGTATCCGTATCAATCAGGCATCACCTTCCCAGGTTCAGCCAATTTCCCGTAACAATCAAGAAGTTTGTGTTTTTCTTTCGTCAGGAAGCCAGAATGCTTCCTTATACGAGTATTTTTCTTGACGTACGGGAGCTATGTAACCGTGGTTAGGTGTCCGCTGACTTGCCAGAACTATGTACCCTGGGTAGTGTCCGGTAGCTTTCCGGTGCTTGATACCATGGATAAGCAACAACTGGCCTACCAGAGCTATGTTTTTGCACTCCATTTGGAAAGCAAAGAATTACACGCAGATGTCAGATGTAGTGCTTGAACTCACAAGGATCACAACTGCAAATGCACAACGTTAGATGGTGCTAATAATGGTGGTGGTGGGTAGTGGGGCTAGTGATGGTGGTGGTCGTTGAAGTTGTGGTAGATGGGGATGGTTGGTTATAGGGGTATTTATTAGGGAGGGGGTGGTAGTGGGTTGTGAAGGTGGAAGGCGAGTTGGTGGGTGGGGGGAGTGTGGAAGCTGATATATTAGTGGTATTGGAGTGTTAAACTGATGGTGGTTGACGAGCACTTGGCCATAGTGGTGGTTGTGGTGATAGTGGTAATTATGGTGATGGATGTTCTGGGAGCTGGCAGCGGGAGCGATGATGCCTACACAAACATGGAGTAATAGCTAGATATTCTGCCCACGACCCACACCAGTAAACAGATACGACTGCAAGTACGTCATCTTTAACCAATAAACATGCAAACTCAGAATGGTGACAGCGAATATATACATTTAGAGCAGGATATACCAACAGCCCAGTAGTAAATGCACCTCCCGCGGTAGAGCAATTATACCTGGGTGTAATATCGCATATATTCGTATGCTAATTAAAGTAGAAGTATTTAAAATAGCAAACATAATTATTTTTAAAGTAATTGACATTCCTGGTTACTTTGAGGGTTACTTATAGTCAGTTTCGTCCACATAACTCAGACGAAAACTTGAAAGGGGAGGATTTTTTTTTACAGTGATCTATCACACAACTTTGGAAAACGGAAATACAACAATAATGACAAAATGTATACTTAGGAGTAGTAGGAGACCGTTGGAGATCCTAAGTCTCCACCTGGGACCTTGAGTACAAGAGGGCCCAGTTTATACAGCAGGTTAGGTTCCGGGGTACTGCTGTAAAGCAAAAATAGCTGTAAAGTGAATCATAGCATTTTTTTTCTCTTTCAAATGCATATAAAAGCCTGATAACATGTTTACGTCATCAATATAGCTGTACTGTATAAAAAATGCATATACAGTACACTCATTACTTACCTTAAAATATTTTCGTCCTTAACTTATTGAGTGGTAAATATATTTATTGTAAAAAGTCCGAATAAATGAAGAATAGGCATAAAAGAAAAACCGCTGTATTAGCGAAACGCTGTAAAGCGAAGCACAGTAAAGCGGGGCTCTCCTGTACTCATTTCAAATGTAACTTCTCTGAAACAGGTCTCCCAAGACCATGGACCTCAAGTCGGGTCTGTGACCAAGTCTCATACTCTGTCTTCGGCCAAGGATTAAAAGACATATAAAAGGATTAAACATGGAGAATGGGAGGATACAGAAAAGGATAGCAAAGCACAGGAGAGGATAAAATAACATAGAAGAGGATAACATACCAAAATAGAGAATGACAGGGTAAACAAGAGGGTAGCAAAGCACTGAAAAGTATAAAAAGACACTGAGGAGGATAAGACACAGCAAAACATAGATGAGGACGAGACAAAGAAGAGGATAACAAAACACAGAAGATAGTAACATAGCAGACAGAAGAATAACTAATGGCTGTACAGAAAGACAAAATAATTACTGTATGCAGCTGGGGAAGACTGTAGTAGTGCTATGGGTGGGGGTGGATGGTCCTGGGAGGGGGGGAACGAGGGGTAGAGAGGTAGTGGTGTTGGTGGGGGGATGGAGAAGCGAGGTGGTGGGGATGAAGGGATTCTGCAGGGTGGGTGGCAGTGGATTGTTAATGTCAGAAAACAACACTGTTTCTGAATGGTAATGGTATACTAATAGCGGGTGATGGTAGGTCTGACAAGTACATAGAGAGAGGGTGGAAGAGAGGGAGAGGAAGAGGTAGAGAGAGAGGGAGAGAGGATGAATATGAATGAATGAATACCCTTCATGTTGGCAATGGTAAGATGAATGCAGGATAGCAATGAAGATGGTCTCTACTCTATACTGCCACCAATTCGATACCTCCCTAAAATAGAGTTTGAACCTCATTTGGCCACAAGTCAACCCGATTTCAGCATTGCTCCACTATGATATTTCAGATGGGAAATGTTCGTACAAGTATTACAGGGCGTCTGTTGGGTGTCTGTTGTGAAGAACTGTCACAGGACCGCAAAATATATAATTGTCCAGCCAAATGTTTCATCACTGGAAGACTTCAGTCGCTCTGCATGTGGTCCATCGTTGGCATGCAGTTCCTCGCTGCATGACCGAAAACCTCAGCCACAAGTGAGCTTTGATCATAGCCTAAAAGGTACACTTCACTGTCTCCACGACTTTGTGTTTAAGAAGCGTTTCCTGGCGCTTTCTACCAACTTTTACTGTATCCTGATTCTCGAAATTTCTCGAGGCAAATAACACTTTTCCATCAGCCTCTGATGGATTTCCTTCAGTATGTTCACTTATGGTGTTGCCAATATTGTTCACTTGACATCTCATTCATAGAAGCCACAGATCTTAAAGCATGCAAGTTATTTATTATGCTATTTCTTATACAAGAAATTCCTGCTTGTTTTGTTTAGCATTTCAGTGACACGCATAGAAACTGGGTTCTCATATAATCGCCCCCAATTCACTTTACCGAAAATCAGACCACATAGCCAAAAAAAAAAAAAAATCCTCATTTTTAAATTCTTGTAAAAAAATATCCCTAAAAGGATTTGATGATTTTAAACATGTGATTCAGACATATTTCCTCACCAAATGACGAAAAAATTATTTTTATGGGAATTTTCTGGGTTTTCGATCTAAATTTTGGTCCCTCCTATAGGACTATAGGCCTACTGAACTCATTCACCCGCATATGATTAACACCTACAAAACAAATCCTGCTAAACCATATACTTGAATTATTTCGTCACAGTCGTAGTAGTAACAGTGGTAGTACTAGTAGTAGTTTCAGAAGTATCCTTATTGTCACAGAAATTAGCAATAATAATAATAATTGTTTTTATTATTATTATATTATTATTATTGTTATTATAACACAATAAATTTTACATTAAAGTGCTATGACAAATCCCTACATTTATATTTCATATATCAATATTAAAATAATGAACAGCGCAGCTTAATAATCATGTTTCAATTATATTACGGCTGTACTGAACAGCAGTACCATTATAATACAATTACACTGCACTACACTGAGAGCACTTCTCAACTGCGTTGTACAAACTGTCACTGTGGAAAGCGTGCTATGCTGTCAAATAACTGTCTTTACACAGGCAGGCAGTGTTATGCTGTCTAATAATTGTATCTACATAGACAGGCAGTGCTGTACTATCCCGACACTTTATTTTTGCAGACAGTGCCGTACTATTTCAACAATGTCCCTTACAGACAGTGCTGAACTATCCATTAACTATCCTCGAACACAGACAGGCAATAACTATCCTTGTACACAGACAGGCAATAACTATTCTTGTACAAAGACAGGCAATAACTATCCTCGTACACAGACAGGCAATAACTAGCCTTGTACACAGACAGGCAATAACTAGCCTTGTACACAGACAGGCAATAACTGTCCTCGTACACAGACAGGCAATAACTATCCTCGTAAAAATACAGGCAATAACTGTCTTCACACAAAGACAGGCAGTACTATATAGTCCAATAAACCTTCCGTAGAAATCTCACCATCCAATTTTAATCACTAGACCGTTAGTTTTGACGCACATTATAAAAAGCAACAGATGTTTGCATAGAAGGAAAGGTTGGTATCAAGTATCTCGCCTTAGTAGTAGTAGTAGTAGTAGTAGTAGTAGTAGTAGTAGTAGTAGTACTATTAGCTGTAGTGGTAGAGCAGCTGTGGCAGAACAAGTCTTAAGGGCGTGGTGATAGAATAGTAGGGGTAGTAGTAGTAGCAGTGGTAGTAACGAAAGTGGTAATAACCTAACACGAGTGTGAGGTCATGATGGTGAACAAAAGGAATGATATGTAAATAACATAGAAAAAACGTAAACATAAAAAAAAGTATGTTAAATCCGTCGCTCTGGACAAACTTGTCTCTGATTAAATAGTTTTCTTAAAGAATTCTTCAAGTCAGAGGAACACGAGACTGAACTACGTCAATTCCCAGTTAAGAAGGGTACCCCTGGCGGGAGGGCAGATCAACGCATTGCATTATATCGGTTCTATCATCACCCCTGCGGCCCGCTTTCAGACCCAAGGGAGCATATAGCAGTATATGGGAGCACATGGCAGTATATAAAAGTTAATGGTTGCACACAAGAAAACCTATGAGAGTATATAAAAGTACATGCGAGTACAAGGGGATACATAGGGTACCTGGGGGTACATGAGAACACATGGGAGTATATGTCAGTATATGAGAGTATGAGTACACTGCAGAATATAGTAGCACATTCTAGTTTGTGAGTACGTAGGATATGGGAGTACATCTGAAAGAGAGACTACTTATATTTTAGGGAGGTGCGGTTAGGATAGCAAAGCAGAAGGCTCTCTCCCCAATCGCTTCTGCCCTCCTTTCTCCCCCACCACTTCTATCGTCCTCTTGAATGATTATAACCATGACCAATTGAGAAACGTGCATGGAGATTTAATAGGGTGGAGAATGGAGAGGTATATAGAGGGAGGGCGGATGGGTGTAGGGAAGGAGGGTGGAGGGGTGTAGGGAGGGAGGGTGGAGGGGTGTAGGGAGGGAGGGTGGAGGGGTGTTGTGAGGGAGGGTGGGGGAAAGCATGGAGGAAGGGTGAAGAAATGAAAAAGGGGAAGGGGGAGCAAAGAAAGTAAGGAGGACGACAAGGAACAAGGGAGGCAATAAAGAAGACAATGAACAAGGGAGGCAATAAAGAAGACAATGAACAAGGGAGGCAATAAAGAAGACTGTGAACAAGGGAGGCAATAAAGAAGACAATGAACAAGGGAGGCAATAAAGAAGACAATGAACAAGGGAGGCAATAAAGAAGACAATGAAAAAGGGGGGCAATAAAGAAGACAATGAACAAGGGAGGCAATAAAGAAGACTATGAACAAGGGAGGCAATAAAGAAGACAATGAACAAGGGAGGCAATAAAGAAGACAATGAACAAGGGAGGCAATAAAGAAGACTATAAACAAGGGAGGCAATAAAGAAGACTATGAACAAGGGAGGCAATAAAGAAGACTATGAACTAGGGAGGCAATAAAGAAGACAATGAACAAGAAAGGCAATAAAGAAGACAATGAACAAGGGAGGCAATAAAGAAGACTATGAACTAGGGAGGCAATAAAGAAGACAATGAACAAGGGAGGCAATAAAGAAGACAATGAACAAGGGAGGCAATAAAGAAGACAATGAACAAGGGAGGCAATAAAGAAGACAATGAACAAGGGAGGCAATAAAGAAGACAATGAACAATGGAGGCAATAAAGAAGACTATAAACAAGGGAGGCAATAAAGAAGACTATGAACAAGGGAGACAATAAAGAAGACAAGGAACAAGGGAGGAAAATAGGAATGCGAGTCTTAAGATCTACAGGTCGAGGGATAGAGGACATATCAGGGCTCATTAAGGGAATAAACATATTCTGCCCTGAGGGTACATCAATATTTCTTTCTCTCTCTCTCTCTCTCTCTCTCTCTCTCTCTCTCTCTCTCTCTCTCTCTCTCTCTCTCTCTCTCTCTCTCTCTCTCTCTCTCTAAGTTTTTTGCCTAACCCTACAGTCTTATTATTTAAGAAGAAAAACACTACAGAACAGCTCTTCTTGGGGCAACGTTTCGCTCTATAGACAACTAAGACACTGATGCAACACTTGTATATTATTATGGCTGCGTTTCGTCAGTCAGAGCCTTTACCAATACAATACACAGACAGTCGGTGGACGAGCTGACGAGGAACATTGAAGTAATCAGTCCCTCACTTTAGAGACGATTGCTTCATCAGCCGTGTGTGTGTACAGCTTTATGAAGTACCCATGAAGACTTTATGAAGCTCTAGATAGAGCGAAACGTTGTCACAATAGAAGGTTTGTCCTGCAACGTGTCTTTCCTGAACTACAAATGGCAATAATGGCATTTAGTTCCAGTCCCTTTCGTCAAGTTTCCTCTCAGTCTATTTTCTCTCTCCCCATCCCATCTCTCTTCTCCTCCTCTCCCCTACCCATACATTTCCTCTCCTTCTCTCATATCTTTCCCCCCCCTTTCCCCATCCACTCTTTCTTCTTCGTCTTTTCCCATCGCATCTTCCTTCATATTCGCCTCCTTCCCTCTTCCTTAGGGACATTAACATGTGAAAAAATTTAAGAACATAGCCCCGGGAGATGTTGGAAGGAGAGGGGACAAGGGAGAAAGAAGCAGGGGAGAGGGGAGAGGAGAGAGGAGGAGGACGACGAGGGTAAGGGGAGTGGAGGAGGGAGAGGGGACGAGGGATGGGATAGGATAGTCATTAAGGATTAATTACGTATCTTGGAGAAAGTTGGGATCTACTTGTCAAATTCGTCTGGGAATATTGCTCAAAGACGGTGGGTATTAGTGGTTGTTGTTGTTGTGGTGGTGGTAGTTGTTGTTGTGGTAGTATTAGTGGTAGTTGTGCTTGTAATGATGTAATGAAGACTACCCAACATTCATGAGAGTGGTAGTTGTGGTTGTAGTGATATACAGCAACTATTCATGACAGTGGTAGTTGTGGTTATTGAGGTGGTAGTGTTAGTTGTGGTTGTGGTGAGGTGGTGTTATGAGGTAAGAGCGTGGGAACATAACACTGGTGGTGTTATGAGGTAAGAGCGTGGGAACAATAACACTGGTGGTGTTATGAGGTAACAGCGTGGGAACAATAACACTGGTGGTGTTATGAGGTAACAGCGTGGGAACATAACACTGGTGGTGTTATGAGGTAACAGCGTGGGAACATAACACTGGTGGTGTTATTTAGAATCAAGACAACCGCAAGTGAAAACCAACTCAGTCTTCATCTATCCCCATCTACCATCTATCCCCATCTACCTTCTATCCCCATCTACAATCTATCCCCATCTACCATGCGCAAGACACACCAATTACTGATCGACGTTTGATAATTCTTTATCAGATTATTTATTGTTACAGCGTAAATAACGAAGAAATATAATCGTTCTCTATAATGAATTATGATCAATAAACAATGTCTTTGTATTACATGAAGAGGTAGAGCGAGAAAATAAATAAATAAATAAATAAATATATAGTATATATATATATATATATATATATATATATATATATATATATATATATATATATATATATACATATATATATACATATATATTATTTTATTTTTTTATTAACACATCGGCCGATTCCCACCAAGGCAGGGTGGCCCGAAAAAGAAAAACTTTCATCATCATTCACTCCATCACTGTCTTGCCAGAAGGGTGCTTTACACTACAGTTATAAAACTGCAACATTTACACCCCTCCTTCAGAGTGCCGGCACTGTACTTCCCATCTCCAGAACTCAAGTCCGGCCTGCCGGTTTCCTGAATCCCTTCATAAATGTTACTTTGCTCACACTCCAACAGCACGTCAAGTATTAAAACCATATGCCTCCATTCACTCCTATCAAATACGCTCACACATGCTTGCTGGAAATCCAAGCCCTCGCACACAAAACTTCCTTTACCCCCTCCCTCCAACCTTTCCTAGGCCGACCCCTACCCCGCCTTCCCTCCACTACAGATTTATACACTCGAAGTCACTCTGTCTCGTTCCATTCTCTCTACATGTCCAAACCACCTCAACAACCCCTCCTCAGCTCTCTGGACAATCGTTTTGGTAATCCCGCACCTCCTCCTAATTTCCAAACTCCGAATTCTCTGCATTATATTCACACCACACATTGACCTCAGACATGACATCTCCACTGCCTCCAGCCTTCTCCTCGTTGCAACATTCATCACCCATGCTTCACACCCATATAAGAGCGTTGGTATAACTATACTCTCATACATTCCCTCTTTACTTCCATGGACAAGGTTCTTTGTCTCCACAGACTCCGAAGTGCTCCACTCACCCTTTTCCCCTCATCAATTCTATGATTCACCTCATCCTTCATAGACCCATCCGCCGACATGTCCACTCCCAAATATCTGAATACATTCACCTCCTCCATACTCTCTCCCTCCAATCTGATATCCAATCTTTCGTCACCTATTCTTTTTGTTATCCTCATCACCTTACTCTTTCCTATATTCACTTTCAATTTTCTTCTTTTACACACCCTACCAAATTCATCCACCAACCTCTGCAGCTTCTCTTCAGAATCTCCCAAAAGCACAGTGTCATCAGCAAAAGCAACTGTGACAACTCCCACTTTGTATTTGCTTCTTTATCTTTTAGCCCAACACCTCTTGCCAAGACCCTCGCATTCACTTCTCTTACAACCCCATCTATAAATATATTGAACAACCACGGTGACATCACACATCCTTGTCTAAGGCCCACTTTTACTGGGAAATAGTCCCCTTCCCTCCTACACACTCTAACCTGAGCCTCACTATCCTCATAAAAACTCTTCACTGCTTTCAGTAACCTTCCTCCTATTCCATACACCTGCAACATCTGCCACATTGCCCCCTATCTACCCTATCATACGCCTTTTCCAAATCCATAAATGCCACAAAAACATCTTTACCCTTATCCAAATACTGTTCACCTATATGTTTCACTGTAAACACTTGGTCTACACACCCCTACCTTTCCTAAAGCCCCTTGTTCATCTGCTATCCTGCTTTCTGTTTTACTCTTAATTCTTTCAATAATAACTCTACCATACACTTTACCAGGTACACTCAACAGACTTATTCCCCTATAATTTTTGCACTCTCTTTTGTCCCCTTTGCCTTTATACAAAGGAACAATACACGCTCTCTGCCAATCCCTAGGTACCTTACCCTCTTCCATACATTTATTAAATAATAGCACCAACCACTCCAAAATTATATCCCCACCTGCTTTTAACATTTCTATCTTTATCCCATCAATCCCAGCTGCCTTACCCCCTTTCATTCTACCCACTGCCTCACGAACTTCCCTACACCCACAACTGGCTCTTCCACACTCCTACAAGATGTTATTCCTCCTTGCCCTACACAGTAAACAGGTGATATCAAAATATGCAAGACAACCACTATGAAAAAATAGAGGAATTCCAAGCGCTTTCGTTACTACTCACATTATGTTATATATGTTTGCTTTTATAGTTCCTTGATAATGTGAGTAGTAGTCACGAAAGCGCTTGGAATTCCTCTATTTTTTCATAGTGGTTGTCTTGCATATATGCATATATGTATATATATATATATATATATATATATATATATATATATATATATATATATATATATATATATATATATATATATATGAAATATGTGTAGGTAAAATAAATGATAGAAATTCAATATGGCTGAACCTTCATATCCCAGCAAATCTCACGAGTTAATCCTTCCACGGTTTTATTATTGCCAACACAGGACAGACTATTATTTGATTTTCCTGGCGATAAATAATACTGTGCTTTAAATTATTTTCGGCCCTGCATGTATGAAAACCATTTTGAATTATTTTTTTATATCAGTCTTTTATCAGTAAAATTAATTCCATACGGTAAAGATTTTTAGGTGTAATTTTAATTGCATTGGGGATACGTAATTCTTTACTTATTTTTAAGATTTTGTTCTGTGAGACTATGATATCAGTGACGGCAATGTTTTATCTGCAGTAATTTGCATATTCCCTTTTTGAGTATGACTTGTATATATGCAACAACACACACGAATATTCCCTTCAGTAAAATTATGAAAAAAAAAATGCACGCACGCACGCTCTTGCGCGCCCAATCGAAAAAGAGGCAGGACCAGGAGCTATGACTCGACTCCTGTAACCACAAATGGTTGAGCAAAAACAGACAGACAGACACACATACACACCCGACGACGACGAGAACAACAATAAAACGATGATGGATACACTGGCGGATGTGGGCAGAGGAGCAATGCTGATCATGGGAGACTAACCACAGGGAAATAGACTGGGAGAGCCTGGAGCCACACTGGGGACTCCTGTGTGGCTCCAGGCTAAGCAACTAATGAAGAAAGTACAAATAGAAGAGGACCAGGAAAAACTCCACATTGAACTGGACAGACTGCATTTCTGGTCAGACAAGTAGGCACTAGAATTTAACCCAAGCAAATGCAAAATTGCGAAGATTGGGGATGAGCAAAGAAGACTGCGGACGAAGTACAAGCTTGGGAGGGTGGAATGACTGCAAACCTCACTCAAGAACAGCCTCTGGGTGAACCTTGTATCTAGCATTTCGACTGAGGTGCACATCTACGTAATAGTTGCTGCATAAAACGCGCAGCAGGAATCAAAACACTATATGCGGCACATATCAGGCCTTTGTTGTAGTATACACCACTATTGCAGAACCAATAACTGATTAAGCATGTCCAAAAACTGCAGAGATTCGTAGGGAGACTAATCCTGGAGTGTGAGGGTACAAACACACACACACACACACACACACACACACACACACACACACACAGCTGCTATTATTATTAAACAACTATCACGTCTGCAACTTATTCTTGCTTCATCTTTACTCCTTCATAAGCCAGCCTCCAACTTTCCCTCCCCCCTCTCTCCCTCCATCCCTCTATTTTTCCCACATTCCCTCCCTCTCTCTCTCTTTCTCTCTTTGCCTATCTCTCCTACACTCCCACTCTCCCTCCCACCCTCCCACACTCACACTCTCCCTCCCACCCTCCCACACTCACACTCTCCCTCCAACACTCCCACTCTCCCTCCCTACTTCTTTAAGTCTTAACTACACTTCTTTCATTATAACTAAGAGGTGTAGACTCCTTCCTTCTTCACAAGCACCAGCCATTACCTTCCCTTCATCTCTCTTACCACATCACTTGCTGCTTCCTTTATCGACTCTCTCTCTACTTACTATCTCTGTTATTGCTTCTCCGCCTCTTCCTTCATTCCTCCCTTCCCACAATTCTTCTTTCTTACATTATTTATTTTTTCATCTTCGTCTCCCCTCCTCTTTTTCTACCTTATTTCCTCTCTTATCTCTCTCTCTTCCATTTCCCTTCCATTTTTAGCTACTAATCTGTTAAAAGCTCTTGTGAATAGACACTTAGCCTTCTATAGGTGTGTGTGTGTACTCACCTAATAGTACTCCCCGAATTGTGGTTGCAGGGGTCGAGTCATGTGTGTATGTGTGTGTGTGCATGTGTATGCGTGCGAGCGCGCACATGATTTTGTGCATTGTTGCAAAAACAGTCAAATGGGTGACTGTTGACGGAGCCTTCAATATAAGAACTGCGTGCAGTAACTGCCCGTTTTCTGTTCGTGCGGCAGACTATTTTATCGTATTTTATCTCATATTTATAGAATTTTCTTTGTAACCTAACCGAACCTAAATTAACCCAATGTAATTTAGAAATGGGCTGCAAACCCTGTTTGGAGTCTACTTGGAAGGTGTTCCGGGGGTGAACGTTCCCATGACCAGGCCTCCTGATGGATCAGGGCCTGATAAACCAGGCTGTTACTGCTTGCAACACGCAATTCATCATACGAACCACGGAAAAAATCAAAGTGTGTTTGGGTGGAGAGGTCACGCCAGAGGTAGCGATGATTGGGAAGTATGAGGTGGTCTGGTGGCTAAAGCTCTCGCTTCACACGGCGAGGGCCTGGGTTCGATTCCCAGCCAGGGCAGAAACATTGGGCGTGTTTCTTTACACCTGTTGTCTATGTTCCCCATCAGTAAAATGGGTACCTGGGTGTTAGTCGACTGGTGTGAGTCGCATCCTGGGACACTGACCTAATATGCCCGAAATGCTCAGCATAACAAGGGACTTTCTATATAGTAGTATGTCATTGATGTCAGCTAGGCCTGTATAACATGTACATGTACTTGTAGTAAATAAAGATATTTATTTATTTATTTAAGAGCTTCCAGGAACTGCGGCACTGGCCCACTCCAGACCTCGTCCAGTCCTTCCCGGTATCTGGAGTTTATCTGGAGAAGGTTTCGGGGGTCAACGCCCCCGCGACTCGGTCTGAGACCAGGCCTCGTGGTGGATCAGGGTCTGATCAACCAGGCTGTTATTGATGGCCGCAGAAAAGTAATGTTAACCCACACACTTCATAAAGGTGGCAGCAAAACACAGCAAAAAATTATTGACTGATAGTACTAACGTTCCATTATATAAAGTCTGAGGCTGCCAGAGTAATAAGCTGTGTTCCCCAAGGAACAATAATCGCCCTCGTTTTCATATCTGCCATTGACAGAGACGTAAATCACTGCACTGTATCATCTTTTGCAGACGGTACCAGAATTTACATGAGTGTCGTTCACTGAGAGCATTGTAAATCTTCAGGTGAATATAAACCAAATCTTCCAGTGGGCCGCGGAAAACAATATGATGCTCATTGAGGACAAATTAGTTACTCCATTATGGAAAAGTTGAGGAAATTGAGGCTAGAACAGAGTATAAAACAAATTCTAACCACATATAGAGATAAAAATTAATGAGGCGGACATAGTGATGTCAACGGTCCATTATACCCACAACGGAAAGCAGGGGTGCCATGAGTACACAGAGAAAACACAGTAAGTGTAAAGGACCTAAGATTATTCAACAGCCTCCTATCATACAAAAGGGAGACAACTATTAGTCCCCTAGCTGTCTTCAAGAGGGAAGTGGATAGGTTCCTAAAGTCAGTTCCTCACCAGGCGGGATGTACTTCGTAAGTTGGAATGCTTGCGGCCAGCAGTAACAGACTGGTTGCTCAGGCTCTGCTGCACCAGTAGGCCTTGTTTTGGACCTGGAAACGAGGGAGTTGACCCCTCGAAACATTCTTCAGGAAGACTCGACGTGAAGTTTGAATCTGAACTGATGACGCAATAAAGTTTACCTTACACCCTATCGAAAACGGACAGGCCACTCACCTATCTCCTCCTCCTATTAGTCACCTATAACCTATTTCTATCATTTCATCGTTATTCATTCCTCCCCTTCCTTCCCTCATCTACTCACTTCTAGTCATTAATTTTAAAATGCCCTAACACAGGATGCGTCGTCTGAACAGGATCTTGTGTGGGCATGTAACCCATTAGCAGGAAAGGCTTTCCTAGAGAACAAAAAGGTACAATATCGTCATTGGAACAATGCACAAATAACCCGCATGTAAGAGAAGCTTATGACTGACGTTCCAGTCAGACTTGGACCATTTACAAGTCACACTGTAAATGGTCCAAGTCGGACCGAAGCGTCGTCATAAGCTTCTCGCCCTTATGAGTAGGTTGTATAAGGCTTTCCTAGGCTGATAACAGCTGCTTCCAGGCACTGGCCTCCCTAACGCTGGCGTCCTTTGTTAAGACCAGTTGAGTCTTGTCCCCCTCCATGAAGTGTTTGCAAGAGTTTCTCTCTGTATGATGAGTATGTTGGTGTTATGCATACCATGAAACTAATCTCTCAAGGAAAAGTTTTTATGCTACTGCATAAATTTTAGCCTAATGGTACAAAATAATAAAAGCTAATGCATAAGATTGAGCCCAGTGATGCACTTAGAAGCACTGTACAATGAGTGTAGTGGCAAACAGTCTAACTTGAGTGTGTAAACACCTCTTATCCAACGTAGATGTATTTCAGTCTCTGTGCGCTACGAGAAATGTTTTCCTGCATAGCATATAGCTAAAGCTTCTGTATGTCAATCCACGAGAAAGGTTTCGTGCACAGTATGGCATAAATTTACAATGCATTTAAGTATTAACGTTGAAGATTTTAAAGCAAATCTGATATGGTATACAAACGTTATCACACGGGCACTAATATCCCAGTTTTTCGATAAAAATTAAGACTTGTATAGTACAGCCCTAAACTAATTTAAACCCACCATTACGAAGTACGTACCAGTTTTGAAACCAAACTAAAGAGGAATTTAATATTTCAAAGGGACCATCATCTTAAAATGCTCCAGCACATTAAGTCTGAAGCCACGCAATTTAAATTATCAAGTTATCAGTGTTGAAATTTAAATTTTGACAGTTTTTGGAAAAAAAAGTTGAACGAGCGGACTCCAAAACAAATTCAATTTTTTCTCTAAGTAGGATATGTTTGTAAGTATGTTAGTAAGATATGTTAGTATGTTTGTACGTAATTAAGTAAGATTTATTAAATGAACATTATATGCAATTAATCTGGGATAACATACTAAATTTAAACACTGCAATTTATTTCTGATCAGAAGAGACATTCTCGCAAAATCCTCTTTGATTAAGAAAATCAGCACATTAAAACCTAGCCTAAAATCAAGACAAATCTTTCATTGAGGAAAACACCTCAGCACTTTAAGTTTAAAGCCTATTAGAAGAGTCATTCTCCAGTTATTGAACAGCATCCATAATACAACGAATGTGGAATGTGATGCCTGATTTTTGGATCCAGAGCCCATCACCAATTGTTCTTAGAATCTGGTCCTCGTTGCCGTACACAAGAATTCGAAATCTGAAGCCGATAGGATGAGGGGTTCTAGAGATACAAGCGGAAAATGATCGAAGAATTGAAGGAAAAAAAATATCAGGCAACCTCTTACAGCTATACTTTCGGGGATACTTAAATAATATTCGTCTCGAGGCAACCACAGCACTTGCGTGTGTCGTCAGCAGGAAGACACTACCATAATTACTGTTACAACTACCAGTAAAACTACAAGTATCACCAGCGCTAGTATCATGACTCCACCACCGGTACAGACATCATCAACGCCTATATCAACACCACCACCATTCCCACTGCCACCAGTGTACTACTTACTACCATCACCACCACCACCACCACCACCACCAATACCACCACCAATACTACCACTACCACCACCATCAATACAACCACCACCAAAACTACCACCACCAATACTATTACCACCACCACCACCACCACCACCAATCCCACCACCACCACCAATGCCACCACCACCACCACCAATACCACCACCACCACTAATACCACCACCACCACCAATACTACCACCACCAATACTACTACCACCACCACCACCAATACCACCACCACCACCACCACTACTACCACCATCGCCGCAACACCTGTTGCCCAATTTCGTTAGGACAGACCACCCACGCACAGAGAGACGCCGCCTTCCTCTCTTTCCCATCCATCCTCCCTCCATCCCTCCCTCCTTTCCCTCCCTCACCCTCGAGCAATGCCGAGCCCCAACGGGACGTGAAGGCGGCGTAACCCGCTAACAGCTGTGAAATATCATGGGCAAAGGTCGCTCAGCCGTGTGTAGGGTCAGAGCGAAGCCCAGAGCAACCGCTGAAGCGGCGCTACCCACGCTGCTACATAACAAGTACACAGTGACTCGAACCGACGTCTTGTTTACCGCTCTGAAATGAAGCCTTGACATACTGGAGTGATTCAGGGCATTGGACTAGGTCTTCCAGGGCACTGGACTAGGTCTTCCTTATAGAGAGGTGCCTCAATGCCTGGTGCTTTTGATCCAAAGAATTGGAGTTACCTCTTCTTAATGACAGACCTGATTACCTGAGTTACTGAGGCTATATTTACGAAAAAAATAGTTTTTTGATCATTTTACTGAATATTTTCGTTTATATAAGTGTGAGCACCACAGACCGTGCCACTTTATATTCCTCTCGCGTATGTTTTGCTGTCGTTCATGTTGTTAAAGCAAATGCTTTAACGTTCACGTGAAATTCGGTCAAGTATTAACATTTTATAAAGCAATCACAGGAACAGACACAGCTAATAAAGCTCAAATTTGTATCGCTCTACACAGAGCGATACGTTGACTTGATAAAGCTCTACACAGAGCGATACGTTGACTTGATAAAACTCTACACAGAGCGATACGTTGACTTGATAAAGCTCTACACAGAGCGATGCGTTGACTTAATAAAGCTCTACACAGAGCGATACGTTGACTTGATAGAGCTTTAACCTCTATGTAAGTGTACATTATAGACCGTACCGTCTCTTGACCCGCTTGTCTAATTCTGGTCAAATTCTGGGTTGCTGTTAACAGACAGAGTATCTCTAGACTATGCACTGAATAACCCATACGGGACAGGGGCTTCTTGAAATATATTCCACAGTATGCCTGTTGGGTATATTGTATGCTATGTGACCAAAGCTTAAATTTGACTTAATTACATATGTATTTTAAAAGCTGGTCACTTCTACAGAAACGTTTGTATTTATTTTGGATTATGTTGGTCTTAATTTGCCTTTTATTTAGGGAAGAAATTGGGAAAATTTAAATCTACCAGTTTTTAGATGAGTCTGATTCCTTGTTAATGCAAATTCTAAGCGGCTTCAAACATTTTTGTGTTTCTGTGTTTTAGGATATTTGTCTCTCTGGGATAACAAGAGAATGCTTCTTCAGTTTGGCATCAAAGCTGGTGTTTCTTGGTGGAGGGTTTGAATTAGTTTTGATCTGTGAATGTCCTAATTTGCCATTTTTATTGAAAAATTATTATATTACTTTTCACGTGACGACTTGCGAATGTCTCTTCCGATTCGCTTTGAACAATCGATGCTAATATTTAGCCATCACACACTGCACTGTTCCTTTCGCGTGCAATGAAGTACAAGGGGTTGGGGTTATGCATTGCCGAGATAACTTTCTCGGATCACGCAGCGAAATACATTTAATAATACCCAGGCGTTTTAAATATTCATTATATAAAGTACTCTTCAGAATGTACTCTGGACATCCAGGGCGAACTGTAAATTATGGCTGCAAAAATCCCTGTTGCCTTAATGGAATGATCAGTTAGCATGGAAGGATTATTGTAAGCATATTACGTGTGTGTGTGTGTGTGTGTGTGTGTGTGTGTGGAGGAGGGGTGTGGATGTACTTTCTAAAGGTTATTACTGTCACTGTTGAATTAGCTATATTTTCCTATTATGTTTCTAGGAATGCTGGACGTGAGCTTTAGTTCTAGGAATTTTATTAACGCAGTTTTTAACGTTTTTTGGTTCGTTGTTAACTTGCCCTTATCTCTGCAGTCTTTCTTTCATGGATTATTGTTCACATTGTTAACTTGTTCTGCAAGCTTAACTCTGTTTCGTTTAATTTAACATATGTAACAGTCATTTTAACTTAAATATATTGTACTTGTGTACCAGTAGATTATCAGTAAATAGTTTCGTGGATCTCAGCCTCAGCGGCCCGGTACCATACCAGGTCTCGGGGTTTGCTAGTCTTATCATCCAGATTTTTGGTGCCAGCTGCACTCATGTGCACCACAGTCTGCATGATCAGGAAATGTCTTGAAGTTAACACGTTCCCTCTTAAAGACAGCTAAAGGTTTGTTAGTATTTATCTTTACGCATACTGGTAAGGTGTTGAAAAGTCTTGGTCCCCTTTCACTCACTGTCTCTTATTGTTACCCTCATGCCTCTTCTTTTCATTGTCAGGTCTCTTTCATTGGGAATTATTTCTGAGTGCAGGTTTGAGACCATTCCAGAAATTTCCCAGTATATATTTTGACGCATTTTTCTAGCCTAAGTTTCAAGGAACACAGTTCGAGGAATTTCAGGCATTCCCAGTACTACAGGTGTATGGTGTTTTTACAGGCAGTGATGGTTCTCTGTACATTCTGCAGCCCTGAAGTTTTGTTTTCCTTGAAGGGGACCGCTCATATACAGCAAAAATTCTGGCCTGGATATAGAAAAAATGATTTGAAGAGTATCATCAGTGGCTTGGCATCTCGTTTTAGAAGTTCCAGTTATCCAGCCTATTTATTTTTCTTGCTGCTGTGATAAAAAAAAAATTGTGATTCTTAAACACGAGATCTTCTGCCATTATCACTTGCCTTTTTTGAACATCAAATTGTTATCAGCGGCCAACTGGAAGCTAATGTTTGTAAATAATTCCGCCCGTTTGCGAATTGTCAAACATTCCAAAATCTCTTTCGAAGTTCACTACATGTGGCAGGATTATTACAAGCCTGTTGTTTTTTGGGGGTCTGGATGTGTGGCGAAAGTACTGCGTACTTTGATGCGGATTGTGCAGGTTGTTCGAATCCTGTTTTTGACTGAGATTATGTATGATATATATATATATATATATATATATATATATATATATATATATATATATATATATATATATATATATATATATATATATATATATATATATATATATATATATATATATATATATATATATATAATATATATATATATATATATATATATATATATATATATATATATATATATATATATATATATATATATATATATATATATATATTATTATAATATGGAGAGCGAGAGGGTGAAGTCTGAATACACTTACCACAATCAAAGTTCTTACATTATTCGAAGCTGTTGCATAGCTTATGACTTGTTCATGGCGTGGTTGCTCAGTAGCATAAAGTGCAAACAAATATGTAAATAATTCATGAAGGATGCCTCAGTGATAGAGACTTCAGTTCATAACCAATACGGTCCATGTTCGAATTTTTGAGTGAAATAAGCCTCTCTATACCTGCTGCCTATATTACAGCAGTATACCTAGAAGCTAGGCGACTGGGTACATAGCTGGAGTTATGTTAATAATCTGAAGAAATTCTCCTTTCACGACTGATCATGTATCCCAAAAACCACCGAAGTCAGATCGCATATACTTCACATGACAGAGGAAAGAAGTTAAGAACGAATTTCGTCAGGAACAAGGATTCAAACAGCGTGTTTCAAATAATCGTGAAGAAAAAGGCACACATTGCAGAGAAAGTATATATTGGGACAGAGTTTCTGTCTGTGTAGAACTTGATCAAATTATAGCAAGACTTGACAGACTTAGGCGCTGTCCCAATTAAGTTGTGTTCCTCAACACATCTTTTCTTTGCGGTGGGAATATATTAAGAGGAACCAATTCTGAAGTACGATCATTTGTCGAGCTTTATCAGGGCTGATTGGGTCGTGTGGGAGATAGGATTACCATGGCACCCTCCGAGTTTTGGAAAAACTCAGAGGGTGCCATTTCCATTGCCTCTAGACTGGTTTGCACCATGGAGCGTTTTATGAATGTTGCCTTGTAGAGATCGCCTCCTGGATGGAGACAATATTACATCACTACCAGTGTTATGTAACACTTACACTACAAGTGTTACATAGGACACTTACTAGTGTTATGTAAGAATAACACACTGTTACGTAACACCGATACCACCAAGTGTTACGTAACATACCACGACTCGTGATATAAAAACCCTAGCGTGCAAGACCTCTACATATAATCTTGCTCGCTATAACCAATCATTTACTAACTGCTACTACACATCCTCTCTGGAAACCTCGCTGAAGCTTATAGCCTCCATCTTCCTCACCGCGTAAATATACGCCTAAAGTCTCCATCTTCCTCACTGCGTAAATTCTTACTTAAAGCCTCCATCTAATTGCGTAAATACCCGCTACACTACCCGCAATACGATAGCATATCTGGCGATGAGTGGGCGGAGGATCGAGCCTCCAAGAGTCCCTCAGTTGAATGATCCACACGAATTAGAGCTAAATAATAATATTAATAATAATAATAATGATAGCAATAATAAATTGAGTTCAGTTTTCGTACATGACGTTTCGCAAGCTTGCGATTCTGGCTTAAATAGCAACGCTCTTCTTGACGAAAAAGGCAAGCGAAAATTTGTGTATGCAATAATTTCGCAAAATTATTGTGTTTGTGTATTATTAAATTATTGTAAACTTATCTAAAATATATTTAATTGGATTAGGCTAAATTAAATTGTGCTTTCTATAATAAGTTTAGGTAAGTTTTCTAAAGTTCTTTTCGTACAAAATTATTATTTTTTACATTAACATAAATGAAAAAAAAATTATTCTTAAACGTATAAGAGAAATTTTTAGAAAGGACTTAATTGTAAATGAGTTCTTGCTAATTGACCAATTTGACCTATTTACATTTGTTTTGGTTTATATTCCTATTCCTGACCTATATTATAATAAGTAAAATTTATTTGCTAGTTTACAGGGAGCGTTCAGAAATTGACGCTGTGAATCACGTATGAAATATAACGTAAACTGAGGATTGATTGGCTCTCAAGACGCATAACGACCCTTTGTTTCTTCTGGAAAGCCTGTCTTGGTGAGCCGAGTTCTTCTCTCGCTATTAGCGGACATAGGATCGAACCCACACTTGCTTTGCGTTTCATATAATTATGGTGATGGTAATAATGTGCTTCTGATGCGCAGGTGTGGCATTAGCGGCGCTACCTGTTAGGGTTACTAGGCTTATAAACGTTATTTACTCTAAATTATATATACATTGGGAAAATGTTGGGGCTAGGAGCAGGACGCTGGAGGTTCACCCAAATTACAGGTATCGCTCCCGGCCAGGCAGAATATATTGACCTTGTGAAGTTACGAGCTCATATTTGTTAGATATGAGGATGGTTCTCGTCTTGTGTGTGTGTGTGTGTCTGTTTTTGCTCAACCATTTGTGGTTGCAGGGGTCGAATCATAGCTTCTGGTCCTGCCTCTTTTTCGACTGGGTGTAATTTTATCGCAGGTACAAGGCCGAAGCTACACTCGTGGCGCACAATCTCCATACTAATTTGCTATATATTTTTTTTTCAGCTGTCGTAGTTGTAGTATAAACTGTCATTTCCATACCATTCCAATAGTCTACTATTCAATTTATGAGAGAAAAAAAATATTTTTCCTCGTTTTATAATTATTGCCTCTCTCGTTGCTTGATGTCTATAAAAGAAATTGTCCATTTTCTCGAATTCTTTCCAGTGGCTTTATCGGCACAAATTCAAGGACATAATGGGAAGACCGTAGAACTATATAGCAAAAACGAGGTAATCAGTCCCTCAGCCTTTGAGTTGAAGAGGGCGAAACGTCTACAAATAAAGATATCCAGATGTTGCACATGTGTCTAATTCATTGCGACTCTGAGAGGTAAACAGAGTGGCGTCGCGTGCAACCAGTCACACACTGCAACTGCACAGTCCTGATACATTCAATGTTCTTCAATAAATGAAATAAACATAAACTCATTTTCCTCTTCAACGCCAAGACCGCCGAATTGCTCCGACCAAAATCGCAGGAAAAATGATCGAAGACTGTCCAATGTGACTGCTGCTGCATATGCAAATTGAATGCCATCAGGCATTTCGCGAGGTCCACCGCCTGACGAATCTGTTTAGAAAAAATAAGCGGGAGTAAAATAACAATTTAGCTAATTGAAATTTGTATGCGTATTTGTATATATTTGTGAGGCGTGGTTGTGTTTTTTAGTTTGTGTGCGTGTGTGTGCGTGTGTGTGCGTGTGTGTGTGTATTTTAGTTTGTGTGTGTGTGTCTACATTGGATCAACACCAGAGGTGTTGGATATATTTGTACTCAGCTATTTGTACTCACCTATTTGTACTCACCTATTTGTACTCATCTATTTGTACTTGTGGTTGCATGGGTCGAGTCCCAGCTCCCACTATCCACTACAGTGTTCACACTCCAGGTTTCATAAGCATTATCATACCTATTTTTAAAGCTATGTATGAATCCTGCCTGCACCATTTCGTTGTCTAGGCTTAAGAATGAGTTTAAGATCTTAGTGGCTATTTCCGATTTGCCTTGGCAGCCTCTTAGCTTTTTCTAATGGATCTAATGAACTAGTGAAACAAATTCTGCCAGAACATGTATGTAATTCAGCAAGAAAAGACTACCCTCAGCTAATCAGTGTGATACTCTCTCAGCCAAGGAAACTATGGCTTATAAATAACGTGGATGGGACAGCTGCATCGTGAAAAATGCTTCCACAGTGATGATAAAGAGAGAAGCTCCCAAATGAAGATATCCTGCATCTTAGCTGTGAGTGCACATCACTCTGGAGATTTACTTCCAGTAGTTTCAGTTTTTTGCAAGTGGCATACGTCTTGACTGGTAGATTCTCCGCATGGAAATAGTTTTCCTCCTTCCTTCCCCAATTCCCACTTCCTATACAGTAAGTGTACGGTAAAATGGGAGCTGACCAATATTGTCTGCTGACCAATATTGTCTTAACTGTGAGGGTTCCAAAGGATGGCATGCTAGATACAATGAGGTCAACGAGATTATCAAAGAAGTGTTGCTACAGCTCAGTACTAACTAGACGGCGCAGATTTAATGATTTCAGCATTAACCTGCCAGTTTTAAGACTGGTTTTCCATGGGTTCGAATTTCGCCCGTTTCTCGAATTGTTTACAATCGAGTTATTACGATTTTTCGAGAGCAATTACCGGTTCATTCATTAGGTTTGGTTGCCATATCAGCACTTAAAATAATTTCGCAGAGGGACAGAAACAAACTAGAAAAAAAAAATCTTAAGAATAATTTTATGTGATTCCCAACGACTTTAAACATTCCGTGTAAACCTATAAATATTTTTTGTCAAATTGTTACAATAAAAGATTACATAGTATACTAAAAGTAGCTGAAGGAATAAACTGCTGTGGTATGTCTAGGAATGTTGTAGCAGATATGGTCCAGGAAGCGGTCGTATCTGCACGCGTATCTGTCGTGGTGCGAGAGGAGGTTGCAGGAAGAGACAAGCGGAGTGTGACACGTACACAAAGACAGTGACGGAACGAGAGACAAACAGAAAACAAAGACAGAGATACATTAAACAGAGACAGACTGGCAGACAATCGCTCAGACAAAAAAAAAAGAGCTAGTCAAAGATGTCAAGGTACAAAGAGAGAGAGAGAGAGAGAAAAGAGAGAGAGACCTAGAAAGCAAGGGAGAGAGAGCAGACACGGAGACAAGAGAGACAAAGAAAAAAAAAAGCAAGTTCATCCCCCAGGCTATAATTGTTATTAAACTCTGGCGTGCATCTCTCCTCTGCGTTCTTACACTCATTTGCATAATTATTTCCTGACTAACAGCCCCACTCCAATTAGCAGTGTAGCAGGATTTAATTTGGTAATTATCGCCGCTGCCATCAACAGCCGTTGTCCCCCTCCCTCCCCCCCCCGGTTTATCCCTACTACTCCCCCTCCATTTTAAGTAATTTTATTTAGGCACAGGTACACATAAGTACAATTATAATAGTGCAAATTATCTAGAATAACCCACCTAAAAATAAAAGTCAGATAAAGTGAATTATTTCATATCTCTCACACTTCACCTCCCACCTTTCATTCCTTCCCCTCCCATCTCTCCCACCCCTCCCCTCTCTAAATTCTACCCCTCATCCCTCAACATACACCCCTCCATCCCCACTATTCCGACCAACAGGCAGTTTAGGATTCTTGGAATGGTCCTCAAACTGCTGCTCTGAACTACTGGTTACTCGATGGAGTAGCTCGTTCCTTGGGCCATGAGGAGGGGAAGGGGAGGAGAGGGAAGGGGAGGAATCGGGGGGAAAGGGGGGAAGGGTGGAGTGGGAAAGTGAGTTGGTAAACGGTGGTTAATGTGGTAAGTGCAATACGGAATGAGAGGAGTGGGGGAGAGATGGTGTGGGGGAGAGATGGTGTGGGGGAGAGGGGACGTGGGGGAGAGATGGCGTGGGGAAGAGATGGCGTGGGGGAGAGATGGCGTGGGGAGAGATGGCGTGGGAGAGATATGGTGTGGGGGAGATATGGAGTGGGGAAGAGATGGTGTGGGGGAGAGATGGCGTGGGGGAGAGATGGCGTGGGGGAGAGATGGCGTGGGGGAGAGACAAAAAGGATACAGGGAGATGTAAGAAGAGTTAGGGGGATGAAAGTGCAGATGGAACGGAGGAAGAAGAAAAATAAGGAATAGGGAGATGAAAAAGAAAGAGGAAAAGGAGGAAAGAAGAGAAGTTGGGAAGTTGCGAGGGACAAAAAGTAACAGACATGCAGACAGACAGACAGACAGACAGACAGACAGACAGACAGACAGACAGAAAGGCTGAGAGTGAACGAACAAACGCGGCTAAGGTGTGAAAATTCCTGAATTAGAATCTTCCTGTCTAGAAACTCTGGGTCAAAATTGGGATGATAATTTGAAGCAGATCACAGTACTGAAATTGATTGACTGATATGAAGATCATTAATCCCTTCAGTGAGGCAGGAGGTTCCTTGATACTGGTAAAGAGTTCTTGATGCAGTGGAATTTATGACACTCCTCTTCCTTGGATCAAACCTGATTACCTCCCATCCCCAGGGACTGATTACCTCATCTACAGTCTTCTGTTTTATGTCCCTGTGTTGTATTGATAAAGTCACTGGATGGTTATTAGAATATAATAACGTTGCGCTGAAGGTGGTGATATGTCAAGATATCTTATTAGTGAAAAATTTCCAGAAGTTTTCCTCAAATATCCAAAAATTGCTTACAGTTGATGAAACACAAATATTAAATATATATTCAGATGAACGCCTGTTATGCCTTTTGGGGACTAGTTTCTAGGCCTTTTGTGTATCCATATGCTCTTGCGCATCCATATGCTCTTGCGCTACAGTCCACAGGATGGATATGGGGTGCATAATAAAATAGCTGCTACCAACCGCATAATGAATGAATGTGTGGTAAAATAACATGTCGTTACTGTTCATAGGACATAAAATCTAGGTCTGACAGAGAGAGGAGCCACCTGAAAGAGGAACCCACCAGCTGGTGACCTACGCAGTCTCCCCCACTCCGGGACCAGCTGGCCTTTATGAGGGCCCCCAGGATCCAGCTGGCCTCCATGAAGGCCTCCGGGTCTAGGAGTGTCCAGGTAACTACCTGTAATTAAGCATCTCTGAGCCAGGTAGATTTTCGCCGCCGCCCGCGGTCCCTTCCACCTGCTGACACCTCTTGTGTGGTCCTGCAGGCACTTGTGTGTGCTACCTACTGGCACTACCTGTCTGGTCTACTGACACTACTGCCACACTGGTCTACTTGTTAGCTTCTGTTTGACGAACTGTACCTCTGTTTATCCTGTTGGTACTCTTGTGTAAAGGCTATTCTCACTCAGCTTTTGTCAGCCACATGTGGTATGGTAGAATAATAACACTCACATATTATGAATAAAATTTTGTTTTGATTATAAACCCGGAAAGTTAGTAACTCAGGATAACCCAGTAAAGCCATGTTTTAAAGAGGTGTATTTCCACTGGCGTCCTTTAATCGTCTTCCTCAGAATGCGACATACACCAGTCGGCCAACACCCAGGTACCTACTTACTCTCAGAGGTGAAC
>WNWK01000404.1:295000-315000 GCA_009830355.1 Cherax destructor | reverse complement strand
CGGGCGCACCTGTTTCGTCAAGGTCTTTGTCACTCTCTCTCTCTCTCTCTCTCTCTCTCTCTCTCACACACACACACACACACACACACACACGCGTGGCCTGGTGGTTAAAGCTCTCGCTTCACGCACGGAGGGCCCGGGAAACATTTCGATGTGTTTCCTTACACACACACATACAACAGGCCTAGTGTCTAATCGACATGTGCCTACGACAAAATGGTAACTAACACACACACATACACACACACAAACTCAAAAAAGTATTCAGGAACTTGAATAGGAACCCCCCAGAATGGGCTTCAGTAAGTGAAGTACATGGACACCCTCACTCCCATGACTTTAGTAAGTGAACTACACTGGAGTGTTTCACGGCACCGTACCATGAGCATTTACCAGTGCTCAGGCTAGAGGACAAATCGAGTGACAAAGAACTTCTCACATATTCAACTTTCCGTTCTGAGCAAAAGAACCAACGTTTCCCAACATCCTTTTTTTTCCAGCCATCAAAATCTATCTTTATTCCCTTAACTTCTGTCTGTTTCATCACACTGAAAGTTTTCTCTCTGAACTTATTGATTGTGTCATTAAACAAACTGTACTTTGCGCAGCCGCTATTTCTAGGAGTTTAGGCGAGCTCCCATTTGTCGTGGTCTCAGCAGACGAAGACACGGCTCAGATTATGCTGCTGTCCCCAATGAAGAAATAAGATCTGAATCAACTAGATATACCCAATTGTTCTCTAGTAGTATATCTATCAGACAGTCAGCGGCGGACTCGTCTCTCCAGATGCTGGGTTTCTCAAAGCCAGGATAACGAAGATCCAGATGCCGGACAGAGATTTGTACACACAGTGACTTAAGTGCTGCTTCTCGGTGCTTAGCTGTGAGATACTGGCAGGATACAGAATGTTGATTGAGGCTTAAGCCAAGTGCTTCCCCAGCTGTGTATTCAACTATTTTTGAAGGATTAGTTAACGGCATTTTAACCGATAGGATTTCAAATATCACCTCGAGGGGGGAGAGAAGAGAGGTAAATGAAAAAGAGAAAGGGGTGCGGAACAGGGATAAGGAGGACAAAGAGTAGGGGAATTAATCGGGAGGGAGGAAGAATGGAAACAAGTTGCAATGAGGAAATGGGGAAACTGGGTCGGGGAGAAAAATAAATGACGTGCGTCGTATATTAGAGAGTCAGGAGAGGGTTTTTTTCCCCTTAAACTGCCTTGTTTTTCGCGATGTGTTAAATTCCTACTGTTTAGGCATCATCTCCGAGGCTTTAATTTGATTAATTGCTGTATATTAGGGCATTTTATTTTCTTTAATTGAAGTATTTTCAGTGTAGGATTTTTGTAGTTTCTCTCGGGTTGTTTATGACACTTGTCGAGCATTATAATTTTCAGATATTCGGTCTTAATTTATCATTCATGCTTCTGTGTGTTACCTTTCTAATTAATCTTGTTGTTGTTATGAATTTTCGCATTATTTGTCAATTTTCAAATACAGTGCCACGTGCAAAATCTTGATTACACTAACTAATAATAATAATAATAATAATAATAAATACTATAAATATAAATATGTCAAAATCGGACATCACTAAACATGAACGCAATTTTTTTTTTTTAGTAGTTCGTCCGGTTCTTGAACCCCACGAACTACTACTAAAAAAAAAAAAAAAAAAAAAGAACATAAATCTCAATGACGGAAGCCGTAAAAAATGAAATCTAATTAAAGCCTCAATTATATAAAACAAGTAAATCAAAATCCTAGCAGTGAGAAACTAATTCAGCCAACAATCATCTGAAAACCCTCACCCACAACAATTATCGAGACGAAAATTCCTAAAGTGAAGCCAATTGAATTAACAATCATAAAAGATAACAAGCAAAGCCTCCAGTGATAATAAAAGAACGAAATTAAAAAAAATAAATTAGGTCGTTCAGACACAAAAGCTTGGTGGATCAGACACCTAATAATAGGTGGGTCGTTACAGGGAGACATTCATTTCTTATTGAAGAACCCTTTCAATTTGCCCCTAATTAAATTTGCATAGGTATTCTATTCTGTATTACTAGGAGATACTGTAAAACACGTATGCTGTAGGGATAATATTGATGTTTCTACGTAGATAGGAGAGAACAGGAAGTAGAGATGGAGATTAAAGGCGTGAGAAACAAAAATTTAAAAGGAGTGAGTTCAGTTATCGTCCAATGCTATTTATGTCGTTAAAGTTACATTTTTAATCTACATAAGAAAACTGAAACTCTCCAATAAGCATTACAACTCACCAGCATGAGCTAAACTAACTCTAAATCACCAAAGTGCGTTTTGAAGACCTTTAACACAAGGACCCAAACTCAGATGCAAAACTCGAGTTAACTCAATCCTTTTAACTACAAGTCAACGAATAAAACATACGAGAAGAACCGCAGTATTAACCAAACTAATAAAACTTACAATAAAACTCGCTAATATATTATGATATCAATAAAACTCGCTCGTATTCCCTAAAACTCGCTTATATACACCAAGCTCACAGTCCTTAACACCCTGAAATTCACTACAAATCCCTAAAACAATGAGTAATATTACTATAATTTTATAAGTTAAGGCAATTAAAGAGTCCAGGTTAATGGGTTTATCATCCAGCCTTAAATCAAGGAGTTGAAACTCCCCTCCCTTTCCTCGGATCAAACGTAAGCTTTTCCCTCCCTCTCTCCCTTCGTTCCCATACAACCAGGCACCGTATGACCCTTATGGGTTTAGCGTCGCTTCCAAAGGATGATAATCGGTGCGATTTCTGTTTTGAAATTTTGCTCTCGGTCAGGGACTGATACCTCTGAAGGGAGGCTCCTCCATGCAGGTGAGGGGGCTCTTGGTCCAAGGAAGTGGGCTTATTCTCCCCTTCCTTGAATCGAACTTGATTGCCAGGCGTTGTATGACCCCTACAGGTTTATCGCACTGATGACGCAAAGGGAAAATGACTTCGTCTTCCTCCCCAAGATGCAGTGACGCAGTTCCTGGCGTCTTCACCCCCAAGACGCAGTGACGCAGTTCCTGGCGTCTTCAAGACCTCGATAAACGAGATGAAATAAGGTGACCCCGGAGGGGAGCTTCGGACTCGCTGCTTTTCCTTTATTCTTCTGATATTAAAAACACGAGCGTTAAACCCGTATGGGCCACCCGGCTCCGCGGTGGGAGGGGTGTATGCTGTAGGCGGGGTGGTGGGGGTTAAATACTGTTTTTTAAAGATAAAGTGGAACAGCGCGACAGTGATGCAGAATCAAGTAGTGGAGAAAAACCCCGAATGGACTATCGCCAGGTACGTAATTAACGAGAAATGACACATTTTAAGTCCAATTAACGTCAGTGTTTTCAAACAATTTACACGATGTTTGTCTTCAAGACAGAGTATAAAAAAAAACATAGTTTAACTTTGCGGCGGCCAAACTAACCCTAATGAGCCTTAGTAATAAGACTCTAAATGGTGAAGGGGCGTGCGACTTCCCTAACAGGTGTCACGGACAACCAGCTGGCACTCTGTTACCAGGAAACTCTCTCGGGGTCCTTCAGCTAATATAAGTAGTTTTAAGCCCTCGCACACACACACACACACACACACACACACACATCACATCACAATGAGTGTGTGTGTGTGTGTATGGGAAGTGATGTAGTGGAGGCAGGATCCATACATAGCTTTAAGAAGAGATATGATAAAGCTCACAGAGCAGGAAGAGTGACCTAGTAGCGACCAGTGAAGAGGCGGGGCCAGGAGCTGTGATTCAACCCCTGCGACCACAACTAGGTGAGTGCACACACACACTCACAGGAAGAAGAGGATTCAGATAAGTTCTTGGGATGTTAGAAAGTACTTCTTCAGCCTTAGAGTTGTCTGAAGAGTGGTTTAGTGGAGGCAGGAACCATACTTAGCGCTAAGAAGAGGTACGATAAAGCTCTTGGAATAGGGAGAGAGTGGACCTAGTAGCGACCAGTGCAGAGGCGGGACCAGAAGCTGTGATTCGACCCTGCAACATATAGGTGAGTACACACACACACACACACACACACACACACTGAAAACTAAGCAACTGTATGACAAGGTATAAGCATTGCTCTGCTTATACCTTGATGCTGGTGTAGGGCTCTTGATAATTGAAATGTGGCTACCATCCCCTTTCTTGGATCAGACCTGATTACTTTCTGTTCCCCAGCTGCTGCATGACTTCCACGGGTTTATCACATACTGACTCTCGATCCATTATCAATCAAGGCACTCCAAGTTTTTCTCTCCTCATGAACTGATCTTAACAGCACATCATTATTATATTCTCAGGAAGCTCTAAATCAGTAAGATCAGTATAGAACCTGGAGAATGGAAGGTAATCAGATTTGATCCAAGGAAGAGAAAGTAGCTCAAATTCCTTGTATTAATAGCCCTTCGCCTGGGAAACCTTCCCTTTTGAAGGGTAGCTTATTCCCTAGAGGGTTGCACATGCTCTAAGGGTCAGTAGAGCCCTTCACTGTCATCAGAGATTTCCCCTTGAAGGGGTAACTTAGCCCTAGAGATGAATATAAACTCAAGGTCAGACAAGACCTTCACTGGCACCCAGACATTTCCCTTGAAGGGCAACATAGCTCTACAGAGTTGTATAGGCTCCCAGGGTCCGACATTTCATTACGTATGCAAACTACCTAATATACATAAAGTTTTTTTTTTAGCCTCCAGCACTAGTAATTAGAATAGGTTTTGCGAGGAAAAACTAAGGCGGACGTCTGGCCAGCGGCGCTAGACTGGTTCCCGTCGGTCGCTGCGCCCTAAGTTGTGTGATATTAATTGCATGTACAGTGGTATAATTTGGTCTTTAATGAATTGAAGTGTTGATGTCGACATTGTGTAGTGTAATTTCGAGGTTAAGTAGCTTTTTTTTTTTTTTTAGGTTTGAGAGATTGAAGTAAAAAGGTAGCCTCAAAGGGCATGAAGACGGAGAAGAAGCTGTTGCAGAACTTGCTTTAATTGGGATCACTGAAAGCTTGTTCCAGTCAGAGCTTGTTACCCAGCTTGTGTCTGTGTTTATTCATATCGGAATTATGCCACTTCATACTGCCTTACAAGGTGGTGGTGCGATGATTATTTTCCTTTATGCCTCCTTGAACATACTGCACATATATATTTGTATGCACTTACGAGATTGCATAAAGACGTGCAATAGTTCTCTCTGGGTTGTTCATCTCACTTTTGAAGTTGAGGATGTTCGACTAGCAATGGATAACAACCACAAAAATAAAAATTGTACCCAAGGTTTACTGTGCTTAAAGAAACAATGTTTAAAAGAAGATACTATCGTCCCACCCTACAACCTTCACATCGTCATCTTCTCCCCCATAATTCCTGCTTTTAATCAATCCCCGCCCTCATCAACCCCTGCAACATCAACCCCCACCCTAAAAACCCACAGCCCCCAATCAACTGACCCTATTTTTAATTACTAGTAAAGGTACACTTTAATATATTTATGTAATCTAAACTAGCTTAACTCAAAGACAATTATACCTTTTAAGTTAACAAGAAGCGTTAACAAATTAACGCTGGGAACCTCTAAAGAAAGTTAGCATAATAAAATAATAAAAGGTTAGGGTAAGATGACATATGCAAAAATATCTTTCCAGGGACAATGTTTAGTTGAGCGAGACGTTGTCCCAGTAAAAGCTTGCTCTCCACATTGTCTTTATAACCCAAACTAGTCGGCATTCAACACCTCCTAACGAGAATGTCGATTTCTTACAGAAATTCCCTAATAAACGTTATTTAGGTAAGGTTCGATTAGACGGCTGCATATTCAGAAAAATTTAACCCAATATAACATGTATGATTATTATTCGATTATTATTATATTGCAATAAAAATGCTATGTTAATGGCATATACGTTTTTCACATGTCTTATTCATCTGCAAATGAAGTAATATTTTACGCGCACCCACCACTAAGCCGTGTGTAAAATAAACTGACAAGAATCCACGACTGTGCTTAGAAGGACGACCTGAACCGTAATGCCTGGACGTCATGAGAATACATTGTAGTAACCCACACTACGTACACTGGCTCCACCCCCTGGCCTCTCCCTGCATCCCACGACCAGTGTTACGTCTCCCTCCTCTAGCCTTCATGTTTTCCCCATCCTCTATCAATCCCGCTCCTTCCCGATCCCAGAAGGAACAGCTAAGCTTACAAAAACATCACGAAGAAAAATGTAAGAGAGCTGAAGGATAAGAAATAGAAATTGAGGAAGACGAAGAAATTGAAGATGAAGAAATTAAAGAAATTACATTAGAAATTGAGGAAACTGAAGACGAGATCGAATGAAAAGGAAGAAAATAGAAGAAATAAGGAAACAGAAGAAAATACAAAATGAGAAGTTAAAACAATACCAGGAGCATAAAATATATCAGAGAAGACAGTGTGTAATGGAGCAAAACGAGGATTCGAATAAACTTAGGCTATAGCATTTGGAGATGCCAAATGCCAAGTTAGTGGGCAGTCAGGCAGACAGGTTCGCAGCCAGGCAAGCACATGGGCAGTTAAACAAGCAGGCAGCTAAACAGACAAGACAGCAAGCAGACAAGCAGGTATATTGGGTAGCCGAGCAACAAGCAGGCAATGGAAAGAGGTTAAAGGATGGCAAGCACACAAGCAGGTAGAGAGGCAGGCAGACAGGCAGTTAAGCAGGTAGAGTGGCAAGCGGTTTCGAGAGGTCAGAGGGTGGCTTGCAGCTGGTGCTGATGAGATTATAAGAATCCCGGGCAGCCAATGAGCAACCAGTGGTCCCTAGTTGTGCTATGCGGACGCTGACAAGCTGTTACGGCCACATAGCGTCTGGAACGCTCCCTTCTCTCCACATACACGCAATGAGCGAATCGGAATGCACTCCGGTCATCACATGACGTTCCGAGCAACACCAACATTTCTTAAAGCAACTGCAACAAAAAAGAAACACTGCTAGCATTACAAATGTATACAACATAGTGGATCCAAATAGCATGCTCCCGACAGTAGAGGAAAAAAAAAGACAAACGTTGTACACAGTTTTCCCAATAAAAGCTTGTTGTGCAGCGTGTCTTTTAATGAAGCACAACAAAAAATGTGAATCCGGATTCCCTTCACCACATATACGAACGACTCCGGATTCCGTTCACCACATATACGAACGACTCCGGATTCCCTTCACCACATATACGAACGACTCCGGATTCCCTTCACCACATATACGAACGACTCCGGATTCCCTTCACCACATATACGAACGACTCCGGATTACCTTCACCACATATACGAACGACTCCGGATTCCCTTCACCACATATACGAACGACTCCGGATTCCCTTCACCACATATACGAACGACTCCGGATTCCCTTCACCACATATACGAACGACTCCGGATTCCCTTCACCACATGTACGAACGACTCCGGATTCCCTTCACCACATATACGAACGACTCCGGATTCCCTTCACCACATGTACGAACGACTCCGGATTCCCTTCACCACATATACGAACGACTACACTTAGCATACTTAGGGTAAACAAAGACCATCTTCTCGTTAGCTAGAACTTGATGGGCGATGACATCACGCCCTCTAACGAAGCGACTAATCAGGAGATAATGAGGACGCTGATTGATAAGTAGAGTTATTATACATACACAGTATAAGAATGTTTTGTGCTTGCAAGCTGCTGGACTCGTGCTTGCGATAAGCATACTAGCTGGAGCATGACTGCAATACAATAACAATGGTTTCTCAGCCTTGTACTACACTACTTAGTTTATTTAATTTTTTAAGAGTTTTCCCTAGCTAGAAATGAACGTTTTTTTTAATCTTGAACTATGTAATCGATTTATGGATTAACAATAATAATAATAATAATAATAATAATAATAATAATAATAATGGACTGCGTGCGGCCAGCAGTAACAGCCTGGTTGATCAGGCTCTGATCCAACATGAGGCCTGGTCACAGACCGGGCCGTAGGGGCGTTGACCCCTGGAACTCTCTCCAGGTAAACTCCAGGTAACAATAACGGCTTTGTAGGAAATTCAGGTCACTGTGTTGAATAGAGACTCATTAGTGCTTAGGACTGAGATAATAATTCAGTTATAGCGGTTTAGCGTCGATTCTCTCTCTCTCTCTCTCTCTCTCTCTCTCTCTCTCTCTCTCTCTTCTCTCTCTCTCTATCTATCTATCTATCTATCTCCGCTTCCTCTCTCTCTCTCTCTCTCTCTCTCTCTCTCTCTCTCTCTCTCCTCTCTCTCTCTCTCTCTCTCTCTCTCTCTCTCTCTCTCTTCACACACCACAAACTACAAACACCAGGACAAGTCTCTGTCGGTAAGTACCTTTGACAACTTGTAACCAAAACACACACACACACACACACACACACACACACACACATACACACACACACACACACACATACACACACACACACACACACTCACACTCACAAAAAAAAATAAAAATAAAGTTATTGTTTCATCTGCCAGGGAAAAAAAGGGAGGACGACTTTTCCGTGGCCCTGTTGCATAGGAAAAGAGAAGGAAAAATGGTTTAGATGTGGAATATAGTTGACAACAATTGCATTTCCACGACTTGCAAATTAATTCGTTTAGAATATAACCTTGTTTACTCTTCAGCTATTTGTATCTGGTCCTAAAATTATTTTTTGGTTGGGTTATATGTGTTGGTCATATGATTTTCTGTTTTTTCTCTCTCTCTTAAGTGTCACGGTCAGTTGACCGTGACATAAAAGTGTGTGTTTTCGTAATATTATTTCAATGTCAGTGACTGTATGTTGGACAGACTGGAAGAAGACACGGAGTGAATTAATGACGTAGAGCGAGCTTTATGAAGACGATGTTTCGCT
Organism: Cherax destructor; assembly: GCA_009830355.1. NCBI lineage: Eukaryota > Metazoa > Arthropoda > Malacostraca > Decapoda > Parastacidae > Cherax > Cherax destructor. The sequence continues at coordinate 306,078 of WNWK01000404.1, read as the reverse complement.
TGGTGGGACTTTAATCAAGTCACGTGTCTTTAATTTTCCAATTCAATAAATTTTAACATATTTTTTTTACCGGTTAGCCGGACTTGAGTCCTGGAGGCGGGAAGTACAGTGCCTGCACTCTGAAGGAGGGGTGTTAATGTTGCAAGTTTTGAACTGCAGTGTCGGTACGCCTCTGGCAAGACAGTGATGGAGTGATGATGAAAGTGTTTCCTTTTTTTTCGGGTCACCTTGCTTTGGTGAGAAACGGCCGATTTGTTAGGAAAAAAAAAAATCTTAACGTGCCTCCAGGATGGTCTATTACTGACCACGATGGATCAGAGTGGAGCAAAATATCATTCAATAATCAAACACAATATTATTTTTTTAATGCTCCATATCTATCACCGTATTCGTCCATTTTAGCAAAATTATTTAGTCATCGGGGGCGAACGGAGCTGAATGTGGATAATGGAGTTTTAGGCAAATTAATGCTTCATATTGGAAATGGATGAAAGTGTAGACTAATCTCAAGATCACTGATTTCTGATTCCATCAGTAAATTGCAAAAAAAAAAACTTGAAATAGAGGAAACAGTCGGAATCAAGATGGGAAGAAGGGGGAATTTTGAAGATAGGGAATGGAATTTTAACGACAAGGATTTTTAAAGACTAGTCTTCGGCAGATACCTTCTCTGACTACTGTTTATTACACTGACTACTGTTTATTCCGACAAACTGTGGAATGAAGACACAAGTGCAAGACCTAGGACATTTAATTAGGAGACATTTCGCCCGCTGAATGGGCGTCTTCAATGCCATTCAGAAAATAGAAAAACTCATGCGAAACGAAGTCAGCTGAGTTCGTCAGGATCAGTGACGTGAGCATTCAACACTCATGTAATGAGTGGCGGGATAGAATCAACCTTGCAAGCACTCCTGAGATTCTAAAACAACGTGAGTTTTGGTCTGTTGTGTATGAAACTGCGATCAAGACAGCGATGTTTCTGCAGATTATCCTCCTTTACGACCAGCTTCGTGAAGCTAAGTGAAGATTGAAGGCGTGTGAACACTTGGATAATGTGATCAAAGTCCTCTTTGAAGAACAGTGGATTGCAAATCCTATGCCCCCAAAAAAACGATGATGACACATTCTGTGTATGATAGTACCACCGAAGAGCAGTAAACGGCAGGACAGGTCTCTCTCGAAGTGGAGAGAGACAGAGGAGTGAATGTAAGAAGCATCATCATCTCTGGTTAGTCTTTCATGAAATTAGATCGATTGAGGAAGCTGTGGGTTTTCACGAGAAGAGAAAAAAAAGTAAACTTCCATTATCAAACCTCAATTATTTAATAGAGAAAAGATCAGCTAGGACTTTCGAGACCAGCGCAGATGTGTGTGCTATTCCAAGCGGATGATACAATAAGATATATGTTGGTGAGATAACCAGGAATTTGAACCAGCGACTTGAACACGAAAGGCAAACAACGACGAGGAAGTCTCCTTTTTTTTTTTTTTTTTTTTTTAGAAATATGACCATTACTACCCATTAAGCACAAAGCAGTTCATTAATCTTTGCCAGAACTAATACACTGCTAAAAGGTACCTTCATGAGGTGACCACTGTGAAGCCACCATCCACTGCAAATCATAGTTATCAATGGGGGGAAAAGAAGCAATCGAAAACAGAAGGGGAATACAAAACGAAATGGAAGAAAATGATGAGGAAGAGAAGGAAAATGAGAAAGAGGAGGAGGAAGTAGACAACGAAGACGAAGAAAAAAAGCTCATGAAACTCGTCTCCCCTATCTTAGTGAGGTGACATCATCATTCTTCATCCTTGTGACATCATCATTCATCATCCTTGCTAATACAATATTCAGAGAGCGAGGTGTAAATTTGAGGAAGAGGAAGATTTAGAGAGCTTCTTATCTACTACCTTCATCGTAGACATGATTCTACGTCTCCTCCAGAGTAACTAAGAGGTCCGTTAAGTCATGGTTGAGAAATTGCAGGAAAGAGACGAAGGAGGAGGGAGAGGAAGTAAAAAAGAAGTAAAAAACGTAAAAAAATGAAGGTAAAAAGTAAAAAGGAAGAGGAAGAGGCGGACTGAAAGAAGGGGAATAGAAGGCTGAGGACTGAATGAGAAGGGAAGTAGGAAGACAGGGATTTACAGAAGGAAGTGGTAAGTGAAAGGTGAGGAGAGAGATTGGACGAGGATGGGGGGAGTGTATGTCTCTGTCTACAGTCACCATCCTTCCGTTACTCGGGACAAAATGCATCAGGCTGGGATGTGTTTACATTGATCGGGCTCCAACTCCCGTGCCCATCCTCTTAAATAACAACTAATGTGACACGATATATCTTTTCTTTGTCGTATACACATTTTAACACACGTCTGGAGTACGTGTGTGTGTGTGTGTGTGTGTGTGTGTGTGTGTGTGTGTGTGTGTGTGAGTGCGTAGTTTTTACAGCAATCGGCTATTTCTTAGGGAGAGAGAGAAAGAGAGAAAGATAGATAGATAGATAGATAGAGAGAGAGAGAGAGAGAGAGAGAGAGAAAGAGAGAGAGAGAGAGAGAAAACATTAGTTTTCATCTTTCTCCGTTTTGCTCTTTTCTATCTCCGATTCTAAGACATGTGTTTCTAGCCACACACCAGGAATTTAAAATATCAGAGAGAATTTCCTTGATGGTAACCTAACCAGGTATTCACCAAGCGACTGACTTGCCTAAGTTAATAGATAACAAATAAAGGAACCTTCCTCGGGATCATATCTCTGAGGACCTGAGTAGACGCCCGTGGTAGACCTCATTGATCACACTCCTGAAGTTCTTCTCCTCTCGGGTATTAACACTACCTCTGCTTTTTTGGTTTTAATTCATGTATCGGTTTGGTTTTTTTTTAGTGTGTGTATCTTTCAGCTTGGTTAGGCGGGTTTGTTTGCCTGTCTTGTTATGTGTTGAAATGTTTGTTTTGTGTTTTTATTTGATGTTTTGATGTTTGTTCTATTCCTCTGATTTGTGCTTTGAATATTTTTTTTATCTCTTTCAGGCAGTTAATCGTTTTCTCTCTCTCTCTCCCTCCCTCTCCATCTCTCAATAATTCAATAACAATTGGTATTTAAAAGTCTATCTCCCCCCGTCACGCCCAACCACCTTCCCAAAAGTTCACCCAAATCACCCCAATAACCCACTCAACCTTCAACTTCCTAGATGCTGGGTTACCTTCCTCAACGCGGAGGTGGAATAAGCACTCTGTGCCTAAGGGCAGGGACCTCTTTTCTGGGTAGGGTACAACTCTCGCCACAGGGGGCTTGTCTAAGAACCCAACTTTTCACTCGGCATAAATGTTGGGGATAATTTCCCCTTTGCGTCAAAATGACACGGAGTGAATTATGGAAACTGATTGCGGAAAATTGAAAAAAAAAGACTAGTTTTTTACGTGCTTTATGACTATGATTTGTGTAATGTGAGAGTAAATTGATAACCACACTTTCAGATTGATAATGATAGTGTAAATCTGATAGTTTTGTAAATGGAACACAGCACATTTAATGCACTGAATAATCAAACGCTTTTTGTGCTTTGTAAATAAAATACAACAAACAAACCCACCCCACTAACCCACCCCACCCACCCTCTGGACGTATTGCGTGTTCAAGTTACATATCCCTTACCTTGCTACCTGGCCCTCACCAATGGCCTGGGGGATAACAATCCTTATTCTTCAGCAACCAGGTATTTTAGCCTTCTTGGATATACTCGATTGCAATTTATTACGAAAGAAAGGTGTGTGTGTGTGTGTGTGTGTGTGTGTGTGTGTGTGTGTGTGTGTGTGTGTGCGTGTGTGCGCAGCTTAATACAGAAATTATTTTTGTGTTGTGAGTTTTTTAGGGGGAAGGGGAAAAGGGGGAAGGGGAAAAGGGGGAAGGGGGAGGGGTAGGTACGAAGGGTAAAGGGCTGAGAGTATTTAGATGACAGTTCACTGGATGGATCTGATTGACGTTCTGCTGACAATAGTGAAGGAAAGACGTTAACTTGCTGAACAATCTATTATTAGGTATAAAGACAAAAAAAAAGCCACAATACCGTGACTGGAACAATACTCAAATAACCTGGACATAGGAGATTGAAACTTATAGCGACGTTTCGGTCCGATTTAGAACCATTAACTAATCACACGACTTATGGTGTGACAAGTTTATGGTCCAAGTCGGACCGAAATGTCGTCACAAGTTTGAGTCTCCTATGTTTGAGTCATCTTTTTATTATTAGTTATCACCGAAGGAAAACCTTTTTTTTTTTTTTTTTTTTTGCCTTTTTTCTTCCTTCAACTTTTCGTTTTTAATTTTGTACATAATACAGGAACTCATCCAATCGATTTCAAATATTCATCACAGGTGTACGGTCACTAGGACAAAATTAATGCAACTGTTGGCATATGCTGGAGCAATATCCCTAAATTTGTAGGACTAATTCCAGTATTCCTGGAATTCGTCCTACAAATTATATATATATTTTGAAGCCAAGGAACCGAGGCTGCTTGGCTTCAAAGCTTCAATATAAGTCCCTCCTACTTCGACGACGGACACAAATAGGCGAGAACAACTTGCTGACAATTAGGGGAGCGCGCACACACACACACACATACACACACACACACACACACACACACTTACTTTAGCGTGCACTTACACACGTATGAACCCTCCTGAAACACCCACGCGCAAATTACAAACTTTCAAGACTCTTGGTGCGTCAAGTGACGCATCCTTATTAACCTCAACTCGGCCAAGTTAATGAAGCTTGGAAATGTTATTTATACATAAGTAACCCGAACGTAGAGAGAAGCTTAAGGCGACGTTTCGGTCCGACTTGGACCTTTTACAAGTGACAATGACACACGAAAGTGCGGGAGCAAGTATATATAGGCGAGGTGAACAGGGACGGGACAAAGAGAGGAAGAAAAAGAAGTAGTGGTAGTGATAATGCTGGTAGTGGAAGTAGTAGTAGTAGTAGTAGTGGAAGTAGTAGTAGTAGTAGTAGTAGTAGTAGTAGTAGTGGTAGTAGAAAGTAGGGAGAGTGGTTTTAGTGGCACAAGCGGTATAAAAGGGAATGAAAAGAGGCAATAGTAGTGGTGAGAAAAATATCTAAGCTTAGTAGCGTCAGAATTGCTTGCTGATTGGGCAGATTAGCACCTTCACTAGCCAATGAGGAAACAAGTGTAGCTCTGCCAGGTGACTAGCTAAAATGGCGTCCAGCTAAATGATTTATCAACGCCACTTTTACTTATATTCCTTAAAAGTTAAGATGACAGAACCCCAAAATACAGATGCCACCATGATTGTTATACGTTAAAAAAATACCCACATTAAAAAAAGGTAGAAAGCAATTTTAATGTCCTAAAAATCATAAAAGGTATTTGAATTCTTAATCTGTGATTTGTATAATCGTAAAAAAAAATGATAAAAGTATTTTGTGCATTATTAAACGCGTTTTCTTTCATTGAAAGTGTAACATTTTTTTTTAGAATGTACATATTCTATGAAAAAAACTGACGATAAAAAAAATATGACGTAGCTCGAAATGAAGATACACGGTTGTTTTTGAGATTTGTAAATATGTATCTCCTGTCTGTCTATCTGTCATGAATGCTTATCTCGCCTACAGATGAATTGTTTCTCTTTTCAACTGATATTTAGTTAAAAAATGGTTGGAATCTGCTGGTGCTGCTGCTACTGCTGGTGCTGCTGCTACTGCTACTGCTGGTTCTGTAGCTACTGCTACTGCAGGGCACGTGTGAAATTTCTCATGACTGCATCGTATTACTGTCATGCTAGAGGTGCCTTTGTTGTCCGAGATTGTGGAGGGATAGACAGTGAGGCACAGCAGCTGCCGCAAGCATTTTGTGTACGAGTGTGCGCGTGTGTGCGTGCGTGCGTGTGCGTATATGTTAACCCACTGCTGTGGGTTGCAATGAGGGAAAAAATTGCTATGCAAAAGCGCTAGAAACTGCAATTCTGCTGGGTCATACCCTGGGCAAAAATAACATTACAACAAGTCGGCCGTCTCCCACCGAGGCAGGGTGACCCAAAAAGAAAGAAAATCCCCAAAAAGAAAATACTTTCATCATCATTCAACACTTTCACCAGACTCATACATAATCACTGTCTTTGCAGAGGCGCTCAGATACGACAGCTGAGAATAAGTCCCTCCCAGCTGTCACTATCCCAGACCTCCCCCTTTAAAGTGCAGGCATTGTACTTCCCATTTCCAGGACTCAAGTCCAACTAAATCAATTAACTGGTTTCCCTGAATCCCTTCACAAAATATTACCCTGCTCACACTCCAACAGCTCGTCAGGTCCCAAAAACCATTCGTCTCCATTTACTCCTATCTAACACGCTCACACATGCTTGCTGGAAGTCCAAGCCCACAAAACCTCCTTTACCCCCTCCCTCCAACCTTTTCGAGGACGTCCCCTATTGTGTGTGTGCGCGCGCGCGCATGCTGCCAGTAGTCAAAGTTATGGATAGACACTTGTCTTGTTTTTTTGTGTATGGTTACGGGGATGGGGGGGGGGTGCACTCACCTATATAATTTCCTGCAGGAGTCGCATTTTAGCTCCTGTTCGTGTATTAACGTGTTTACTCCCCTAATTGCATTTGGGGAAATGGAGTGTTATTTTCCCCTAGATCTTGATCTCCACCTTTGCAGTTCGATCACTGGAGAGGTTCACTCTTTTCCTCCATTTGGACTTCTCCACTTCTACTTTTGAATCCATGTAGGAGTAGACCTGAACATCATCCCTTCCAGATGCTTTTATACTTGTTCACCAGACGAATACATTTGGATTATTTTTTATTCTTGTTCATTTGAATATATGCTAAACACTATCGTCCTCAAGTTCCGTTTCCTCCTGTCTCAAATAGTCTGTCAGTACCAGCTCTGTCTACGTCTCTACAATTATTTCTTGTAATCAAGTCTCGTCTGGGTCTTTAGTGTTCTTGTGGTTGTTTTAGTTAGTCTTTGTATCCCAGAACTCGTGTTTCTAATTTTCCATTATCTTGTAGATGAGCAACACTGTAATCGTCTTGTAGATGACCAACACTGCCATCGTCTTGTAGGTGACCAATACTGCCATCATCTTGTGGATAACCAACAGTGCCATCATCTTGTAGATCTCCAACACTACCATGATTTCACGGGTTATAAAAACCACCATTATGGAGTTCAAAAGTTTATCTTCCATGATACTGGATCACACACTGGCTGTACTCTAATTCAAAATTTTTATACAATTATTCCCCTTCATGGGTCTTGATACTGATAATCAGCTCTTGTTCAAGGAAATTGAGGAAGGTCAAACTATCCATGGATCGAATCTACGTGTCTCCCAATCCCCAGGTGTTAAATAACCCCTAAGTCTTTAGCCCTTTTCCAAAAATATAATAATAATAATAATAATAATAATAATAATAATAATAATAATAATAATAATAATAATAATAATAATAATAATAATAATAATAAAAATAATAATAATAATAATAATATTAATAAATCATTTCAATTGCTACCTCTAAATACTCTTAAAAGATAAGTCTTAGTTAATCCATCGCTCTGTATGTTATTTGTATATTCCGGATTTTAATTTTCGTTTAGACAATAAATTCTTCACTGCTTCTCCAGCAATTGTTGAAATGAAGAGAGGGGTGAGAAAATATATTTGGGAAAGCAATCGCTGACTGACAGCTTGACAGGTAATCAATCGCCCAGTTGGACGCTCTCTCTCTCTCTCTCTCTCTCTCTCTCTCTCTCTCTCTCTCTCTCTCTCTCTCTCTCTCTCTCTCTCTCTCTCTCTCTCTCTCTCTCTCTCTCTCTCTCTCTCTCTCTCTCTCTGACGCTTTTGGACCTTACTAAAATTTATAGGCTGAATGTATGTATATATATGTTTGTATACATGTGTGTATGCACATACGAACGTACGTTTGTGCATATATATATATATATATATATATAATGTATGTATGATACGTATGTATGAATGTGCGTATCTGCGTGTGTATGCGTAAATGTGTATTTATATAACGGCTTGACAAAACTCCCGGAGAGCGAAACGTTGCCGCAATAAAATGTCAATTAGTTGCACTTGTGTCCTTTTTACTTAATGTGTATTTAGGTTCGCATGCAGGTTGGTATAGCTATATAAACATTTTCAAATTTATATATGACTGTTTTTGAACGCGTGTATTGTTCTTATAAATTTAAGACCATGTATGTTTAGAAAATGAAAATAAATCATGGATGACTCCTCTAGTCGCCACGACTTGACCCTTCTAGTGGGCTACGATGTCTGTCTTGATGCTGAAGATCTCTTGAACCTTCACTGGTTTCAATACACTCCCGTTGAGCAGAAAGAATTAAGATCAATGCTGTACCTCTGGGGTTAGAATCTCGCCTTTGGCAAACCTCCCGTACCGCTGGAGCCCAGGTAGTGTGTCACTACGACACCAACAACAAAGCCATGGAACAAGTGTGGTATATTCTCCCCCCGAAAACTCCTATTGAAACCTCCACGCGGAACACACTATCAGAATAAGAACACGCTTAAGGTTACGAGTCTACTCTGTTATAAAAGTTTTTCTTGAGTTTGGCATTTATGTAGATTAAAACTGGGTAATCGCCTCCATGCAATCTTCCAGACTTAATCAGAATGGCAAAGCTTTCTATACGAAGGAAATTTTCCGAATTGCGTGGAAACATAATTTGGTTGGAAAAATCAAACGTGTATGTGTGTGTGTGTGTGTGTGTGTATGTGTGTGTGTGTATGTGTGTTTGTGTGTGTGTGTAATCGCCTATTTGTAGCTCCAGAAGCATAACAATACTCGTTGTGTACGTTATTCAGTCTTTAATTCATCATATTATTTTTTAATTATAATTATAGTTTATGGCACTTTATTTATTCCATTGCTCCACCATTTTTCTTGTGATTTTTTTCTAGTATTCTTTTTGCACGACTTTATTCTCAATTTACACTTGTGGCCTCGTGTTCTCCCTGTTGAAGGCAAAAAAAAATCCTCAACCTTTTAAAACCATGTTTTATCATTTTTCTTCTTCCTCTTATCAAACAACGATGATATTGTTTTCAGCTTTTCATCGTAAATCGTATTTTGTTCTGTGAACCGATTTTGTTTTCGAGTTTTCCAACACGTCCACATGTTTTATTTGGGTCTGGGCATCAAACTATTGCTGCATATTCCTATTTTTAGCCTAGCAAGCCTTGTGAACAGCATTTTGTAGCCTATATTTTTAGCAGGTACACACGTGTGAATGGGCTTATATTTACCGAAATGAAAATACACCTAAAGCGGCATAAGTCATAACATAGCAAAGTTTTACTCAAGAGAAGACAAGGGAAATATAGTTAGCACTTGTTCTTCCTAGTAACACAGTTAATGCAGCCATTATGCGTAATGAAACAACTCGTGATTTCTTCTTTTGCATTATTAAACATTAATTAAACGACATTTCGATCCATCATGGACTATTATGATTCGAGACTTGATGACGGTCCAATAGGGACTAAAACTTAGCATATAATATTTTTCCTCCAGATTGTGATTTAGTTGGGAGAAGAAACCCATACGTGCAGAAAAGATGTTGGCCTTATACTCGTTAACAAAAGATTTCACAAATCATCCCCTAGGCACCCTTTCTTCCAGGTCCAACGATCCACTAGTACATTTGACACTCATGGAACCGCTCCGCTGTCTTCCGCACATAGATGGAACATGACTGATACTTTAAAGCGAAGACCCTCTAAATTCTAGGTCAGTTTCTTTGACAAGAGAATTGGATGAAATACGTCGTGACCAAAGATTTATTAACTAGTAAACAATTCAGATTCTGGTTTGCAACTTCAAGTATACGAAATCTTTTAAGTTATTAGGACAGTCACGAAAATTGTTAGATATAGACAAGAGTTTTTTGTAAAGTGCCCAATTAAAGACTAATTTGAAAACTGCTAGGAAAATTAAGATTCAAACAATTTCAATGAGTGAGAGACTTCCTCTTTGAGGGTAAAATGCTAGCAGCTATCTTTATCTTTATCTTTTATTTACTACATGTACATGGTATACAGTCCTAGCTGACATCAGTGACATACTACTATATAGAAAGTCCCTTGTTATGCTGAGCATTTCGGGCAGATTAGGTCAGTGTCCTAGGATGCGACTCACACCAGTCGACTAACACCCAGGTACCCATTTTACTGATGGGGAACATAGACAACAGGTGTAAAGAAACACGCCCAATGTTTCTGCCCTGGCTGGGAATCGAACCCAGGCCCTCGCCGTGTGAAGCGAGAGCTTTAGCCACCAGACCACCAGAGGAAGAATGTTTTCGTGGGTAGACGTCACCAGTAGGGCGCCTCAAGGATCAGCACATGCTCTGATAATGTTTTTAATTAATATTAATGAATATTTGATAGTGAGTGTGTGTGTGTGTGTTGTTGTGTTGTGTCTATGTGTTATACAAAAGCGCATGCGCGCGGTGTGATCTAAGGGTTTGCATGCGATAATACGGTAAGCAATTCAACATATCCGACATGCTTGCTTATCCGAGGACGGTTAAAAACGAAAAGAATAGAAGCAAGGAGGGGGAGGAGGAGGTAAGGATGGAGAAGGAATGGTGAAGAAGGAAGAGGAAGGGAAGAGAAGAACTATGAGGAAAAGGAAAATGAAGGGTAAAAATAGGAGAATGTGACGAAGGAGGAGTAAGAGAAGAAATGGAGCAGGAAGAAGAAGAGAAGGAAAGAGAAGAGGAAGAGGAGGAGAAAAGGATTAGTATGCCAGAACACACCAGCTGGTGAACATGAGATGAGAGAACAGGTGGTGCGGGTACATTACTCTTGTTTTTTGTTTCATTCCATCCTCAAGAGTTTATTAAGCGCTTGTGGTATTGATGATGCCATCTGTTGTTTCTGCTTTTGATGTATATATATATATATATATATATATATATATATATATATATATATATATATATATATATATATATATATATATATATATATATATATACATATATATATACATATA
>WNWK01000404.1:185000-290000 GCA_009830355.1 Cherax destructor | reverse complement strand
TATAGATGTGTATCGTTGACATGAATACTGTCCTAGGTAACAGTACATCATCATAAGGAAACTGGTGGGACACATGGACAAGGAGCAATCATAAAAGACGATCAGCATAGTTTTCGTGAGTTTTTCGTGTCTTATGGTTCTCCTCTCCCACCTCCCTTCACCAACGATCGTACTCGAACGTACCTCTCTCTCTCTCTCTCTCTCTCTCTCTCTCTCTCTCTCTCTCTTACAAGGTTAGATTAAGAGTTCTAACTTTATTCACAAACTAAGAGCTGTTACCTACCTCAGCTCACTTGAAAGCCTTTTTATTATGAAAAATACAAATAGGGAACAGGATGAAGTTAGAGCCAGCCTTGGGCCAGTGATATCATTTGGTCAGCTGACTTTATTTCGTCAGTGTTGTTCCAGATTAGAATCATTCTAGGAATGAATGATCTCAGATAAAGTGATGTTCTTGAGAAAGACACAGCCAGAATGCAATTGCTATTTGTTGACCGATCTTGTAGTATTAAAGCCATATTCTTGCTGTCTTTGAAGTGGAGCCAAGTGTGGTACCTGGACATAACATTAAGTCCACCGACAATTCTCCGATGTTGAAGACTTTACTGAAATGACAGAACTATCCAGGACGGGTCCAGGCGAGAGATGAGTCGTCTTGCTCGGTTCCCCGTTCTGTCCAGAAATCGTAGATGAGACAAGGGAGGCAGGCAGTCCTGGAGAGTGGTTCATATTTAAGGAGTGGGCGCACTTGTGCCTCTTAGAGTTCTTCAACTTCTGCTGTCGAGCAGGAGCCAGGTATGCCTTGGTACTGCTAGCTTCTTGTCTGATTTGATTGCAAGATTTCCTACGTGATTCTTCATAGACATTTTGGGGTCAGATTTCACCTCTAGGATATACCACCTCACCAGCGGGTTCTAACTCTCTCATTCTTACCAATGATTTGACTCTAACATCACACTGCCTAGAGACCATTTGTTTTTTTCTCTCTCTCTCTTTCTTTCAAACCCCTTCCCTTCTTATCTGTCTTTTTCTTGTTCCCCCTCCCCGTCTCCTGTATATTTACCATCCTTCTCTTCATTCCTCTGTGATCTTATTCCTCTGCTATACTTGCCTACCACTCTATTCATTATTATATCACCTTTTCCTTCATATATATCTCCCTCCCTTTCCTTTATCACTTCCCTCCCTCACCCCTCCCCTTCCCTCGCAGCAATCCCCCCATCACCCCTCTCACCCCTCCACACCTCACTATTAGGAGGTAATTATAAGCTGGGATCTAGCCACTAGTGTGCACTCCCCTACTTTGCATGCTACTGCTGCTGCCTCCTTGAGCCTCCTCCTCGCTGCCTACTGATTATATGTGGGTAATAATTTTAGCTTTTATAGGCGTTAATTATATATGTATAAACACACGCACAAAAAAAAAGGAGGACAAGTGTCCATCGATAAGTACCTTTGTCAACCAGTAACTAATAAAGGCAATACACGTCAAGTGTCTATAGGGAAGTGCCTTTGACAACCACTAACGCATTTACACAAAATAGGTCAAGTGTCTATTGACAAATACCTTTGGCCACTGGTAATTAGGAAGTCAGACACACTTTTAAGAATAGGTATAATAGGGTCCACGAGGCTAGGGAGCGAAACTGGCAAGGGGCAGGGCCAGGAGCTGAGACTCGACTCCAGCAACAACTTGTAACTGAATATAAACACTACCAAAACCAACAGAAAAACATTAAGACAAACAGCAACGTCAACGATGTCGCCACTGCCACCTGTCCTCTTTCTTTTTTCTCTCTTCTTCCTCCTCCTCCACCTGTTCCTCCTTCTCCTCCTCTTTAATTTCATCATCATGATCCTCATCCTCTCTTTCCTTCTCTATACCTCTTTCTCTTCCTTCCCTTCTGCCTACCAAGCTAATCGAGTTCGTCCCACGATTGGCGGTTTGCTGGGCTAGAGTGCACCACTCCTGCTGGATGACCCACACGGGTTTGCCGCCTCAGAGTACAGTACACTCTTCCCGGTAGTTCCCGCATAAAGTGAATTGCAGAATGATCTGTGTGCCGCATGCAAGTGCAGATAGACTCACTAACATAAGTTGCAAGGTAAACGATAAGATAGCAGTAGAGCACCTTGATATTATAGCTATCATAGAGACAAATGCTATAAAATGAAAGCCAGTTTATTAATTCCAGATGAGTACCTTATTGGGTGTGAGAGAGAGAGAGAGGGGGGGGGGAGGGAGGGAATGGTACTAATGGTAAGAACCAGTAAAGTTCTGATGAGTTAAAAAAAAAACCTAAACATGGGCACAGGTGTAAATGTTGGATTTGTTTCCTTACATCTGCTGCCTCTATTCACCAAGCAATAAGTAGGTACATGAGGGTTAGTGGACTGTTGTGGGTCGCATTCTGGAGATGGTAGTATACCTTAGATAAGGCTGGGCTTTGAAATGAGCTGAAGTAGGATAACAGCTCTTGGTGTGTAAAATTGATATATGTAAAAAATATGGGGAACCTAAGTAGCGGTCCCCTCTGTTGGATTTTATAGTCCCCTCTATTGGACCATGCAAGGCAGATCCTACTGTCTGGTCCACGTGAATTAAATTCTACTGTCCAATGCAAGATAGGTGCAACTGGCCCAGGCAAGGCAGGTGCTACTGGCCCAGGCATGGCAGATGCTACTGGCCCAGGCAAGGCAGGTGCTACTGGCCCAGGCATGGCAGATGCTACTGGCCCAGGCAAGGCAGGTGCTACTGGCCCAGGCAAGGCAGATGCTACTGGCCCAGGCAAGGCAGGTGCTACTGGCCCAGGCATGGCAGATGCTACTGGCCCAGGCAAGGCAGGTGCTACTGGCCCAGGCAAGGCAGGTGCTACTGGCCCAGGCAAGGCAGATGCTACTGGCCCAGGCAAGGCAGGTGCTACTGGCCCAGGCAAGGCAGGTGCTATTCATCCCTAACCACAACATTTATAATTATATTTCCTAATGGCTGTCTTAATAAATCTCAGTTTAACATGTCCCTCACTGTTCTCATCGTTCCTTCAGGTTTAATCTTCTTTTTGTAGAAAAGGAATTTTGCCTAAAAATATAATGACTGTAATTATACCGTGTGTGCCCCTCCTGAAGTTATTCTAATTTATCCCTATTCTTCAGTTATCCCTTTTTCTTGTAGTTACTGAGGCCATAAGTTAAATATTCCTTCTCTTCCTTCGTTCCTCCTTCCCTACCTCTCTACCTATTTCCCATCTTCCTTGGCAGCCATTTGCCTCCATCACTTCTCTTCCAGTTTCCTCCTTCCCCATTTCTTATGTCTTATTCTCTCTCCCAACATCGATGTGAGAACGAAGACGAACAAATTTCTTTTAATATATTCAGTATTTGAATTAGGACGAAGAGAAAGTTTCAAGAGAAGTTATTTTAAGAGTTCAAAACAAATTAGTCGCTATTTTAAGTACCAAACTTTTACTTGCTGGGTCCCACCTCTTATCTGTGGGCTGTTGTGTTTAGAATCTCAAGGTCTGCGGGGTTCTTGAAACCCCCATGGTCTGTGTGGTATCTACTGTTCCATGGTTTGCGGGGTTCTTGAAACCCCCATGGTCTGTGTGGTATCTACTGCTCTGTGGTCTGTGGGGCATTTACATTATTATTTTTATCAAAAAGAAGCACAAGTGGGGCATTTAAAACTTCATAGATTGTGTGAGGTATTTGAAAGCTCATGGTTTATGAGGTATTTAAAGCCCCATGGTCTGTGTGGTACTTACGACACCCTCATCACGATGTATGCTCTCCCGTCATCACGATGGATGCGGACCACATATTTACAACCAATGTAATGTATAAAGAGGCACAATATTATGACTGGAACAATACACAACTAACCAGTCTATCTTCTCTTTGACGACAGACAGGCAGTCGAACAATACACAACTAACCAGTCTACCTTCTCTTTGACGACAGACAGGCAGTCGAAGAGAAGGTAGGCACTGAAAAAAACAGAAGAAAACACAGGCAAACGGAGAGAGCAGAGGCACACAGATACAAGTAGACGGTCAAACAGGAAGACGAATAGACAGAAAAATGGCAGAAAGAAAAAAAGACGTAGAATGGAAATAAAAACGATTCTTCTATTATTATTATTATTATTATTATTATTATTATTATTATTATTATTATTATTATTATTATTATTATTATTATTATTTCTATTGTTATTATTTTGTTATATTCATGTACAATTTTAAAAACCCGCAGGGGTGATGCAGTGCATGTGTGTGTGTGTGTGTGTGTGTGTGTGTGTGTGTGTATGTGTGTACTCACCTAGTTGTTATTGCAGGGGACGAGTCACAGCTCCTGGCCCCGTGTGTGTGTGTGTGTGTGTGCGTGCGTGCGTGCGTGCGTGTGTATCAGCATTTTCTTTGATGTTCACGTGTTTCTCTCCCTTTTATTATACATTTTAACGTATTTACACTTCATATTAATCCTAACACTTTCAAATCTTCCTTTGCGTCTTCGCTATTGTTTTTCTCACTCTTGTACATGCAAAGTATTTTACGAGCTATATTTTTTCAGGCTATGTTTTAAAAACTCTATTTTACAAGCTCTATTTTTTTTCAAGCTAAGAGCAATGTTGTCTCTCCCTGCCCTTCTCTCCTTCCTCTCCCTCCCCTCCTGTCTGTTCATCTGAGTCTGTCTGTCTCTGCTTATATGTTTTGCTTGACTGCCTTTCTGAAGCCTTTCCCCCTTTCTATTCTATTTTTTTTACACAGAGTTTTACAAGATTAGGTTAAGGTTCCTAATTTTATTCCCAAGCTAAGTTACCTACTGATGAAACATGTAGGGAACACGATGAAGTTGGAGCCATCTGTGGGCCAGCGATATCATTTGGACAGCTGACTTTAATTTGTTGATGTCATTAGGCTGTACGAACATGTTCCAAACACGAGTCATCCTAAGAATAAACGATCTCAGATGAAGTGATGCTTTGGAGAAGGGTAGAGTCAGAGTGTAGTTGCTGTTTGCTGTAGAAACTCACTTCTACAGCAAGTGTGCTACGTAGACAATATTGAAATTGTTCATAACAGTAAGGCTACCCACACCCCTCCTGTGTTGAAGGCTCTGCTGAAATGACAGACTATGCAGGCTGGGTCCAGGCGAGAGATTTCTCTCTCTCTCTCTCTCTCTCTCTCCTCTCTCTCTCTCTCTCTCTCTCTCTCTCTCTCTCTCTCACTCACCGCAGCTATACTCGTTATTCATCAGTGGGTAATTACAAGCAAGAAGCATTAAGTCATGGCCTTAAGGAAGATAGTAGAAGGAAGGTGCGTGGTGGTCTGGCTAAAGAAGGAATATTATTTAGTGAGAGGAGAATGAGGAAGATAGAAGTGTAGGTAGGGAAGATAGTAGTGTAGGTAGGGAAGATAGTTGTTTAGGTAAGGGTGTTGTGGGGTGTTGGTGTGAGGAAGAGGAAACCTGAGGGAAGATGGGAAGAATGAGGGAGGAAGGTAGAGGGGTAAAAAAGGATGAGGGAGTTAAAGAAAAGGAAGGAAGAAGCAGTTGATTTGCAGAGAGAAAGAATCAGTTGGATTTTATGGAGGTAGAAAAAAAAATAGGGAAATGGGTGAATAATTAAGGAAGAGAGATGACGGTCATAAAGATGGATAAAGCAAGGAAGTGGACGGAATAAATGAAAGCGAGAAATGCAAGTAAAGAATGAAAGACAGACTATTTCAAACTTCCTCTTCCTTGTCCGTGTCAAGGGTTCAGCAGATGGGTGTAATTAATTACGTTTTCGTTGCCTACTACGGAAAAAACTTTCATTTGTATTTAAAAATTTAGAGCAATTTTTTATTTTAATTCTGCTTTAGTATGCAGTTGTTTTCGTTCCTGCGAATTTTCATTTATTTTTCTATTTTCTGCAGTTTTAAAGAGGAGAGGATAACTGGGAGGGAGTGGATATTATCAAGACGTATAAAATACTCATAGGACTCGAGAAAGAAGGGAAAGACCGAAAGAAAAAATGGGAATCTTGGGACAAAGTTGAAAACGCAAATAATTAAATGGCGTTAAACCTTCGACATTAACATGTGAATCTCTTTTTTTAAAGGATTGGAAAATCTAGCTCTGGTATGCTATTGGATGCTTAACGAGTGTATAGCAGCTGTTGTTTAATCACTGATGCCTAAACGCCGGTAACCCAGCGCAGGATAACAGCGGATGTTTAAACCTTGATGTATAACACCAGTAAGCCAGAGTTTGCTAATCACTGATAAGGAGCTCCGGCAAGCCAGTGGTTGTTGAATAATTAACACCCTGGGATGATTAACCAGTGGTTGCTGAGTAATTAACACCCTAGGGTTGTTATCTAGTGGTTGCTTACCTTACTTTACGGTACGTTAGGTCCATTCTGGAGTATTCAGCGTAAGCATGGAGCCTGCTCCTCAAGCATATGGAGAACTTAGTGACAACTCAAGCTTGCAATAAGCTTGTCACTGAAACCGAGAGAAATGGAGTACGATGAAAAATGTGAATAAGTTAACTTAATAAAACTAGAAGAGAGGAGGACTAGAGACAACATAAAAATTACACAAAATACCAAAAGATATGGACAAGATCTTTGGTTTGTGAGAAGAGAGAACCAGTGGGAGCAGATGGCAGCTTTAGAAGCAAATGGGAGATTTTTCAAAGGCTTTATCAAACTATGGGGTAAGTGGAACGCACTAAACAACGAGGTTGTGGTGAAATACAGATTAACGAGTAGATATGATCGGTCCCTGGAGACCAGGAATCAATTTTGAAGGTTGAGAGTTAGGACGTTCGGTGGAATCGATGAAGCGACCCTTCTAGGCAAAACTAGGCAAGTTGCCCAGGTAGTGTAGAATGTAAGATGCGGGGCCCAAGAGCTGAAACCTCTATATCACGAAATAACAGTCGCATGGAAGTGTAGAATTTGAAACCGTCAATTGCTGCCCCTCGCACCTGGGAATTACTCTTGCAAAAAACACAGCTTATCCTGCAGCCATAAATCATTTATGCCATTTGTAAAACTCGCGTGATTAACTAGGAAAATCTCAGTGGAAAATGCGATTATTAGCAATTAAGAGAGGGAAAGGGAAAGAGAGAAAGAGAGAGAGAGAAAGAGAGAGAGAGAGAGAGAGAGAGAGAGAGAGAGAGAGAGAGAGAGAGAGAGAGAGAGAGAGAGAGAGAGAGAGAGAGACAGTACAGTCAATCACCCACTATCTCGGGTAACCCACCTAAGCATTTCCGCCACTCAGTCCTTCTACCCAAGCCCAGCTTGCCACTCACCCTACTCACTACTCACCCCTTCTCCCTTCTCCAAACTACGCCAACTTTCCATTCCCTTCTCCCTAACCTACTCCCCATTTATCTAATAGCAAAGCCTCCCCACAAGTCAAAAGTGGCTCGTTCCCTACCCAGAGCAGAACGTCCTTACCTCCTTCGGTACCAAAGTAACAGCAATACAGGACATACGTGACTACTTCCGTAATGTAGACAGAATTACAGACAGTAGTACAGAGCAGCAGAGGCAACGATAGACAATATAGCCATCACATTATTATTATTATAATCAAATAGAAGCGCTAAACCACAGGGGTTATACAACGCTGCAGGTTATTGTAGGATGCAGGGAGAGTGAGTTGTAAGAGGGAGATGGACGATTAGTAGGGTATGGAGTGCTAGATGACGGTGGGTAGTGCAGGGAGGAGGGTAGTAAGAGATCGAGGTAGAAGGGACTGAGGGAGGTGCTAGAGGTATAATCTTCAGAGTTTGTGTAGTAAGTCAGTTTCTGTCAAAAAGTCAACAAGAGAGTCAGGATTAAAGGAGGGTCCATCTGCAAGAAGGGAAGGTAAAGAAAGGGCCGCAGAGCGAAGACGTCGTTGGAGGTAAATTCTGCGTGCTCGTTGATAGTGGGGGCAGTCCAACAGGATATGTCGAACAGACACTGGAACCTGACAATGCTCACAGAGAGGGGCAGGGAGCCTCTCCATGAGATACCCGTGAGTAAGACGAGTGTGGCCGATGCGAAGACGGGAGAGTGTAGTCTCCCAACCTCGACATTGGTGACAAGAAAAAAGCCAGAAACCTATAACCGGTTTAATAGAATGAAGTTTGTTATTCAGCAGGTCAGACCAGCGTTGTTGCCAACGGGTGCGAAGGTGGGTAGCAATGACCGCAAAATAGTCCATGAAAGGAACACCTCTATATGAAACTGGAAGGTCATGTACTGCTGACCGCGCAGCAGTGTCTGCCTGTTCATTGCCCTGTACGTCAACATGACCAGGGACCCAACAAAAAACAATATCTTTATGCTTGCTAAAGATACGGCGTAACCAAAGGTGGATACGAAGAACTAGGCATCACAGAGATAAGACAAATATATAATGAAATGCAGTATTGTACGGAGTACTAAGGAGAGAAATCAAAGAAATAAGGCTGGATGAAAAGTTTATTGCCAAGGAATGAATAGAGTTTTGAGAAGATTTGAGGGTTAGGAAGCAGTGAGGATATTTATCACATAGATGGCACCATCACCACCAGTTGGCCCATACTGCACCACCCGTCCCCCACCTAAGGAGTACGCAGAGAGCAACAGAGCCATGACATACACTTTGGAGGAATTGGCAGCAAGAATCCGCAGAACCTTATTGACGTAAAATGTAAATCACACATGTTCAAAAGTGTGGTAAGCCACTTACCTTATTATCCTCTCTTTCAATTCCTACTCAGTCCCTTCCTCTCCCATCCTTACCAGAGTTGTGGTCAAAGAAGTCTAAACTCGTGAAGCGCCAGACCAATACAGATGGTGGTGTCTAACTACACATGCCAGCATAAGAAACAGGAAGAGATGAGGTGGCAAGACTAGACTTGCTCTTAAATTTTGATGCATCGGACATAGGAACAATAGAGTACGAGTCTCCACTGTGATTGAGTGATCATTCCACACTAATGCTTGACAAAATGATGGAAATGAACCTGGAAAGACTCTCGTAAATTGAAGAGCCAGACAAACCGAACTACAGAAGAGAACACAATATGGGTAGTTGAGAGAATTCCTGAATGTAGTCCAGCGGAAAGAGGATTGGGAGAAAAGGCGAAAATAAATGGAGCACCTAGCAGGGAAGAGCCAGAGGGCTGAGAAAAGATTACATCCTAGAGTAGGAGAACAAGCAGCATGTAGTGAAGCAAAACCCGGAAGCACCAGCGCGAGGAAGAGGTGAAGCAGACAGAAGCCGATAGAGAAGTGAAGCAAAAACGAAAGTGCAAGTGTGAGAATAGAAGTAGCATGACACCATGAGAAGAGAATAGGGGAAAAAAGGAAGTCAAAAATAAAATTTGTATATAGCCATATCAGACTGACGATGGCGGTAAAGAGTCGGGTATGCTGAAGTAGCATACCCGACTCTTTACTTCAGAAGGAAGGAGGAGAGCTAACAACGATGGGAACAAAGTAAACAAAGACAAACTGATTAGCATGAGATAAACAATGCTGTTATAAAAACGGAAACTGAACATCCAGGTGACCTTCAGAGATGTAAGGAAACACTTCTTTAGCACCAGAGTAGTAGTGAAGTGGAACATACTAGGAGGGGACAGGAGACTTAAGCAGCCCAAGAGCTGAGGCTCAAACCAGCAAATTCAGCTAGATAATTGCAAGAAAATTATATAATTATATTTACGTATGCATATATACGCAAACATACACATACGTAAATGCATATTCATATTTACATGTTTTAATTTATACACACACGTTTACAAATTCACATGTCTATGTACATGTATATAAATGCATATACATATTCAAACATATTCAAAAGTATTTAAACGTACGTATACGCATTAATGCGTGCATGCACAGTAATAAATAATCGCATACACACGCACGTATACATACTTAAGCCACAAAACTTCTCTCAGTGAAATATTGGCCTTTGCGACTTCTGAAATTTTGCTTAACGGTTGCAAAGTTGTGCAGTATATAATTATGGGGAAGGGAGAGAGAGAGAGAGAGAGAGAGAGAGAGAGAGAGAGAGAGAGAGAGAGAGAGAGAGAGAGAGAGAAGGGAGGGAGAGGGAGGTAATTTAAGGTAGTTATTACTAGGAAGACAGAGGCGTCGTACCTCTGGTCGCCTCCCACGGGTCCATGCGAATAATGAGTCTTAATTAAGGAGGCTGGTAGAGGCGTGTCTCCCAGCCTGTGTAGAGCATCACGGAGTTCTCCAGGTTTCCACTGGCTGAGTGGATGGATGTTTGCTTGGGTGAATAAGTGGATGAATGGGTGGGATGAGTGGATGGATGTTTGCCTGGGTGAATGAGTGCGGGAGGGGATGAGTGAATGGATGGATTTTTTGCCTGGGTGAGGAAGGGAATGAGTTACTTTGAGAGTGAGGTTTAACTTATCCCCAGTTCAGAATAACATTAATGTTATAAGTTCTATGGGAATGGGGGGAAAGAACGAGTACTTATGAAGGTGAGGGGGTAGAGTGAGTGAATAAGTGAATCTCATTACTGAGATTCACTAATTGAGATATCTAACCTGCTAGTGTCATTACAGCTGTCGGAAGAAGTTCAAAACAACTATACTAATTCCCCCCAAAAATCTCACATTCCCTCAAAAAAAAAAAAAAACTCATAACATGCAAATAAAAGACAAGTACTGACTCACTTGGCAATACTGCTCCACTTCACAGCTGTTCACTCCAGAATTGCCAATACCATAAGGCCAATATATGGCTTTTTACTTGGGCTTTTACTGGCCTTACCTTTTACTAGTATTGTGAGCCGAGTAAATGGCTTCGGATTCCAGTTGGCATCACCCATGACACAAGTATAAGAAACGGGAATTAGGGCATGGAATATCCACTTGATGCCTCCTGCAGAATACTGGCTTCAAGGGGAGGGAGGACCTTCCTGTCGAGGGAGGACTCTCCACCCAAGGAATTAAAGCTATCCTTCTTTTATCAACCCTGATTCTCCAGGTGGTGTGTGACTTTACGGGTTTAGCGTACTATCACGAATAAAAAAAAGAATCTCTCTCTCTCTCTCTCTCTCTCTCTCTCTCTCTCTCTCTCTCTCTCTCTCTCTCTCTCTCTTTCTCACACACACACACAATACAACAGCTTTCAATACTTTAAATAAAATAAAAATTATATTTTTAATCGCATTTTTTGAAGTCCAGTGTTGACTCGAGTTATTTAAGTCTAACTCATGACACTTGTCTGATAATGACCAAGGAATGAGTTCAGTTTTTCAACAATTATTTATTTTTGCAGGTTTTCACACATACAATTATGTAGATGCTATCCAAAATAATAATAAAAAACTGAGGAATCTCTGTTACGTAGTCAATAGCCACATAATAATTTTTGATACTGATGAAACTATTTTGAGTTGAGGAATTAGAACTGTCCTCTAATTCCACGGATCAGATCTGATTTCCTTCTATTCTCGAAGGACTATATGACCCTTACAGATTAAGCGCTTCCCCATGATTTTAATAATAATAAAAATATAGCCAAATACATACCCATGAATCCACGTGGATCAAGGCATGGTTTAAAGACAAGATTTTGCATAAATGGGAAGAAATCTGCAAACTGGGTGAGGAGAGGCTGTTAACAAATAAGATAAAAGAGTAGTGAGTTTAAGCACGATCCTTGAGGAACTCCAGCTGTTAGAATGGAAGCCTCGAACCAATGATCACGACTGAACTTTTTTTAAAAACTGAGTTTAGAGTTTACAGTCGAAAGCTTTTTAATTTTTTTTACATTCCTCATTGTTTTCAGTACCAGGTGCCAGTGTTTTCAGTGCCAGGTGCCATTGTTTCCGGATGTTAATCAAAGCATCAACTATGATATTAATTGCGTGTTGCCTGGACCTGTGAACTCTGAATCCAAATTGTTTATCAGCAAAGAGGTGGTGATATTGTGGAATTCTATTTAATAGTTGATTTATTTTGTTCGCTAAATGCTCGGTATGATAATTTTTTATGTGGTTTAGGTACATAAATTACTTAGCTGCTCTGAACATATCTAGGAGGGAGCCTCTTGCACTAAATATGTTCAACAAAGATTTTTAGGCAGTTCACTGGGAAATATCGGAATAATCTTCCAAATTATGAAACTTTGATATGGAGATATACGAAGAATACTGAGCTTAGCACCTTCTAAAAATTAAATAAGGAACTAACAAAAAAGTTTACGAGTAAGGAGCTAAGTGTATTTAGCTAAGAGAGAATTCTCAACAATGAATTCGAACTGAAGAAATTTAGAAAGGATATTGGAAAACAATAGTTCGACAGTGGAATGGTAGACGAGTGATTCAGACTAAGAAACTGACAAGTAAAATCGCTCCGGTGCTTATAATTAAGAATTAGTTATACATATGAACTGAATGACCCATATTGGTTTAGCCCTTCTTTTGGGAATAGTGAATATAGAAGTATATTATATACACAAATGAATGTTGATAAGTTGAATGTAAGTAGACCATTAGGCCTACAAAAAATTTTCTGTTATGCTGATTTCCTAGCACTCAGCTCTTCCATGAAGATAATCCGACATCCACTGTAGTCGGCCACCATACCAAAACCCGGTTTATTCGAGCGCTACTAGCCACTCAATAATCCGCTTAAAATTCACTATAACCAAGTTTTATAGACGCTCCTGGTATGAATCCCGTTTTCTTGCCGAGTATTGAGTGACAGGCTCCAAAATTTGTATATAATAACTCGCTTTATCGCCGCGGCCGCTTCATGAAAATATCGCGAAGAGAAAATAGTAAAAATTACGACTCTTTCGCAGTAATCGCTCTCTTTCTCGTTTGAAATTTTTGTTTCAGGAGGCTGGAAATTTTCTGGAATGTTTCAGGTGTTGAGGTTCTTTTCTAATTTTTTTTTTTTGGTGGGGGATAGAACACAGGACTCGGTGAGGGAGGGATAGAACACAGGACTCGGTGAGGGAGGGATAGAACACAGGACTCGGTGAGGGAGGGATAGAACACAGGACTCGGTGCGGAATATTCAGTGTGGCCTCCTGTCTAGCCTTTGAAATAATTTACAACAACTACTATTACTACTCTTGCTACTACTACTGCTGCTGCTGCTACTAATACTAATACTACTACTGCTACTGCCACTACCACCAATACTACCACTGCTACTACTACTGCTAATCATAATGATACTGACAATACTACTATTGCTGCTGCTGCACTACTACAGAAAATAAAATAAATAATAGTACATATACTACTACTACCACTACCTGGTGGACGAAACGTTTTCAGTACAAATGAGAATTTTATAGCTACTACTGTTACTGCTATTACTGTTACTGCTACTACTGTTACTGCTACTACTGTTACTGCTACTACTGTTACTGCTACTACTGTTACTGCTACTACTGTTACTGCTACTACTGTTACTGCTACTACTGTTACTGCTACTACTGTTACTGCTACACTGTACTGCTACTACTGTTACTGCTGTTACTACTGTTACTGCTACTACTGTTACTGCTACTACTGTTACTGCTACTACTGTTACTGCTACTACTGTTACTGCTACTACTGTTACTGCTACTACTGTTACTGCTACTACTGTTATTGCTACTACTGTTACTGCTACTACTGTTACTGCTACTACTGTTACTGCTCTACTGTTCTGCTACTACTGTTACTGCTACTACTGTTACTGCTACTACTGTTACTGCTACTACTGTTACTGCTACTACTGTTACTGCTACTACTGTTACTGCTACTACTGTTACTGCTACTACTGTTACTGCTACTACTGTTACTGCTACTACTGTTACTGCTATTACTGTTACTGCTACTACTGTTACTGCTACTACTGTTACTGCTACTACTGTTACTGCTACTACTGTTACTGCTACTACTGTTACTGCTACTACTGTTACTGCTTACTACTGTTACTGCTACTACTGTTACTGCTACTATTAGAGCTACTGTTATTATTATTGCTGTCACTGCTATTACTGCCTCTATTACTATTTCTACTACTACTATAACTACTTTAATTACTTCCACTTCTATTACTACCAGTTCTACATCTATTAATGCTACTACATCTACTGATATTACTATTTCTGCTACTAATGTTTCTGCTACTAATAAGTTGACTATAATGACTATTATTTCTATTATAAGTGTTCTTTCCACTACCCCTATTGTTACTACTACTGCTTTACGGTAGACAAATATCGAGTTAGGTAACCCCTGGAGTGACCCCTGGAGTGACCCCTGGAGTGACCCCTGGAGTGACCCCTGGAGTGACCCCTGGAGTGACCCCTGGAGTGACCCCTGGAGTGACCCCTGGAGTGACCCCTGGAGTGACCTCTGGAGTGACCCCTGGAGTGACCCCTGGAGTGGCCCCTGGAGTGACCCCTGGAGTGACCCCTGGAGTGACCCCTGGAGTGGCCCCTGGAGTGACCCCTGGAGTGATCCCTGGAGTGACTAAGACAACTTCATTGGCCTCCATCATCCTCCGAGCACAATAAGTATACCACTATAATAGAACAGTGTCCATCTACCTTGCTCTGAGAGAGCAATGGGAGACACATGTCGAAACTAGGAACAGGTTGGAGTGTAATCACAGGGGTAGGATTACTGAAACTGTGTGTAGTGCTGGTGGTGACGCACCAGTTGAGAGAGAGAGAGAGAGAATGAGAAAGTGGGGCGGGTTTCATGCCATCCTGAGAGATGATAATTCCCAAATAATAACAACTTAAGAAACTGTTGTAGCTATTGAATCCATAGTGGCAGTCTCGACGACGTCCTTATCTTCTGCTGAAGTCTCTCAGATCAGGCTGACAGATTTCATTTCTTTATATATGGAACTCATCCCGTGTGATGGAACATGACAGGGAAAACATAGCTCCAGCTTTGGTCCCCGCAATGTAACTTGCAAATAAAATAAGGCAGTAGAAACTGCGTGTTCCCACAGCCGAACTAAACTATTGAATAGGGTAGCAGCACATTGCACTTGTGTCTAATTAAACGAAATAATAAAACCCATCCTCGTATCCCATCATCTGAAAGCTCATATCAGAAAAAATGCCAGAAATGGTGAATATATTGTTTATTTTCACTATAAATTTGGGAGAAAAGTTAAATCAAATTTATTTTTTACTATACATTACGAACGGATAATAGACTATTGCAGATTATACAATTATTGCATTTTGTACTCTGTTATGTGACTAGCCAGACTCTTGACCAGAGGTACTTGACCTTTTTTTGATTACAAACCCCCATGGATTGCCCAATATGTCCCCATACCTCCTTCACCAGACTGTCGAAATCACCACCACCAGTACTATTAGGTACCAGTATGACTTCAAAAGAAGTCAATAACTTGGTTTTTCTTTATATATAGACTGCTAGGAACAACGGCTGATAATTCATTCTAACAACCTTTTTTTTCAGAGACTTGAGTTCCATACCCTC
This sequence comes from Cherax destructor, assembly GCA_009830355.1. NCBI lineage: Eukaryota > Metazoa > Arthropoda > Malacostraca > Decapoda > Parastacidae > Cherax > Cherax destructor. The sequence continues at coordinate 274,518 of WNWK01000404.1, read as the reverse complement.
CTTATTTGGTTCCTATGCCCCCAAGGGGTATGAATACCCCGGGTGAAGCACCCTGATCTAGACACTGGTAGGCCAGTGGTCGCCGTAGTTCGCCTCTTCTGAGGCGAACTACGTTATTCCAGTTACACGTCTCATTCCTTAATCTATAAAACCACATGTTCGTTTTTTGCCGAAGCCCCTTCATAGAGCCTGGCCGGGACTACTGAACAGTTCAGCTGAGGAGCAGGAGGAGAGGCAAAAGAAGAGGGAAAAGAAAAACAGGCAAAGGAAGAAGTGGCAAAACAAGAACAGGCAAAGGAAGAAGATGTAAAACAAGAAGCAGCAAAAGAAGAGGAGGTAATAGCTCTTTTTTTCTCACTCAATTCTCTCTTCCCCTTACTTTCTCTTCCCCCTTCACTTTATCTCTCGCCCTCCTTCCCATAATGAAACCAATGTTAAGAGGACATAAAGCACAGTGCCCCAAGGTGCACACTTATCAAACTCATATTACTCAACACTAAATATGGACCATAACGTAAAAACACACAATTATACCTCCTCTTTTTTTGTGGCTTTGAATACTAACCTCGTTCATGTTTTCTCCTTGTATAAGTTACCAATTGTCAAGACACTTGTCTACAGACGCTGGTCGTGTTTTTTTTTTTTTTATGAGAGAGTATTTACATATATGTGGCTACCTGTCCGCAGCTTCAGAAACACAACTATAATCAAGGTATCCTAAATAATCTATCTTCTACAGTAAATTATCAATTATCTTGCTTACTAATCTATTCTTGGATCCCTTTCAGTGTTCTATCGCCCCATTTATCAAAAAAAAATCGTATTCATTTCGTTCTTATCTTTCCTCAGCAGTTGAGGTCTGTTTTTTCTGTAGATGGTGCTAGGGAATTATCTTTTAATTATTTTCTCGTACCTTGTATGATCTTGTATGTAGTTATCATGTCTCCCATTCCTCTATTATTTATCTCGGATATATTTACTGTTTCTTAGATTTGTTTAAGTAGTTCATGGAACAATTTTTTTTATCATTGTATTCTATTATAATCGCTTTTTTTTAGGTATGGACAATATACTGACACAGCATATTTCAATTTAGGCTTTTACGTAGGCTGTGAAGTTCATTTCAGCCTCTGTATAATGCAGCGTACCAGTTTCCAATATTAAATATATGTGATCTTTCGGTGATAATCTTTTGTCTATGATTATTACTCTGTCCAACATCTTCGGTATTTTCTCACTTAGTATATGATTTTCATGTAATTCTACCATCCTTTCTTCATCCCCAGTTTTTCACTTTATTCTGGTCATCCCGTAGAGTTATAGTCATGCTCAAACATAGTCATGCTTTTTCTTTCTTCTTTCAAGTCATTTGTAAAAATCAAGATCAACATCAGGTCAAGTTCTGAATCTTTCGAGACCATTTTGGTGTTATTTTTGCACTAGCTTATTTTTCCATTGGAAAATGCTGTATTTTCTGAAATAGTTTTCCCTTTTTTTCTGTTAGGTTCCCTAGTATTCGGACTAAGTTTTCATTGGAAACTTCAAAAAAAATTTTGACATAAATGTAATCTGCCCATCCGTTTCTTGAATAATTTATCTGACTTCTCCTAATATCTTAATAGATGTTACTGAAAACTTTGATCTATTTTCGGACTGTTGGAAAGCAAATTTTTGTTACCCATGGGTATTATCAGCTTACCTCTAATGTACACTCAGTATTTTTTCCACAGTGCTCGTGATACAGGACTGAAATCTAAATGATCTTCATTGAAAACGTTTTAAAATCTCAGTGTAATTTCAGTTTCCATTTATCCATTAATTTACCTTATTGCGATGATAATCCAAAATTTTCCAGAACAGACATCGTTATTCTACAGATACGCTTTATAATAATCAATGGTGATGTCAGGTCTTATTGCTTATATTTTTACAATATTCAGTAGTAGTTTCTTTGCTTCTTTGAATTCTTCTACTGGCTTAATTTCTCCTGACTTTCGTTAATTCATTATAATTTTAAATAACTAATCCTCTGTAAACATACACTGAAGCTTCATATATAATAAAGTACACAATTCCTCTTCAAATCTGGTGATTTTATTGTCTTTCTTTTCTGTAGTTTGTCTTTAATTTTTAGTTTGTCTTTTATTTACAAACTTTTTTTTTTTTAATTTCTTTCGTGTTCCTTCATTTGTGTTTATTCGTTTCGGGCGTTTTTAATTATCTACATAAGCTGGCGCTCCTGCATTAGTTCTAAGTCCTTTCTTTATTTAATGGCGCCTCTATCAGCCCTCTCTTTATTGTTTCGTTTTTTATATTTTATATTTTATGAAAAGAAATCTTAGACATTATACAGTCATTGACCATCACATTTTATTTTCATATATTCTCGTCAATCCTATTTATGGTTTAAATTTTCCTCTTTTAAGTAATACCTTGCAACATATATCTAGTAGAATAAACAGGTTTTAAAAGGATATATTAAAATAACAATTCCAATAAATGGTAAAAGGTGCATTGACAGTTCTTGCTGGAGTTTTTTTGTTATACTATCATGAATTTGGTTGAACATTTGTTCACCATCCCAGCATCATAAGCCAGCCGGTCTTTCTTGAAGATTTAAATCCCCGATTACCATATTTTTTTTTAACTTTTCATGGATGCTTTTCATTTATTGCTCCCTGAATTTTTTATCACATTCTTCTCTCTCTCCGGTGAATCATTAAATGGTGGGTTGCTTACTGCCACAGTTATGGGTTTTTCGTCTGTATGAATTTCGACATCATGAATTTTGGTAGTCTCTGTCTTGGATTTAAATTTCTGAAGCTTGTAGTGTTTCTGTTTTCAATTATTCTATTTTTCATTTCTACTGTCCAATGCTTTGTCTCAATATTTAGTAGTTTCTTTGTCTCACAACCCCCTGCCTCTCTCTCTCTCTCTCTCTCTCTCTCTCTCTCTCTCTCTCTCTCTTCTCTTCTTCCTCCAATCAAGGGTTTTACAAGGTTAGACTAAGAATTCCAACCTTTATTTACAAGCTAGGAGCTCCTACCCACCTCATCTCAATAAAGAACCTTGCGAACAGTCTGAAGTTGGAGCCAGTTGTGGGCCAGAGATTTCATGTTGTCATTTGAATATGTTTCAGTAATGCTTTCATGCTATGCGAACAAGTTCCTTACTCGAGTCATTCTAGGAAAGAATGCTGCCCGTCTTTTGGCATAGAAGCTGTCAACGAAACGGAGCTAAGTACGGTACCTTCATATAATTAGCCTTATACATAACAGGCTACCCACATCTCTCCCTTGTTGAAAACTTTACTGAAATGATAGATCCATCCAAGCGGAAGATAGGTCACCTAGAGTGGTGCTTTATTTCATTCAGAAGTTGAAGAAGAGAGGGAAGGGGTGAGGGGTAGCAAAGAAAGTGGTGTCTGAAAGAGAAAGAGCACCTCTGTCTCACAGATTTTTGCAACTTCTGCTGTCGAGCATTTACGAGATACAGCTGGTCGTGTTAGCTTCTTGGCTGCATTGCTTGAAAGATTACCTCATGATTACTAGACATTTTGAAGTCAAATTCATTCGCAGAAAATCCATTTCAACCTCTGGCTTTAACAATCTTCCATTCATTCTCTCTTGAGAACATCTTTATATGTTTGTGCTCCCTCAGAAGCAAATGTTTTCCACAGGATCAAACAGCTGTAAACTACTGATCGATATTCCTAAGAGCAGCTGACATTTCTTCTCTTGCTCTGGAATCTATAGTTACCCGGACGAATCCTTTTCTAATTCTTTCGGGAATGTGGGTGAGCACTTTCCTCATAAGGCTAAGGTACCCGAATCTATGGGAATAAACGTGTAATGATGTAAAGGTTCACTATACTTCCTAGACTTCTGACACTCCCTGAAGCAAACAGTTGTATTTCCTTAATTCCTGCTGTACAGGACATAACCATCAGTCAGTGTGGATGCATAAGTGTAGTCCCACACCACCTGTTTACCATCTGTCCAGGTCTGCAAGGTAATTCCATCTGGACCCCTGAGGCTGCCATCAGATCTGTATAATTGGGGTGGCTCCCATATTACTGGGCATCCAGCTGTTGCAAGGCTTCTCTTGATGTTAACCTCTTTCATGCCTTGAGATCCTTCCCTCATATATATGGGAAATGAGACCATGATACCCGAATCGGTCTGCCGAGGCACTGCCTCAGATAAACCTGTGTATGGCGAGGATAGGGACTGCAGTATGTGGCCCAACACCAATACCAATGGTCTGCCGCTCGAGGCGTGTGCCTAGAGATAAATTAAAATCCCTGGCATAAAGAGCTGTCACTGTCAGGAGGCGACCTCTGTCTGTCCGTATTTAAATTGTTTCTGTAGTCATACTTCTGGCTATAGATACGATAATTCAAAATGTAATATGCAGTCCATAATATCAATTTATATTAATCTGTGTGTTTGTACTCTGGTAATATAAATATATAGCTTAATTATGATATATTACAGAATATTCTCCTAAACAACGTCAGTATATCACTTTGTGTGACTGCAGTGAAAAATATGAGTGTTTGTTTATTTCATCATATGCTATGCTCGGTGGTCTCAGATTTTTGTTCGTTTCAGATTTTATCATCTTTATACATCACTGCCTTTATTGGCATTTGATATATTACATGTGATTAAATTTTGTTTAGAGATGACAATCTAACCTAGCCAAAATATTGTCGAGAAATTTGCATGCTTGATACCACGTTACTGCAGAACATCCTACTAATCACAGTCAGTATTTCACTGTGGGTAAGACAGTCGGATGGGTGAGTTTTACACAAGCCTTAAACATTGATTATCTTACTGTGAATCATATTCTCCATGGTGGGCTCCTGTTTTCTGTTCGCGTCCCCAAACTTTCTATTGCTTCTGTTTCATTAATTGCCATTGTGATATGTTATAATTGGATCATTTTTATCATAAAACAAAAATCTAACATAACCAAACCTAACATAACCTCACCTAACGTAACCTAACCCAATTTACGTAAATTGGGAAATTTGTGAAAGCAGCCAGTGAGAAATCTACTTAAAATTTACGAGGATGGGTCGAATGCTGTCTTGGTAGAAGACAAATGTGTAGAGAAAATATAGCTTCTTTCGCTTTAGAGCTAAGCATAGTCTATTAATAAAGTTTACTCTGCATGTGTAGTAGTGTCTTCCTGCTATACTTACCTGGAGAGTATTCTGGGGGTCAACGCCCCCGCGACCCAGTCCTCCACATGGGTGAAAGTCGTTCCTCTCGAATGTTCGGGTCAGGTGATCCTCTTCCTCTGTTAAAGTAGGCAGCAGCCAATTGGACTCCTGGTAAAATTGTGATCCCCTGGAGAGGTTCAATTCTACACTATTGCATCGAGGTTGGATTGCTTGTGGACATAACATTACAATCAGCTGAAAGAATCCGATTCTCCTAACTTGTCTTCCTCTCCTCTCCTTCCCTTCTCTTACCATCCATTCCCACTAAAATTCTCGATGCCTTCAAACCTGCTTCCTCCTAAACCTTTCCCCTCGTCGATTATCCTTTCTCTCTCCCATCCTTCCTCCCTCCCATCCACCTTTTCCTTCCCCCTTTCCTCCTTCCTTTACTTCCTTCTTTCCTCCCTTCCTCCGTCCGTCCTGCGACCCAAACATGGTATTGTCTCAGTAAACAATTTGAGGCGGGAACTATATGAAATATCAATAGGTTTACAGCGATGGGAAGGACAGATAGGATGCGGAAGCACCTGAGGAAGGGACAGGAGGATGGGATAAGAGGGAGGGTGGGTAGGAGCTAGCTACCACCCAATTTGCATTCAGAAATGTTCAAGATACACAGTAGGGGGAATTTTTTTTTACACTGCATAATTTACATGCTAAGTTGTTATATGACCTCAGTTGATTTCAAAGCCCAACTCGACTTAAAATACAAGGTGTTTCAAAAAGATGAACCCAATTTCAACGATAGCTGTATATCACCACTTCCCAAGATAAGACCCATATCAATCGATTAACACCCAGGTACCTATTTACTACGTAGCGAATAGGAAAACAGGTGTACAGAGAGGGCTGCTCATACGTCTCCAACCCCCTGTATTTGATCCAGGGTACTTCGGTTGCGAATGAAAGACACTTCCACTGAGCTACGAGCTATATTTACTAGCGTTGGATATAATGTGCGATTTAAGGATTTAAGACGTGAAGGAAATCTACCTGCAAGACTGTCCTCCGCAACGACATGGAAGAGCAAACAGCTAACAGGTGGTCCAGTGGTTTCCAACCTGTGGTACGCGGACCACTGAAGGGGACGTTGAGTTATTCCCAAGTGTCCTCGAAGCTTCACATCAAATATTGTTGCTCCAGCCAGCGTTCTGTTTTTCTCATTTAACTGAACCTAAAATTACGACTATTAGCGTGAGGGTGTTCGAAAATGTCGGTATAACGAGGCAGGTCGCTTGTAATGTTTTGAATTGCAATTAACTCTCAAATATTGTTTTAGCCAATATTTAGGATAGAGAATTACTACCATAAAAATCTGCGGCAAACGCTTTCTCTCATATTGAAAACACACACACACACACAAATATATATATATATATATATATATATATATATATATATATATATATATATATATATATATATATATATATATATATATATATATATATATATATATATATATATATATATATATATCCATATAAGTGCAATGTGGAAACAGTGGAGAAGGTATGTAAAAATTTATGAAGAATAATAATCGCAAAAGGGTTTAAGTCTTGAGAGGCATATATTTCTCAGTACATATACACGAGTTTAATAGAAGCTCTATCTTAGGGGTTAAAATAATACTGACTGGTGGTGAACAGGTAATATGTAACCTCAGGACCATTACGTAATAAACCAACTAAGCACATAACATTCTAGAAATATACAATGTTGTGATACTTTGTTTATTCAATGGATGGAAAACCTACCGTCACATTTTGTGATATTTAAATTTTTCAGGATGTACCGGTAAGCTAGCAGAAGGCCTTTGTTAAATGACCGATATATGTGACTAATACCCCCATAACAGGATTTTTATTCCCTTTTCTCAAACAACAAACTCTCTAAACACAGGAAACGTAGACTGAGAGGTATATCTCTTCTCTATATATACTGAGAATATATTTTAATCCCGATTGCTGGAATTTAGCTATTCTGCACAGCTTACTGGTGAATTCTGACCATAATGATAAATGTGAAGGTCTTGTGGTCTAGAACTTTACAAAAATAATACTAGATAGAACAATGATCCACTTGTTTCATTAGAGTTAAAATCGAGCATAATGAGATTCTGTTGGTCTGTTATGAAGTTGAAAAAGGAAGAAAAATTTAAAGATATATTAAATTTTCAAGTGAATAAGCTTCTCTTTTCCGTATCTGCATTTATTAAGTAATATATCTTTCTACGAAACTTAGCACACAAATTATAATTACGAAGAGAGAGGTACAGCGCTTGAGAGGTACAGTGCTTGAAAAAAAATGACTTTCTCTGTGTAAGTGACTATATTTAACAACTCTCCTCTCTCTCTCTCTCTCTCTCCCTCTCTCTCTCTCTCTCTCTCTGGATGAGCAGGAAGCTGTCTGTCTCAGGAGGAGTGATAGACAGGTGTCATTAATACATTAGTATTAGTGCCTGGGATTACCTAAGAGGATGAGTGGAAGGTAATGTGACTAATGTAGGAAGGTGGAGCCACCAGTGGTGGCAGTAGCGCTCAGAGTGCCACAGTAGCAACATGTTATCTGTTATATGTTTAGGGTTCTGGGGATCATCACCCCCGCTGCTCCGTCTTCAACCAGGTCTTTGAAATTGGGTGAAAGACTGCAGGAAAACTAACAGTTACGAAACACACATACAAAATTAAATACGCGAGTATAGTGAATGCAATTAGAAATTTGTAAGATGCTCTCTTGCACGCTCATCCGACAGAATGAAAGGGAAGGAAACCCTGCCAGAGTGCAAAACGTTTAACAAGCTTCTGCTTCATGACGAGAGTGTAGTACGTCCCTGGAGGGTTGTTGTCTACTAACCTACTACTCGGGATTGGATCTCATCTCCCACTGATGTCAAGACGTGTGGCTGCAACTCGTATGGTAATTGCTTATATATTAATGTAAATACAAAGGAAGTGAGGTCTAATCTGGCTCCAAAGCCAAGATTTGTGACTGCCGCACCCTAGATGGAGTAGTGCCCAGAGTGCCACTACCAGTCTGTTGTGGGTCGGTCTGATGGATGAACAAACTATCAAGTAAAGTTATCGAAGCTTGTACTGTCTGTGGGTTGAAAAATAGACTGGACAGGTACACAAGTGGGAGTGCTTGAGTGCGAGTAAGACATGCCTAGCATAGGCCAGAAGGCCTACTGCCTGTGAGGAAAGCCATATATGTCTTATCATCAAAGGCCATGATCCCTTTTTTGCGACCTGCTGACTAAGGAAGACGGTTGAGTGAGAAAGGTTGTAGGGGTAAGAGAGAGAGATCAGCGAGGGCTGTGTGGGAGATGGAAAAACAATGCTATGTAGAAATACAACAGCGAGGAAGTTTAAGAGAGCGGAAGTTAAGCCCTGGAGAGGCACGCCTAGAAGGTTACAGATACTGTAAGTGTAAGTCGTACTATTCGCCCGGTATCTAGGTGTATTTCCATCTCAAAGAATTCACGAGTGTAGTTTAGGTCAAAGATTTGTCAGGAAACAGGACAAGTGTTTCCTCACGCAGGTCTGTCGTATGATGACTCGTACAGGAGCTTTTGGTCATCTAACAGAGGCCTTCCGCTGGCATACCAGTTTACCCTTTTAAAATTAATATTAGTATACTTCACGAATGTAATTTATCCTGTAACATTATATTATTATCTTCGTGATAAATATATAAACACCATTTTATTTTAGTATTAATACACTAAATATTTTACCTGTTCTTTTTTACTTTACCACTTTTAATTTACTTAGTGGTAAACCAAGACGATATACTTAAAGAAAAAAATAACCTAAGTGGTTATAAAGGAGTGAAGATGTTCCTTAATACTATTTAATAACTTGAGAGGGTTCAGAGGTGGAAATATTTAAGTGACCACTTAATAAATGGTATTTAGCTAGTATTTGTTTAGGGGAAGGAATCAGGAATCGGAATGTTTACCACCAGTACTGCATGCCGTGCAGGCGGTCTGAGGGAGGTTAGGAAGTGGAACAGTCTTGTTATAAAGGTATAATAGGTCTAGTGAGGCCAGGAACAGTGTGACTGGTCGTGAGTAATGAAAAAACGAGACCATGCCATCCTGTTGGGTGACATACATTGCTGACAAATATTGAAGAAAGAGACTTCGTGCAAAGTAAACTTGTATTATAGACGAGGTTTTGTTCTGTGTAGAACCTTAGTAAATCTTGTCAAAAAAAAATCTGCTTAGACCAATTTTATAATAAAGGCGTACTGCGCACTATCTTTCTAGAATACTAGATGATACTCGATTCCCCCAGATAGACTAAGAAACATATGCAACATTTAGAAATCTTTACTGCCAAGCAGCAGGTTTGAAGTATTTGACATACCTCATTTTTTAGCTAAAATACGTAAACTATCACACTCATAATCGAAACTGCTACTGCAATAACAATTTATAGGAAAAGTAACCCAAATTAATATGAAAAGACCATAAAAAAATATTCATTTTGACAAGCTGCCCCATGTGACTTATTCTTCTACTTGTCTTTATTGTAATCCATTAATATAAAGACTCTGGTCTGACTTCCCTCAGCCACAGCCACAGAGATGAGACAAAGCTAACGCAAGGGGAAAAAACAAAAAAAAAAATTCTTTCCTTGCGTCATTTTGCAACGTCAGGCTGACTCTTCAGGGTGATATAGGCAAATATTCTACTGTTGATATCGGCAGGCGTGGGATCTATTACACAGAGGCCGAAATATGCTGATATCGCCTCTTCCCCGAGCCTCGGACGGAACCGATATCTCGACTTGCCGATATCGTTTTGGGCTTTACATAGCCGGGGAAAAACCAGAGTCTACATGTAAACTGCACTTTGATAAGTCAGTTCACGGGGCGCTCTGATGTCCTCTGACATTTACGCTCTGCGTTTCATTCTGAATGTTTGTTTTTTCAGTTCTTTTTGTATCTGTTTTAGTCAGTTTTTCTCTCTTTCTCTCTCTCTCTCTCCCTCCATTCCTCCCTCTTTCTCTCCATTTCTCTCCATTTTTCTCTTCATTTCTCTCTTTTTTTTCCTTTCCATTTCTCTCTCATTTTTTTTTCTCAGGATTTGACATGGTTAGGTCAAAGATCCCTAACTTTATTGACAAGCTATTAACAAGTTAAGGATTCCTAACATTATTGACAAGCTAAGATCTGTTACCTACATCAGTTCATTTGAAAGCATTTTTTTATGAAACATACAAATAGGGAACAGGATGAAGTTGGAGCCATATGTGGGTCAGCATTTTCATTTGATCAACTGACTTTATCTCGTTGACATCATAATGCTGTACGAACGTGTTCCAGACTCGAGTCATCATTGGGATAAATGATCTCAGATGAAGTGATGTTCTGGGGAAGGGTACAGCCAGAGTGAAGTTGCTGCTTGCTGCCCGTCTTGTGGTATAGAAGCTTGATTCTCGCTGTCCTCGAAGTGGAGCCAAGTGTGGTGCTTTGACAATATTGGCCTTGCACATAACAGTAAGGCCACCCACATCCCTCCCCCTTCCCCCTCTCTCTCTCTCGTTACACAAATTCCCGATTTTCTTCCATCCAGTGACTTTAGTTTTAATTTCTTAACATTTTTTTCAGATATGGTATTTTTACCGCATCAATACTAAGCGAGTGAATGAATCTTAGATGCAGTAGAGACCCACAATAACGACAACGTTTCGCCCACACAGGGTGCTTTATCGTGTCGCTGCTAATGCCCAGTGTGTTGGGGAAACATTATGGTTAATAAAAATATCCACTTTGTGGGAGAAACATCGTGGTTAATAAAGATATCCACTGGGTGAGAGTGGAGGGAGGAGGGGTAATCGTTGGGGACATTAGAGATATCTACTACATCAAAGTTGCCTCCACCTTGACCATGATTTGTCGTTCTAAGTAAACTGCACATACCATGACCCCAAAAAAAGATTTTTTGTTTTTGTTTTATTCTTCAAAACCATATATATATATATATATATATATATATATATATATATATATATATATATATATATATATATATATATATATATATATATATATATATATATATATATATATATATATATATATATATATAAAATATATATATATATATATATATATATATATTATATATATATATATATATATATATATATATATATATATATATAATATATATGTCTACCTAATAGGTAAAACTGGTCAATTAGCAATAATCATTTAAAAATTAAGTCTTTCTAAAATTTTCTCTTATAGGTTTAAAGATATACTTTTTCATTTATGTTAATGTAAAAATGTATAATTTGTTCAAGAGAAACTTTGAAAACTTACCTAACCTTATTATAACAAGCGCAGTTTAATTTAGCCTAACCCAACTAAATATATTTTAGATACGTTTACAATAATTTAATAATAAACAAACACAATGAAATATATTTTTACGTTAGGTTCAGAATGATTTTGCGAAATTATTGCATACACAAATTTTCGCTTGTCTTATATGGCAAGAAGAGCGTTGCTATTTAAGCCAAAATCGCAAGTTTTTACCTAATCGGCACGACACACACACACACCACACATATATATATATATATATATATATATATATATATATATATATATATATATATATATATATATATATATATATCCTAATTCCTCCCTGGGCACTCGACTCGACCCACAGGCCATTCAGATTGGTGTTGCTCTTCGCCTAGCCGCCCACATACTCACCGAACATAGGTGTATTTCGGCAGGGCGACGGCTGATCAATTCGGACTGCATGGTCACACATCAGAAGGGAAGTATGCTAGACATGAGGAGGTCAATGACATCATAAAGAGAAGCCTCGCCACAGCCCGTTGCCCAGCCCAACGGGAACCCCAAGTGCAGAGGTCTGATGGAAGTCAAAAGCGTCCTGATGGAGCCACTATGCTACCCTGGAAGGATGGTAAGCAGATTGTTTGGGACTTCACCTGTGCCGCCTCAATGGCAGACACCTAGCTGAAGGGGGTGGAGCTGCCAGCTACGGGAAGACCCAGAAGATCTGCAAATATGAAGGCCTTACCCCTTGCTATAACTTCATCCCAATAGGGTCGGAGACCCTTGGAGCATGGGGCAAGTGTGCTCTAAAGTTTCTCAAAGAGCTGGGTGAAAAACTCATAGAAACCAAGGACCACAGGGCGGCCAGCTTCCTCTTTCAGAGACTCAGTGTTGCGATCCAGAGAGGAAATGCCTGCAGCATTATGGTCACGCGACCCACTGCCGGGGAGCTGGGTGAAGTACGTATTTGAGATGTAGCTCTGAGTTGTTATCTATGTTGTTTTACTCCCTATTGTATTCTTGTCATGTATTTTGTCAATGTATTTTGTCAATGTATTTTGTCATTAATAAAGTATATAGAAAATATAGGGAGTGGTAGGAGAAAAATTTCAAACAGCTTCAGGAAGAACTTTGAGTTTTCCCTGAAACAAGTTTATTCTTTTCTCTGAGGATGAGGGTCCCCAAGACAGTTCCAGAGGTGGTACCTCCATATATATATATATATATATATATATATATATATATATATATATATATATATATATATATATATATATATATATATATATATATATATATATATATATATATATATATATATATATATATATATATTAAACTACCACATCCCCATCCTCTTCCTCCTTGAAGATCCTCTCTACTTCATGCTTCACGTCCTCTGCTCCTGTCTCCAACCTAGTATTCTCCTTCACTTCAATTTACTCGTGAATAGACTTCAGTTGCCTCAAGGGTTCATTTCGAACATTTACTTTGCCTAAAGTGGCCGTGATAAAGGCACTCGGAAGCGCACCACTAACGTTCATTATATATTCAGTACATATGGGATCATAAGACACGAGTGAAGCCTCTAAACAACGTTCTTAATCAAGAGGGAACTGGAATATTCACTGAAATGAATCACCCTGAGTCAGTAATAATGTAAAGATCTTTAGGTCACACACACACACACACACACACACACACACACACACATACAACAGGCCTAGTGTCTAATCGACATGTGCCTAGGACAAAATGGTAACTAGCTAACACACACTCTCGCTCGCTTATATTATTTGTTTCTTTTAACACCGGCCCTCTCGCACCTAGGTGGGTGACTTGATAAAAGAAGAAACAATTTCACGGTCGCTCAATCATTCGCTCTCTTGCCAGAAGATGGTCCTCTGAACTGCAATATCCCCACACCTCATTCAGATTACAGACACTGTTCTTCCTAACTGCAGAACTGAAGTCCGGCTAACCAGTTTCCCTGAATACTTTCATAAACGTTACCGTGCTGGCACATCGGCAATAAGCAACTGTGGCAACTCCCACTTAGCATCAAATTCGATTTCTTGTAATTCCACATCTCACCCAAACACCCTAGTATTTTCACTTCATTTGGAACCCACTATCTGTAAATATGTTAAACAGCCATCGTGACATCACACTCCCGTCTAAGGCCTAGTTTTCTATATAAAAATCCTCGTTTTTCTATAGATTTTCCTAGTTTTCTATATAAAATCTTAGTTTTTCTATACAAAAAATCCTAGTTTTTCTATATAAAATAGTAGTTTTCTATATAAAATCCTAGTTTTCTATATAAAATCCTAGTTTTTCTATAGATTTTCCTAGTTTTCTATATAAAATCCTAGTTTTTCTATAGATTTTTCTATATAAAATCTTAGTTTTCTATATAAAATCCTTGTTTTCTATATAAAATCCTAGTTTTTCTATAGATTTTCCTGGTTTTCTATATAAAATCCTAGTTTTCTATATAAAATCCTTAATTTTTCTATAGATTTTCCTAGTTTTCTATATAAAATCATAGTTTTTCTATAGATTTTCCTAGTTTTCTATATAAAATCCTAGTTTTCTATATAAAATCCTAGTTTTCTCTATAAAATCCTGGTTTTCTATATGAAATCCAAGTTTTTCTTTAGATTTTCCTAGTTTTCTATATAAAATCCTTTCAGTAATCTAACACTAATTTCAATTATTATAAGTAATAAAATACATTTGCAAGAGATCCTTGTAGAAGATTAATTTCAAAACGACGACATGCAGTGGGCATGAAATGTGTTTTTAAAAGCTGAAACAGTTGGAATAACTATTAAAAAAAACTTACGAATAGTATATAAGACAAGATAGAACGAGCTTAGCTCTTTGTAATTACAAATTGGTAATTCCACGAATACGTACTCTCACTGGCACTCCTAAAAGGCGAAAATTACCATAAGTAATTATGTAATAACAATTTTAGTTGGCGATTTAAATACGGGTATCAGTTAGGTGGTGCTCATTTGTCTCACTAATAACCCAGGATAACCGATCGTAAAAGGTAATCTCCGAAGCCTGTCATTATTACGCTGTGGAGGCTCTAATGGCCGGGCGATGATTATACTTGCTCACTGGCAATATTTCCCAACAGCTCATATACACGGGCCGAAACGTCGTACCAAGTTTTCTCTCCCACATTTGGGTTATTTGTGGATTTTTCCAGCCAAGTAATTGTGACTTTTATATTTCTAAGGTTACATGCAAGCTTGCGACCAATTCTACTAATAAAACGTCGGTATTTACTATTAGCTAAGACCTCGGGGAAACGACAGTAACACTAACAGGTCAATGTAGAGAACAAAAAAGGTACAATACATCAGATAGGAGTAACTAGTCACGCACTGTATGTGTCTAGTTAATGATCTAAGTCGGACCGAAACATCGGCGAAGTTTCTTTCTAATATGTGTGTGTTATTTGAGTATGTCAACCTAGGCTCAGTCGACTAATCTCGGTGGTTCAACGTTTCCTGATCGCACATCAAATCACAGACTTGCCATAATTTTTGTTATAATAGGTCAAACGTTGTTAACCTACGTAATTGTAACATAGCCTCATCTAATCTAACCTACAATAGCGTACGGAGGCCATGTTGACATGGGACATCCGGGAAGTTTGCGGATGACATCTGGTGTTCAGGCACGAAATGAAGAGCACGACTTCGTTTTAGACGACGTTTCGCTCAGGACTGAGCTTTATCAAGTTTGGAGATAAATGATATATGCTGTATTTTCTGGCATATAAAGCGCATGAGCATATAAAACATAGAAGACGATGTTTCCAAACAGTTGTATTGGAACGTTAGTCAACAATTGCTAAAGCGTAACCCAAAGCCTATCCTAGACCCTTATCTTGAGCATATAAGGCCCAGGGGGATTTTTCAAGATTTTTTGCCGGATAATACGGTATCTACCTCCACATCCAATACCATCAAAGACATCACCAGTAAGGGTCATCAGCAGGTTCACTCTCCGCAGGGGTGTACATAATCTCTTGCAAAGATTGCAACCAGTTATACGTGGACGAGACATCCAGAGACGAATTTCAGAACACCAATACGCAAGCAGAGTGGACGACTTGAAGAAAGCCTTTGTTCTTCACCGAAATACCCACAACCATTTAATCAACTATAGAGACGTAAGACTCATCGCCAAGGAAGACGACACTCAGTGTTGCAGGATCTTGAAATCGTCACTTAACTGAAATATCCAACAATTTCAACCTGAGCAAAGGCTTTTGAAACATACCTGAACCCCTTCCCAGGAAACCTCTTCATTGTTATCCTTCATAACAACAAATCTACTTGCCCATACCGGGCGGGTCTTTCTCAAGTCCAACCACTTCTCAGCAATCAACCTCAACATTGCTCACCTGACCCTTCACGTCATTATGCTTCCTACGTACTCTCTGCTCAGGTGGATCTATTTGTAACCTGATAAAGCCCACTGGGTGGGATAATTCTCAGCGTCACCTTCGATATGTAATGCGCACTGTTAGTGTGACGTTAGCGACGTACTAGGCACTATCGTCAGAACTCCCACAGATGATATTAGGGAACAAGAGATTGATTCTTCCCTTCGTTGCACCACCGTAGGATGTTCTCTGTAAGAAATAGCAGCTGGGCAACAGATGGCAGCCTCTGAAACTCCTGTTTTATGTGACGGGTTGGAAACTATTCTATTAGATGTGCTGACCCGGTGGTTAGGACGGGAAACTCATTTCACAGGTTTCTGGAAAAAAATACAGTCCAGACTTTTTTTCCTGTTTAATGTTATAAATTTTCCTAAATGTGAAAATCCAGTGAGTGGGAGTATTTATATCAATGGTTGCTCTTTAATTCATTAATTATGACGAAATTATGAGTAGGGGGGAAAAAACTGCACGAGTCTTGTACACAAAATAACAGTACTCTTCAGCAAATTAAAAAGGATTTATGTATTTAGGAAAAAGACAGATCGTTTAACGCAAAACAGAGACTTCTCATAGAAAACGGCTGGTGCACTTCAGAAAACGATTTTGGAGATCGCATAAAACGACTAGTGGGCTATCGAGTACGACTAGTGTGCCATCGAGAACGACTATTGTGCCATCGAGAACGACTAGTGTGCCATCGAGAACAACTAGTGTGCCATCGAGAACGACTAGTGTGCCATCGAGAACGACTAGTGTGCCATCGAGAACGACTAGTGTGCCATCGAGAACGACTAGTGTGCCATCGAGAACGACTAGAGGGCTATCGAGAACGACTAGTGTGCCATCGAGAACGACTAGTGTGCCATAAACTACTCGTGCTTCAGGAAAAGCTACCCAAGTATTTCTGAAGTGGCCCTTGTATTTTCACTGTATAATCACAAGAAAGGTGATGCTGGTGAAGAGTTCTTAGTCCGAGGAATTTGAGCAATCCTCTTCTTTCTTGGATCAAATCTGATTACCTCCCACTTCCCAGATGCTGCATGATCCCATAGGGATTTAGCTCTCCCCACAGTCAAAATCCACCACTTAATCAGTTTGACAGATTTGCAGTTTCAAATCGCACAGTTATAGACTAGCCGCCAGTGGTTAATACGCATGCGTTTATTCACCATTTCACGTTTTCCTTTCTAAAAAGTTTTAATACCACATATTTTCGTTTCCGAGTAGAGGTGTTCTTGAGAAGTCATAAGTCTGATTGACGTCAATTTGGTATGGCACTCCGCCCCCTCGTCACACTGCACTCTGGTCTTACGTCTTTTTTGGGCGTCTCTTGCTCCTGAGACTCCTTAGTGAGCTACAATTAAAGGCTGTAATAATATTGGTAGAATTACCGACAATATGTTAAGTAAAAGGACACAAATGCAACTAATGTGACATTTTATTGTGGCAACGTTTCGCTCTCCAGGAGCTCCTGGAGAGCGAAACGTTGCCACAATAAAATGTCACATTAGTTGCATTTGTGTCCTTTTAATTAAAGGCTGACAAAAGGATTAATGCGTATCACAAGCGAGAATGATCTAATCTAATAGCAATAATAATAGCAAAACTTAGAGCAGCAACAATAACAAAAAAGGAAGTAGAAGCAGCAGCAACAGCCATAACAAGAAGGGAAATAGCAGCAGGAGCAGCAGCTGCAGCAAGAACAATAATAAGAGCAGAAATAAAGCAGCAACAAGTGCAAAAGGGCAACAACAATCACGTCAAGGAAAAAGTTATTAGACAGATCTGGTAAGGAAGGTGGAGCAAGTCTTAAGGGATGAAGAGAAAGATTTTTAATCAAGTCTGACATAGAGGAGAAAAGAAAGGTATTAGACAAGTCTGGTGAAGAATGAAGAGTTAGAAAAAAAACTCGAAGAGGTGATGAGAAAGCCAGGATTAGGTGGTATATATGGGCAAGTAACTGTTTAGCATCTGCTAACAATAACTTTTGTTCCAGGGTAGCATTCAATGCAAATTTGGCTCACCTGGTACTTTTCTTGAACACAATTACTAAACATCAGACCCTTGAAGGGAAGTGCCTTGATACTGGCGCACTCTTCATCCTTGGATTTGGAACTACGCACTCAATAAATCGTAATGTCTCGATTGTGAGCTACTTACCATAGGAAGAACTCGAACCCATGACAAGCCATGAGTTTTACGACTCGCTGGCCTCGAGTACAAGCCCCACCCGTACCGTGGTTTGCTAGTTTTAGGACTGAATTGGCATAAGGTTGATTTGGAGCTCCTTTTCTTTAGATTAAAACTCATTACCTCCCATTTCCCCAGGCATTTTATGATCTATATGGTTTAAGCTATTCTCCTAAATTTAATAACAATTAATAATAATAAAAATGCCACAATTAACCTATACACTAACATCAAAAATATAAATTCAAGTAAAGTTTGTATATATACATTGGGAATAAACGTTCCATTATGAGGGAAAGATAAAAAAATAAAAATCTCATTTACTCCCTATCAAATTTTGATAATCTTTATTGCCTCTACTTATTCTTATAAATAAAGTTTATATGAAGAACCTCGTACTAGTCGACAGGCCCTTAGTTCCTCAAAAAAAAAAAAAAAAAAAATCGAAACAGATTAATGCAGTCACATACAGGATTTTGTTATAGAATTCTTCTTAAATTATGTAAATAAATATTATTAAATAAAACTCAGTGAACAATATATACACAGTGGGATATTCCCTTCTCATAAAAATAATTGCCTGGACGAAGTCAATGAAAAGTTGCATTAAGATAATCCCATTAATTATTTAATAAATAATTAAATACCCGTATGGAAGGGGATAAGGCCTCTTAGAACATACCCTCTGCATGAAACTCTTCTCTTCAGAAAAACTTTTGTTCTGACTTTGTACGAGTTTCATTAATTCCGCTCCGAAATCTTTCAATAAATCGCATACATTACGATGAAATGATTTAATCTTTTCAAAGCGGAGTATTGTTCCTATTGTAATGTGGAATATGTATATTCTAAGAGTTCTATTCTTTACGTTACCTTGCAGTGCTGCCTAAGATTTTGGAATACTATTGAAATATTCACTGCCGCCAGACTTAAAAATTTATAATGGTAGATGAAAGCTAACTTAATAAATGGCAGCTTTTGCTTGTTAGCTCTGTGACATATTGAGGTCTGGAAGGGTAAGTGGATAACTCGTGAAAATATACGGGAGTAACAGTTGTTTAGCCGTATGCTTAGCAGTCACTTTGATTATGTTGTTATTGTTGGAAGTAACACAGTAAGCACTTGCGATCGTGACTCGATGATACTTCAGGACAGGTTGGTAAGTAAGACACATGCGCAACAGTTAGGTATCTTACTTACCAACGTGTCGGTATCCATTTTAATATTCACTTCAGGACAGACCTGAAAATCGTCTAAGTATACTCAGATTTTGCAAAAAGCCTTTGACAAGTGCGATCATAATGTAATAACATACAAAATGCATAGACATCTCCAGAGAATACTAGGTCTCTCCCTCTAGCATTTAGCCTGTTTCTGGTTCTTGTAACAAGTAGAAAGTATATTGCTCCAGTATAGCTTTTTTTTTGACACGGGAAACGCAGATCCTTTATGATTACATTGTAGGACGGCAGGAATGCCCACAAGTATGCTAGAAAGCCACTTGGTGAAGAGAAAACAAAGTTTTTTTACAGACAGCAATTCTCAGTGAAAAACTTTTATCACATGGTAAAGCTCAACACAGAGTGAAACGCAACTCATGAAGGTTTTCTCTTCGCCCGGATGAAATGGAAGAGTGACAGTTTCTTCCATTACTACAATTTATAATTCTTGTAATGTGGCATGTCGATGAAAGACTAACAGCATGCTCCAAGTGTCTCTCTGCTAGCTGAATGTAAAACTTCAGAGATTATATATTTTTGTATTTGAAGGTCGGTGCAAGACTGTTGACTGAAATATCCGTACACAGGAGTACTACTTTACAGATCACGCATTAGTTTATAATGCGGTGTTTTCTAACTTTTAAAGGGCAACGTGTTTGGTGAGTTTGGGAGTTCATCAAGACATTTACAGCAAATAATATGACATGGTCTGGAGAAAATTATGTGGTGAATTTACCACAGCTTTGAAGCAATGTGCTGAGTTACAAATTCTAATAATATTCTTAATAAATTATGATTTTAAAATAGATTTAGAAACCATTCCCTATATTCTATATTTTGACTTTACTAGTCTCTGTGGTAGCTGCTGGGCGGCAGTGCTTGTCGATACTCATTAATGGGTCATACTTTGAAAGGCTTTTCAAATCAGCCATGTGATTAAGATAGGTGTTATTGAGTGTATACATTACCAATCCCTAGAAGAACTGATGGCTGTCTTAAGTACTGTCTCACAAAACTATCAATAGCGATTAAATATAACAAAAAAAGAGAACTAAAAAAATCCTAGTTTGGTTTCAGTTAATCGCTTCTTATTATACACAAGCTATTTCTTTAGTAAGTTTAGATTTGCTGCAATCAATGATGAATTCGGGACTAGTAAGTCAATATACAGTACTGTATACTCCATTCGCGACTTTTTGCAGAGTTATATCTGAGTGGACTTAATTACACAGCTCATCTTCCAAATCAAGGTCAGTATTTCACAGTGGTTAAGATACTCGTATGTGTGACATTGTCACCAGACTTAAGTGATTATTTGACTGTAATGTCGAGTTCACTTGGTAGGTCCTCGTTTTCTCTAAACACCTGAATTATTTTAATAGCTTCTATGTTTTACTGCATTTAGTACATATGTACATAATAAAGTGGCCACTGAGTGTATATAGCACTAGTCAGAGACTTACCCTTTAAGGGGTAAATCCTTTAGGCCTCGATAAATTGATATATACCCTTTAACCAGCCTCATATTCTGAGCTCTAAAATATAAAAACAACGTATTTTTTTTATATTATCCTTGGCATGCAATAATAATTAAACTGAATTTAATAATACCTACGATTCCCAACCCCAGATGGGCAACAGTTAGTCTTAATAATCCTGGGTGTAAGCAAGATTAGATTTAGATTTTTTAAACACTCTGATCTCGTCCGTGTACAGTGGATGTTGGGAGTAAGTGAGCGAGGTCTCCAAATCCTCATCAACAGACACTCATGGTGTGAAATGTAAGATCTGCTCTTTTAGTTTCCCGTGTACCCATGCTCTCTCATGCTCTCTCTCTCACTCTCTCCTCTTGTCCCTTCTTATGCTCTCCTGTTGAAGAAATCTAACAATGAATCACCATCTGAATAAACCTCTTCCAAGAATACACATCAACGAGCATCCTGTGAGCGGAAAAGAAAAAAAAATCGTCTGGAGGCCAAAAAAAAAAAAAAACATTCTTCGGCTGAAAGCGGTTTCTAAAATGCAATTATTTCCCAGACTGGAACCTCAGCTGGTGTGAATGGTAACTCTTTTGTGTTTCGAGTATGAATGGCAGAAGGAGGGCAAGGAGTGTGTTGGGGTTAAAAAAATGGAGGTAGAGTGCGTTCTCTAACAGAGCAAACAAGTCTCTTTTTTCATATTTACATTCTGGGGGTAGAGGGATGGAGTGAGAGGAGTGGGTAGACGGGGCGGGAATAATAATGGCTATCCGGCAACTCTTTGTTTTGGTTTCCTTTCAAGACGAAGATGGGAAGGGAGGTAAGAGGAAGGGAAGGGGAGGGAAGAAACTGTCCATTCATTAAATTTGGAGGTAAACTCCTACTAAAATAATACTGTTGGTTTTTATGCTGCTACTATTACCACCACCTTTGCTGCTGCTTCCGCCGTTATATTTACTGATATTACTAAAACTACTACTATTATTACTTCTCTCTCATTTATATTTAGGTTCAGATTCAGATTTACTTCAGCATGATACAATATTTATACAGAGATGGGTGACATTTAGGTGTGCATGCAGCAATACCCTTACTACTACTATTAACACTACTACCACCTTTACTAATGCTACTATCAATACAATATGACTTAAAGTACAATCACAACTAATTCCACCATCACTATTATTGTTACGATTGTTTTTGATGCTTCTTTAAATACCATTGTTGTTGCTGCTGCCTTTAAAAAGAGGTTTTTCACACTCAGTAATTGCACATATTTATTTAAGTAGCAGTCTTATATTCGTGTCTTTATATATCACTAAATTCATAGATTTATATAGCACTTTCTTTGTGTAGTTATATAGTCTTACCTATGTTCATTTAATAAATTTAGCTTTTTGTATGAATGTCTATTAATATAAGTATGAAATTAGACAAGGAAGTGGTATATGTTAATTCGCATGGATCAAAAAGACACCTATGTAACGGGTCGAGTACAGAAGTTATTTAATACTAGAGACAGAGAAGAAGTGATTCCTTAATTTTGAGGTGTTCAGTTTCTCAGCCTATTGCAAAAACATGAGGACAGATATTTGTATACTGGAGCCAGAAGCGAGGTGTAGCAGTTGGAGATGGACTCACAGGAGGGCGAAGCTCTCTGAAGGGAGGTCATGCTAAAAAGTTGCGTGACCTTTCCCCTAGAGGGTTTTCTGTTAACGGTGAAACTAATTCGTTGATCACTTTTGATCACTACAATATAAAAAATGGTAGTAGGAATAAGACACAAAAGCACATTCCAAACAAATTTTGTCTTCTATACACGTCTTTTTTCCACAATCTGTCGATATTAATGAATAGGTGCTTGGATAAAGAAAACTGATTTATTACTGACTTTAAATTTTATTTAAAGTTTGATGATAGAATTTAAGTTATAACAGTTCTTCAAAATAGTGAAATTGATCACATGTCCGTTTCACCACGTCTTCCACTAATTTAATTTCGTAAAAATTCCACAAATAGACTATGTAATATATATGTATAAGAAATATTACACACACACACACATAATATATACATAAATACATAATACATATGTATATGTAATACGAAAGACAAACTCTAGAAAGTATAAGTGGAAGGAATAGTACTTTTAAACTTCTAACAAGCTCATCTCGTCCTGAAGTTCAAGATAAATATTTCCTTGGGGAACTTGGAGAAAGTCATCAATGTAACACACCGAGCAAACACAAGGGTCCGGGAGCCTCCCGAGGCTAGACACAAAGCTTCTCTCTCTCTCTCTCACTATTTTGATTTATAGTTTTGACTCGGCATAATTAGAAATATGTTGCTCTCTAAGAGAGGCGCATTGATGCCGGCGAAGGACTTGAATCAAGGTCTTGGAACTAGATCTATCTTACCCTTGCGTGAACCTGTTTACCTCTCGTTTTCTAGTTGCTATGACCCGTAGTGGGTTTAGCGCTTCCTCATGAATAATAATAAAGTTAATAAAAAATAATGAGATTTTTTTCACGCTTTTTTTCAGTGGGGAAGTTGCTTTTTTATGTATTATTTCTTTTTTTTTTTAACACAGGCCGTTTCCACCAAGGCAGGGTGGCCCGACAAAGAAAAACTTTCATCATCATTCACTCCATCCCTGTCTTGCCAGAGGCATGCTTACACTACAGCTACAAAACTGCAACATTAACACGCCTCCTTCAGAGTGCCGGCACTGTACTTCCCATCTCCAGGACTCAAGTCCGGCCTGCCGGTTTCCCTGAAACCCTTCATAAATGTTATCTTGCCTACACTCCAACAGCACGTCAACTCCTAAAAACCATTTGTCTCCATTCGCTCCTATGTATATAAATCAAATATTTACTACATTTCGACAGTCTCACTTCTCATCTGATCAAAAGTTTAAACCAAATGACGCACAAATATAATTTTGAAAGAGAAAGTTATATTAAAATATTCAAAAACCTTAGGTGTTTTGAAGCCTTTTTAAAAGACACTCAGACGCAACAAACAACCAAACAAGAAAAAATATATATATAATTTTCAACGGTATGTTAAAAGTGAAATTGAAAAAGTGATGAACACAGTGATGATGATAATAATAATAATAATAATAATAATAATAATAATAATAATAATAATAATAATAATAATAATAATAATAATAATAATAATAATAATAATAATAATAATAATAATAATAATAATCAATAGAAGTAGCATATTTGAAAAAAAGAACAAGTATTGTTGTTTGGGAAGATAAGCAGAAAAAATATTAATCAGGACAGCCAGAGTTGACAGTGTCTTGCATGATTTACAAGGCAAAAAGACACCTGTCACAGCCTATCATGAACTATTAAGCCTTATTTTGTATTCTCTGACCCCTCGAGGTACACTGGGGGATGGGAGGGGTGTTTTGATAGTGAAAGGATCTTACTGTGAGGAATTAAAGTTACTTGCCCTTCCCTGGACTTGCTTCCCCCTCCACAATCTCCAATACCGACTAGATGACGAGTAAGACTCCTCATTCGCCGAAACGTCTCGCCTGCGCAGGAGGCTTCTTTAGTCGAATACAGAGGTGATTTAATGCTCGAGACAGAATAGTGGAGAGGTAATTTTGAGCTGGTCAATCCCTCAGCCCTGATAAATGGTCAATCTCTCAGCCTAACAGAGACTTGTGTAGTAGAGCTGAGAGTGAGGTGTAGCTGCAGGACATGACGTTACAGGTGAGTGGGGTCCTAGTGGAAGTCACGTAAACAGTAGCAGTAGATTTTGGGAAGATACCCCTGTACCATGATGAGATGGTATTGATGTATCGTACAAATACCATATGATAATGGATAAAGCAAGCGCATCTACCAGTCAACCTGCCGGTCTACCTCCCAGTCTACCTGCAACTCTACCTACCAACACTCCTTTTAAACTACCTACCAGCCTGCCTACCTGCTTGCTTGCTTGCTTGCCTACCTGCCAGCCCAACTACAAGCCTACCTGCAAGCCTACTTTTCAACCTACGTCAGTGCCAGCCTACCTACGAGTTGGCCTTCCGTCTTAGCTTTATCTCAGTGATCCTTATCAACTTCTTTCTCTGCCTCTTAAGCCTTCTTTTCCTCTTCCTGTGCCTCCTTTTCCTCCTCATGCTCCCTCACTTTTCCTTTCCTGGAGATTGCATTTCTTTCTCTCCCGAGATCTTGATAATTGAGGCGGCAGATGTAATTTCAGATCCGCCGGCAGGCCTTTCTTCCCCCTCCCCCCCCCCATTTAAAAATGATAGAAGGGAGTAATTAATGAATTTTCTGCAATCTTAATAATGCAGTAGTTTCAGCCTGGAGGCTGAGGGGTACAGGGGGTATTGGGAGGGGAGAGTCGAGGGGTTGTTGGAGGGGGAACTGGTGGCATTATTTGAGGTAAAGGCGAGGGAGAAAATAGGGTGAAGGAGTGGGGTTGGTAAGACGGAGGGAAAGTAGTAGTAGGGAGAATGAAAGCCTATATAAAATAAATAATGAAACTGAATATTACAGGAATGCAGTTAGATGCTTGAATAGATCCATAACCCACTATGATAACATGAACGTAGATGAGTAATTGAGGGATAGTACTACTAGGCAGTGAAGAGGAGGGAAGGGGAGCACAGCACGCCCAACGTATCAATTCACTAAGTTCCCAGATCTATCCCTACAGTCACTACCTTAGAGACTAGACCCTACACTAAAGCCGTAGTAAGATTTTCCTTCTGGGATTTTCCTCTCTACCGAAGTATAACTAAGAGTCAAATAGCGGAAAAAATAGCCAATTGAGACATTTTATTATTACGATGCTTCACGCACAGGCGGCTTCATCAAGAACTTGATGAAATCTGTTGTAGGGGAAACGTCGTAACAAAAGCTATTAATTTGCTACACGTGTATTTCTCCACCAGCTTAAATTTATTCGCCAGTGTGAAGCATGGATGTGGATCCGTCTGTTCTTTGGGGATTATTCCTCATCCTCCGGTCCTGATGCCTCGTTAGTATTGTGGGACGCGAGTATCCCTTGACACAGAAGGGTGTTCTGGTCAAAATCCTGGCGCCCTTTGTCAAGAAGCTTAAGGTTGGTAGCAAATGGACTTTCCAGCACAATAACGACCCAAAGCACACATCAAAGTCAGCTAGCAAATGCTTAAGGGAGAGCACTCGCCAAAGCTCAGACCAATGGAAAGCTTTTGGTAAAAGTTAAAAAAAAAAAACTGCGAGTGTAAGCCACGGATCCTAGAAAGCTTGAGAGCTACAAGAAAAAGTAGTAGCATATCACAACTGAGAAATTGACAGATTTGAAGAAATGATGATGCAGACAATACGTATTCCGTGTTATCAATTGCTACCGTCAACCCCGGTATTTATTTAATCTTTATAGCGCAGTGTAACATAATCGACCATAATGCAACCTAACCAAAGCTAATGTAACTAACCCAATGAAAATTAATTTAACCTAAAGTTACCTAATACATCTCATCCTAATAGAACGTAACCTAACAATATAAACACAAACAGTATTGGCAGGAGTGGTAGACAGTTGCTCTAAATCTTATACACATGACTTTCTTTCGCTATTATGGAAAGCACTAAACACACAAGGGCCATACAGTACCTAAGAAAAATGAGGTCATCGTGTATGATCCGAGGAAGGAGAAGGGTAGCTCCAATTCCTCGAATCAGGAGCCCCTCGGAATCAAGTCAATTCCCATTGATTGTATGAGTGTTGGTATAAACGTGGGTTGAGAAAAGTTGGGGCTGCCCCTCACAGACCCTTCAAGGCTTGTGTCTTCATGGTCAAGTGTTCTTCATCCAAGGAATTGGAAGTATTCTTTCTCCCCTTCGTTGGATCATAACCGATGGCCTCTCATTTTCCAAGCGTTGTAAGGCGCCTATAATTTAGCTCTCCTCCATGAATACAATACTGTTGATACCTACATAAAGACCTTTGTACACAATGTACATGAGTCGTTGATGTCGTGGAATCTCAGTTGTATGGTCGCTGCTGCTCCGTACTTAATTGCATGGTTGTTGCTACTCCGTGCTCAGGTGCAAGGTCGCTGCTACTACGTATTCAGTTGCAAAGTTGCTGCTTCTCCGTACTCAATTCATCTCTGCTACGGTCTGATGAGACTTAAATAACACAACACAATTCTTACTCCAACAGTTCATTGTTTATATGCATTAGCATCGAAAGCCACTCAGTATGTCCTTGAATTTTCTTACTAAATCAACGTACACTTAAAAATGATCAAGAGTATGAATACATCCAGAGGATACTGTAGGATAAATAGCGAGAAAATTAGTGTCAATGGTATAATAAAAATTATGCAATTAATAATAATGCAAAAAAGTTCTAACAGCGAGAGAGAGAGAGAGAGAGAGAGAGAGAGAGAGAGAGAGAGAGAGAGAGAGAGAGAGAGAGAAGGAAGAAAGAGAAGGGGAAGAAAGGAGAAGTAGGAGGGATATAGTAGATGAAAATATAGGAGAAAGCCACATAACCAGAAGACTACAGTTCGCAACGAGGCTATCTACAGAGAAGAAAAAATAACACCGTAATCGAGAAACGAGCATAGATAATTGATAGCAAAGATAGACGCGGAGGGCAGGAACAGACTATAACAACGTCTTTTTTCAGTAATACTAGTAATGCTGCCAAATGAAACTTCTAATCCACTGGCCAGCTGCAGTGATGTGTATACCACTAATTCTGCTGTTAAATACTGTGTTTTGCCTGGCCTGTGACCGACCAGACTTTCTGTGTAGTTAAGGAACTTGCACTAGGGTGCTAGTAGCCACTGCCTGGGGCGAACTGATTCTTGAACTACTGGAATGATTTGACGCCAACAGCTTAACTATTCCGGTGTTCCACAACTCTGCCAGATAAACCACTTGTGAGATAAACCACCGTTTTAAGCCCCTCGCTACGAAGTTTAACACAATGTTTCGTGTTAGTGTGTCAATTTGTACTTCAAAAAGATATTCATGCTTCAGTGAAGGATATATTTTTTTAGTGTCTTGAAGACTTGCGTGAGGTCACCTCGTAACCACCCCCCCCCCCATTTACTAATGAGACATTTTCAGTGATTTTAAATCTTTCTTCGTATATTCGTTTTAGTAATGATAAAAACTTTATTGCTATTCTTTGAACCCCTCAAGTTTATCATTGTCTTGTATATAATTGAGGGCTGGAATAGGTTAGCAAATTCAGTTTGTTTCTGGCACGAATAATGTACAAATATACAATGGAAATAGTGTTTCACATGACAGAGAGAGAGAGAGAGAGATGAAAGAATGAATGAATGAATTTAACATATAAATATTTTCCTTCGTGATAATTAAAGCACCGGACCAGAAATTTCCATCTCATTTATTGCATTTTTCTGTTTCCTCGTTCACTTTCGCTTGTGTTCTCGGCGCAAGCATTTACAAGTCTTTGACGATACTAGCAAAATGTTTCAGTGTTTTGCCTCAGTACTCAGGCTATCCGGTATGGAAAATTATCACTAATTATTATTATTATTATTATTATTATTATTATTATTATTATTGTTATTATTATTATTCAGTAAAAGCATTAACTAGAAAAAATTATTCCCAAATTCCACTGAATTTGTTTTTTTATTCGTTTAGTGTTCAGTTGGACTTTGTTCAGGATTGGTAACTTTGTTCAGGATGGGCCACTTTGTTCAGGATTGGTAACTTTGTTCAGGATGGGCCACTTTGTTCAGGATGGGCCACTTTGTTCAAGATGGGTTACTTTGTTCAGGATGGGCCACTTTGTTCAGGATGTCACTTTACTTCACCATATACATCATGTATCACTAGGATTACAATGTATCTCCGAGTTTTGTGATGTGTTATATTGTATGTGTGTTATATTCACCATGTGTCTTTGTGTCACCCTTTTCGTCATGTGTCACCAAGTAACACCAGATACACAAAGCACCAGGTACAATATTGCATAGAAACACTCAGGATGTGTCACCATGTATCACCTAGCAAAAGACACCAGCAAAGTTACTGAACTAACCCCCAACGAAACCCATTCCCCTTGTAGCTGCAAATGTTCTCCTCCCAGAGTTTCCACAGTCGTTTGCAGCGATTTTTGACCTTCGAGTTTCGTGTGGTTTAACTTTCCACCGGCAGCTTGCACAGTGTACCAAACATCCACCAAAAACCAGGAAGCCTCTCTTCCTCCCCTTAAAAGTAGAATAATGCCATTTTTTTCGGTTATTCTCTTGATGTAATGCATGGCTGTCTTGAAAGAACATAAGCACCTATTACAGGAGACGGCAGAATAGCCGACCGACTGACCTGAACGACTTGACTGTCTGACTGACTGACTGTGGCAGTGTGGAATAGATTACGTGATAGAACAGAGTATATCTATTGGTGTATATATATATATATATATATATATATATATATATATATATATATATATATATATATATATAAATCAGTGTGCATATCTCCGTGTAAATACCCTAAAAGTCAACTTTAATTGCTTTTTCAGGTATTAAAGTTCTCTTAGCGTTAGAGTAAAGGAGACTTTAGGCGTTAATTACTTAACTCACGGTAGTGATGAGTCGTCATCACTTGATACCAAGAAATTAGCTGAAACATTGAGATATCTAAATGAAATATTATTGACATGTGATTTGTCTTTTTGTCCCCCAGATAATGTCAATGTTTTTATCTCTATGTGGAATTCTGCCTCTTGTTGATAATTGTTCATTATATGAATATATATGCAACAAGATCACAGTAAATAGGTGATATAATATGCAAAACTTCCACTGAAAAAACAGTGAAATTCCAAGCACTTTAATAATAAATTCCAAGCACTTTAATAATAAATACCAAGCACTTTAATAATAAAGTCCAAGCATTTTAAAAATAAATTCCAAGCACTTTAATAATAAATTCCAAGCACTTTAATAATAAATTCCAAGCACTTTAATAATAAATTCCAAGCATTTTAAAAATAAATTACAAGCGCTTTAATAATAAATTCCAAGTATTTTAACAATAAATTCCAAGCACATTAATAATAAATTCCAGGCACTTTAATAATAAACAAACACAATGAAATATATTTTTTTTCGTTAGGTTCTGAATGATTTTTGCGAAATTATTGCATACACAAATTTTCGCTTGCCTTATTCGGCAAGAAGAGCTTTGCTATTTAAGGCAAAATAGCAAGTTTACCTATTCGTCTCCCACCGAAGGAGGGTAGTGAGCCATATACTTAAAATATTTGCAAGGGGTAAAAATGTCGGAACTGAACTTTCAGTTCTACTACTAAAATAGAACTTTCTCTAACTTGAAACATATTGACACGCAGCATTGCTTTATTATGCAGCTTGACAGACAAAATGTAACCTGTGGATTTTTTTTTTTTAAGGTTTCTCTAAATAATATTGGTCACGGTGAAATCTGCGCTGAAATATTAAAAGGCCACACAAAAAAACTTTACCACCTTGACGAGGACGATCACCAGACGTGGTCTGTGTTTACCAACATAACTTTTCCTGGGTTGTATTTTGACTTCAGGGCTCAACCTTTTTTTTTTTTTTTTTAAAGATAGACCAGCTAAAATGATTTGGTTTTCTTTTCAGTTTTTGCTTTTAAGTCTGTTTATTGAAAGTGACTTTTCCACGCGATATTGTTTCTTTTCCATTCCTTATGCAGTTAAAAATGCGCTCTTCATTCTCAAAATCATTTTCATTCATCGTCATCCTCCTTGTCATCATTTTCATGATCATTATCTGTTATCGTCATCCTCTTTCTCGTCTGTGGAGAAAACTTACAGTTTGTAGAGAAAGTTTCCAGTCTGTGGAGAAAGCTTTTAGTACGTGGAGAAAGCTTAGTCTAAGGGAGAAACCTTTCTGTTTAGAAACAGTTTCCAGTCTTTAGAGAAAGTTTGGAAGCTGGAGGAAGCCCCTGGTGAGCGAAACCTTGGAATGATAAAGCCCATGGTGGGCGAAACGTTTAATTGATAAAGTCCTTGGTTGGCGAAACGTTGGACTGATAAAGTCCCTTTTGGGCTAAACGTTTCCACTGCAAAGCAACGTAACGTTGCACATACGTCAATCTTCTCTTATATCCTCCTCCCTCTTCTCCACCTCTAAATTTCCCCCTCCCCCACCGCCTCCCACATGCTCTTCCCCCACCTCTTAAATCGCAATCTCTTAATTCCCCCACCCGTTTCTTCCCCCTCCCCCACCTTCCCTGTTCCCAGAATTCATTTGCCAAGTTATCACTACCGGCGTTGTGCAGATTACCCTTTGACGTTCCTCCTTTTGTGTTTTGTGTCACTGTTTTGAATATTGTGCTGGACGCCATAAACTGGTTTAATTGTGTATGTGTGTGTGTGTGTGTGTGTGTGTGTGTGTGTGTGTGTGTGTGTGTGTGTGTGAGAGAGAGAGAGAGAGAGAGAGAGAGATACACACACACACATTTGCGTAGGGATGTATAAACGAGTTTATAAGCCTCAGATGCACACAGGTGAGTGTCCCTCTTATGTGTAGAAGCTTGAGAGAGAGAAATGGATGCATGACAGTGGTACCGGCCATGGAGTCATGAAAGAGGTGCCAACATCTCCACAGCGTCACACAGTTATCAAAGGTCACACATCCTGTTCAGTAAAGGACATGGTCAATAAGAGCTAGACAAGGCCACTAAGGATTTCCCAAGGTGACATAGAGCCACCAGAGGCAGGCTATCCAGGGCTAGCCAGGGATACTTACCACCTTGCTCCAAGTATACAGCAGTGACGTCCTCGACTCCGATATTAAATAAAGAGGACCTGGAAAAAGGACGCTTTTGGAGAGGTGATGGTGGTGGAGGCTGTGGTGGTGGTGGTGGTGATGGTGGTAGCAGCGGTGGTGGTAGCTGTGCTTTTGGTAGTAGTAGTGTTGATGGTGGTGTTGCTTGCAATGGTGGTAGTGTTATTTTTCTTGCTGAAGATAATAGTGTTGATGATTGTGGTGGTTATGGTGGTGGCGGTGGTGTTAATGGTGGTTGGTGGTGATAATGGTGTTGATGGAGGTGTTTCGAACATAACCCTGAGATGCAACAGGATCCAAATCTGTTTCATCCATTGATGCAGTGTGATTTAAAGTTGATTTGGCAACACAGCGCAGGTGTACATTACAACTTTTTCAATATCTATAAATAAAACGTGATGAACACTAAAACTATCAATATTTTATGTATGGTGCGATACAAAATTCGATTGACAATTGGAAAAAATTACCAAAATTTTGTAAATTTCTTCTCTGGTCCTAACTCAAAATGCTTTAAACTCTGCAACAATGCTGACACCAGAACAACGCATACCAAATATGCTGACACCAGAACAACGCATGACAAACATGCTGACACCAGAACAACGCATGCCAAACATGCTGACACTTGAACAAGACACCAAAATGTTTTGGCACTGTAAACTCCTGGTGCTTTGGGGTAACAACGACATGAAAACCAGAAAGGCTAACGAAAACTTTCTCCTTGCTATTCAGAACTTCAAAAGCCATCCTTCGAAAATTTAACCATGTTCTGCATGTATTTAGAACTACGTCCAGGGTTCTAACCATGTCCTACTTGTGCTAACAACTACGTTCAGGGTTCTTATGTGTAAGCGATGTGGTTCATATTAATAGAAAGTTACAAGGCAGTCAGTCCGACAAGGGCCTTTCGGTATGTGGTAGGAGAAAGTGGTGTCAGAGGGAAAGCTGTCTGCCAGTTAACTTGGCTCACGAAATCGTAATGACACGATTGCAAACAAACCATACCACGGGTGGGGTTCGAACCCGCGGTTAGCCCAGTGGCTTACGCGACGATCTGGAGTTTTGAGACTCTCTGACCGCGGGTTCGAACCCCACCCGTGGTATGGTTTGTCTGCTAGTTACTCGTGAGAAATATATTTCATTCGATACAAATCAGAGCATCAGCGTGAGATGCGTGATGCTGGTTAGCACCCCCCCCCCCGTGTTTTTCGTTGCATCACAACTGCAACACTTGTAGGCGTAAGAAATAAACTAACCAAATGGTTAAGTCAGTGTTGTTAAACGTCAGTAAGAACCCATTCAGGAAATCTGTGGTTTGAACTGAGAGAATAAACAACATGGCAACTTGAGGAAGAGGCGGAAATGTTTCGCAGGGAGTCTGTCATATTTGTGTCACAATCCTTCCATAATTCTCAGGGTAATATTTTGCTGACGGAGGATGAGCTTCCACAAACTACTTGTTCTAAATATCTCTTGGATAAGGACGCGAGTTTCCTTTTTTTTTTGTTTTTTACCTGCTCGCTATTCTGACGGTGAACAGCTGGCTCACAGGCCGGCCAGCTTGAACAAGCTGGGTGTCAGTGTCGATCTCGCTCTCTGTTTCACAGACGAAACGTCTCAGTAATTGCGTCATTTTTCTTTAATTGTCAGCTTTGCGCCATTTCTCTCTCCTCCTACCTGCTTACCTAACTATTCCTTTACTCACCTACTTACCTACCTGCTTGACTGCTTCCCTCCTACCTGTCTGATTTCCTTCCTAAACGAATCATTGCCAACCTTCGTGTCTAAAAGCCTCCCTGTTAACCCTTCTACTTACATACCTGCCTTCCTACCTACTTGTTTACCTGCCTGCCTGCGTTACTACCTGCCTGCTTACCTATCTTCCCACCTACCTGTCGAACTTTCTTCACTCCCATTCTACCAGAATATTACTTTCTCGTGATGCCAGTACCGCCTCTCTCTCTCCTACCCTCCATCAGTTATTAATTATTCTCCCACATCTTCCGCCCTCTCATCAACTTTCATCTCCTTCGTCACCTCTTTTCCTCTTCATCGTCCTTCCTCCCCTTCGTCACTAGTCTACCCTTCCATCATTAATTCTCCGTCATCGGGTCTCCACTCTTCTCCTTCATCATCACTGATCACCTCTTCCGTCCTCTACCTCTCTCTTCTACCTCCTTTCAACCACAAACAATACCCATAATGCTCCCCACCCCATTCATTACAATCTTTCCCATCTTTAATTCTTTATCACCTACTGCTTCTTCCTCCTCCTCCTCCTGTCGTCACCCATCATCTGAACCAAGGGTTCTTAAACTCTTTTACGTCGCATATTCCTTGGCTATCACATATTCTGTCTGTTCCCCTTTCGTTGCGACAAAACTTGATGTTTTAAAATAAAGACTAGCAGCGTTATAACCAAGGGACTAGGGTTTTTGTCCACAGTTGGATTTACAAGTGGTTATCCTCCTTTCCTCATTTCAAGGCTCTGTTTTCTCTTAGGTATACTACCACACCTACAATAACCAGGTAACACCCAAGTACCTATTTACTGCTAGGTGAAGAGGGGCAGTATGGACGAAGAGGCTTGTTCAAGCGTCTAGACTTGATAAAAAGAAAAAGGGACAATACCGTAACTGGAACAATATATCAATAACCCTCACTTAGAAAACAAGCTTTTGAAGATGTTTCGGTCCAGTTTAGACCATTTACAAATCACAGACTTGTATATGACTTGTTTTCAACAGGGTACTCTGTTTACCAGGTGGATAGCTGTATATGGCTATTTGGAGTAGGTCGATCAATTGGCTCAATTCCGAGCTACATCAAATATTCGATCATTTTGAGGAGAATTTAGAAGTATTTCACTTGTATCCTTTCCTGAAAGTCTTTTCATCAGCACCAAGAATTCATTCCGGAAGCCAGCCGGATTTCCAATTAATTTTGAAACCTTTTTACTCAGCTCTGGAAACTAGGACGTCCTCTCCATTCTCAGGAAGAACCGATATGTCAGTACTACCGTATATGGTATAGGTTTCAAGTTTTTTTTTTTAAATTCTCAAGTGCTACATTAAGACGTTTACATATAACACGTTTACTTTTGACCTTCGACTCTCGCATGTGAATGAATTTATCCACAAAACCAATTGCTCTGGTGAGCTCCAATTGACGGATTTATTTTTATTGTTTGATACACAACAGGGTGCTGACCATTGACAAATACGTTCAACAAGTTGAGTCACAAGAATGTCATTCAAACAGATCAGCTTCTGGAGCTCCTTATCTGATAAGTCATTGATAAATCTTTAAAACTTTGCCATTTAAACGCGTCTAAAAAATTCAAAACATTCCTAAACAGCGATTTAATTCTTAACAACACATCTCGTCTTGGTAGCCAACGACTTCGCAAGGCAAGAGCAGCAGTGCTTCTCCTACATAATTCTGAGATTCACAGTAGAAGAGCTGGCTGTTAAGTTCTCTTTACATTGACATTTGCCATTTTTATGGTGCCACTAAGGACTTACCTCTGGTAATATCTTATACTGCCAGGATATATCAGTTCATGGAAAAGATGCCTTCCACATACACTGGAAAAGGTTACTCGGTTCCGGACTGAATGTATTTTCACCAATTTTATAATGCCTGGAGAACATGCTTCTCACAGATAGCTGGAAAGTTGGTTGTCTCCTAAATGAGTGGGATCTTACCCCTCTCCAATACCGGGGCAGTATAGGTCACACAGGTTCGGGGATAGGTTAGGATGAGTGAGGAGGACCTGCCTAGTATGAACTGGTTGCATCAAACGGGTTTAGTGATTCACGAAGACTATAAAGATCTTTATGAAAATGTCCTCTACAGTAAAATTCAAAACACAGCAAAACTAGATTTCATTCTTAATGTACCTCTTGAAAAACAGCAGCTGCGTGCACTGAAAAACATCTGTGGACTCGCCGAGATGAATTACAAATTTGGGCAAAGGTATTTCATTTAAAATGCTTTCTATTTGAGATTTGACATAGCTAAAAGCTTCCACAATGGACGGTGTTGACTTAGAGAGGCTCGAAAGTGACCTTTCCCTTGGCATTATCTCCAGTCATGTAAAGAATATCCTCGCAGAGAGAAAGAATCAACATCTCTAAAATACTGTTGTTATTCCTTTTGCAGTCCTCAAGAATACATGTGTGAATATGATAAAGGTGTACAATACCAACAAGTTGATAAGTAAGACACATATACAACAGTTAGGAATCATTTTTCCGAAACGTTTCGGCTAGACAGTAGGCTTCTTCAGACGAGTACAGAGGAGGCAGCAGAAGCAGTAGAGATGTAGAGACGATGCAATCAGTCCATCACCCTTTTAGACGTAGTTTTGTGCAGGTGAAACGTACCATTTATGAGGTACTGAGTCCCTTGATTCTGTCGACTGATCGTTCCCGAGGGAGCGACTCCAGCCTCCTCAGTCCTACTTTCTCTTGAAGAAGTCAGCAATGTTATCAACAACCTGTGTATGACAGCCATTCAAGAGCGGCCTGAGGAAGATTGATTTTAGATTTCAACGAGCATAAACATTCTAATTCTAGTATGTAAATTTGTTGACGTTGAGCTCAACGTCTATTTCGTAACGATTCCAAATTTTCTGAAATGCTATTTTCTTTATTTTAAATTAGTTAATTTAGAATAGACAAGGCTCATTTTAGGCCATATAAGTCTATAAAATCGTATATTTAACCGTCAATAAGCAAATTACCAAAAAAAAAAAAAAAAAACGCCATGCGTCTGGCAATGAGGTAGATAAGAAACACAAAACGTTCACTTCTCAACGTTTTCTACCTTTCTTGGTCAGACAAGACCGTGACTCATGTACCACAATTGAGATAGTCCTCCCCCCCCCATGCTTGACGATAGATGGGAATCTATACACAAATAACCCGCACATAGAGAGAATCTTACGGCGACGTTTCGGTCCCACTTGGACCATTTGTAAATGATGTGACTTTGTAAATGGTCCAAGTCGGAGCGAAACGTCGTCGTAAGCTCCTCTCTATGTGAGGGTTATTTGTGTATTGTTCAAGTCACGGTATTGGGACTTTTTGATCTTGATGGGAATTTATCTGTTTCATTCATTTGACTTAAATTTTTTTCTCCTCACATTCTTCACATAATTTCTCCTCTTCCTTTTCTGTCGCTGTCTCTTATTTATCTCCCTCCACATCCTTTCAGTACCTTTAAAGGATTTCTTCTTTTTCTCTTCTCTCTTTTTGTTCTCCTATTTCCCAACACTCCATCTCTCTCTCTCTCTCTCTCTCTCTCTCTCTCTCTCTCTCTCTCTCTCTCTCTCTCTCCTCTCTCTCCTCCTATGGTTTCTTCCTTATCCTACTTTTAACACTCCCCAACTGCAATTCTTACCCCATTGTCTCCCTTTCCTCACATATCCCTCCTATACCATCTCCCCTTCCCATCTATCCCTCCTCTGCCCCCCCCTCTATCCTCTCCACTCCCCACCCATCCGTCCTCAACCATTTTACTTCCCAACAACCTCTCCTTCCCACCTATTGCCATCTCCCCGTATACTCCTATCCCTCCTCCACCACCTCCCCTCTCTATTACCCCCCTCCTCCACCTCTCCTCTCTATACCCTCCCTCCTCCACCTCTCCTAATCACTACTTCCCCTCCCACTACCTGCCCTCGCCACCTTCCCTCCCAACCACCCCTTCCTTTCTATCCCATCTCCTGACGAGCCACCTCCCTCATTCCCAACTCCTTTTCCCTCCCTCTCCCCCATTATCACCTTCCTATCGGACACCAAATCCCTCTCCCTCTCCCCTCTCGTGCTCTCTCTTCTCAATGTTTGCTTTGCGTCTCCGCTCTCTCCTCACCCTTTCTCCCCACTGTCTCCACCCTCGACCTCTTTACTCTTTCCTCTCTCTTTTTCCTCTTTTGTCTCTCTTTTTCCTCTTTTGTCTCGTTTTCCTCTTTTGTCTCTCTCTCTGTCCATCCTGTCCTCTGTTTTTTTTCACCTTCGCTCCCCACCATCTACCTCCTTCCTCTCACCTTTTCTCATCTTACCCCTCTCACTTCTCCTCTCACCCACTCTCCCCTCCTCTCACCCACTCTCCTCTCCTCTCACCCACTCTCCTCTCACTCTTTCTCCTCTCCCCTCTCTCCTTCTACCCTCTCTCCTCTCACTCAAACACCTCACTCCCCTCCTCTCAACCTCCTTCTCACACTTTTCCTTTTCATATTCAATTCCTTAATTGCAGATACCTTAGAAGTAAATTAAAGCCTTGATGTATACCAGAGCAAACCATGAATTTAGGGAAGAAATCTTTGGTTTAGTACAAGCCTTGGTTTTTCCAGGCAAGGCGTTAATTGGTTTAAGAAGTGATTAAGTGAGAAAGAAGAAGGGGACCAGGAGGGGAAGGAGGAGGAGAGGAAGATGGGGGAGGAAGAGGAAGAGGAGGAGGTAAGGAAGTGGGAGAAGAAATGAATGTGAAAGGAAAAAATGATGAAAATATTATAAGTCGTAGTGAAATACTAGTTTAGAAACAGAGGTGAAACAAAGTGGAACAAACATAGTAGCAGGAGGAGGCATGTGTGATTGTGAGTGCAACTTGCTAGCAGGAGGAGGCATGTGTGATTGTGAGTGCAACCTGCTAGCACGAGGAGGCATGTGTGATTGTGAGTGCAACCTGCTAGGAGGAGGAGGCATGTGTGATTGTGAGTAGGATCCACACAGAGTGCAAACACCAATACAAACATATTACAGACACCTAAACACACACACCAGAGCCAAGGCTACTACAAATAAACACCAAATACACTCCAAATTCACTACAAATGCACTTCAAGTACACTACAAACACACAACAAACCCTCTGTTGTGTGTTTATTCCCGCGGCTGCTTCCAGCCAGGTGTAAACTACTCGTTAACAAAGTTACAATAATCGCTGGCAAAATTGTTTCAAACTACTGACAGCTACGCCAGGCTGGCTGGGCGAGGTCTGTTGTCTAAAGGAGACCCGGGCATATAAAATGTGAGCAAAACACGGATGCAGACAATAAAGCAAACTAAAAGATTAATGGTTTTGCCTCATAATGAGGCCCTCTTGTTGAAGAGAGCCTCAGTGTGAGGCATAAATCTGTAATGTGGTAACCGGTTGTAAACAATGGTGAAAATGAGGACACCGGTAGCAGCGAATACATTTAATATCTGCATCTTTATTTCCATAACCTGTTTTTTTCCTTTCCTCGTTGATTTGTAAAGTTGATTATTCTTCATTACACTTTTGTGGTTGGATAAATATATAAATATCTTATAATCAAATGTATGTGATATGTATATGGGTTGTATTGAGCGAAAATTGCTGTTTAGGCTAGAAACGAGTCTGGATGCTTACGAAGTATTATTGTGGGTCTTTTCGTTATTATAAGGGACCTGACTTGGGTCACTGTAATTAGATAACCCACGCCCCCTTGATAGTGGTGTCGGCACTATTAAGGGGGCGCGGCAAAGCGGCTGTATCGAGGGATTATAAGTGGTCCTCTTTATGGCAGTCCACTGCGGCAGCAGCGGCGTCAGCAGCGGCGTCAGCAGAGGCGTCAGCAGCGGCGTCAGCAGCATCCGTATTCGATGGATTACCTGTGCTGAAATCAGTGGTCTGGATGTCACTTATGGCGGACAAGGGTAGCAGCTACAGCTGGCTTACCTGTGATGGACTCTGATCCGAATGTTACTTTGGAGAGCTACGATAGCAATAACTACTGGCGAGCTACGATAGCAATAACTACTGGCGAGCTACGATAGCAATAACTACTGGCGAGCTACGATAGCAATAACTACTGGCTAACCCATGCTGGACTCAGCAGTCCGAGTGTGAAAAAAATAGATGCCTTTTGTACTGTATATACAGTTGAGTAGCCGTTCAGTGAGAGGTGTGTGGAGGGTAAGCTGATGACTTAGATAATCCTTTTAGATATTGTCTGGGCCTGCGCTGGCTGCCAGCTGTGGTTGCTAGGGTTGAGTTATTTAGCAAGATCTCACAGTGTGTTATCTAGATAGATCACACAGTGAGTTATCTTTGAAGATCACACAAGGATGAGTTATCTAGTTAGATCTTACCTCTTGGGTCTGTTCGTTAAGCAGCTGTGGTTAACCGCATTTCCGGCTGAGGCTTAGTGGGCCAAAACATTGTATTATTGTTGGAGTGCCTCTCTAATTTGTAGTCTCCAGGTACCCAGGTTATGTGTGACAATGTTGGTATTTTCGCTGAGTTGTTGGCGGATGATTGAGGCGCTCTCTGGTATGTTTCACCGCCATCTTGTTTCAAATACATCGTTAAAGCCAACTGAATGTTGCTATCGTGTGAAGAAGGTATTTCACGTGGTTGTACAGGAGGGAGAGGTGTGTGTGAGTGCATACGCAACCCGTTCTCAAATTACACAGTTCTGTTTCTTAGGCATTACAGTTGGTCTTTTTTCTGAATGTTTCTATATCATTTTACATCTTAGTGGGTGAATCAAAGACGTTTTGCTTGCAGTGAGCTTTATCTAGTATATTATGAGCTTAATGAATCGTATTTTATTCACTATTTGTTGACTTTCAACTTTACAACCTATATTTTAATTGTTTTAGTTTACACTTTTTAGCCTAAATAGATTTATATATACTTATAGTTAACTGACAGTCGGGAAATTCTGGCAGTGGGGTAGGGACTGGAGCCATGTAGATCCCTGCCAACAACAGTAGCACTTCGTAACATTCCTGTGACCCAGTTGCGTATTTAACCTGCAGTTGTGCCCCTTGGTTCCCGATCCCTGCTAAAGGGGCCATCAGTACACAGCAATATTTCAGCCTAGAGAGACCAAGTGGCCTAAAGAATATTACTATTGGCTTGGCATCTCTTGTTCTGAAGGCTCTAATTATTCCACTTTCATACAAATTTTAATGTCTACAAAGGATGATACAGGACTATGATTTACGTCCCTGTCTATGTCAGATATGAGAAAGAAAGAGAAGTGAGGCGAGTACCGCTCCTTGGGGGACAAAACTTTTCATTGTAGCAGCAACCCAATTCCCTCTGTTTACTAGTACTCTCTGGGTTCTATTTGTTAGGAAGCTAAATACCCATCTGCACCACCTTCCAAGTTATTCCCTTTGCATGCATTTCATGTCTAATTAACCTACGGGCGCACTTGCCAATGGCTTTTGCAAAATCAGTGAAATACTACATCTGCATTTTGCTTGTTTTTCAGTGCATCCAAGACCATGGCTTAGTGGCTCAGTAATTACGAAAAACAGGACCGACTTGTTCTGAACCCATATTGGCCTGGGTTGTGCAGTTACTGAGATTCCAAGTGATTGAACCCTATTCTTTCCGTTGCCATTTTTTCTGTATAAATTTTTCTTTTGCCTCCTGCCACTTTCCAAATAGGCATCTAATCATCTATTGTTCTGACTTTCTTCTATCTGTCTTTTCCATTGTGATTCGTTTAGGAAAGTTCTCATCTCTATGTAGTTTCCTTTCTATCTCGTCTATAATTGCCATAACTGAGGTAAAAACCATCATCTCATAGTTTCATTTACCAGAAGTTTCTCATCATCGTCTCAACTATCTTAGTTCATTTGTCTGGCTCTTATGGTTAACTGTTTTCTCATTCTATATCTATATGGACAATAATTATTATATTTATGAGGAAAAATAAAGGAAGAAAATGTTGTCGGCGCTCTTCTCCATCATTCATAATTTACTCCTTAACATTTTTTGTGGACGAAATTGATTCCTTCCTTTGCACTCCTTCTGACTCGGTTCAAGAGACATGAAAGTACTTTGAGAGCACAATTCGTAATTCTATTTGGCGGCCTCACTACTAATTTCTCTGGCTGGGCACTCGTACTAGCTACTATTAACAGTCTAGAAAGCAATGACCCAGCGACACTGAAGCGGCTACTTCGTTAGTTAGAGGAGCATATACGGACTCCGATTAATAGGTTATTACTAAGAGAACAGAAGGGTTCTTGGGATCAGATCTTTAGGGGTTTTTCGTTTCGCCTTTACAGTGACTTGCCGAACAATTGGAGAACAGCAGCAGCACCTCCAGGAGGTCTTTCAGTCGCTTAAACCTCCATCATTGCACTTCCCATGGAGAATCTGACCAAGGCTCTTGAGTCCATACCAGTGTACACATTGCTCTTATGATTAATTAATGACCCTTCCCTTATTCGGGTCAAACCTGTTTACTTCCAGTTCCCAGGCACTGTTTGACCCCCTACTGTGTGACCCTTACTGTGAGACTCCCTACTGGTTAAGCGCTTCCCAGTGGTTGAAATCATTTATATTTTTCAGAATTGCTTTGAAAATGTGTCCCTGCGTCGTGTTTCCATCGTGCTGTGTCGTGCTTCCGTCACTCTGCGTCGTGTTTCCATCGTGCTGTGTCGTGCTTCCGTCACTCTGCGTCGTGTTTCCATCGTGCTGTGTCGTGCTTCCGTCGCTCTGTATCGTGTTTCCGTCACGCTGTGTCGGGTTTCCGTCACGCTGTGTCGGGTTTCCGTCACGCGGTGTCGGGTTTCCGTCACGCTGTGTCGGGTTTCCGTCACGCTGTGTCGGGTTTCCGTCACGCTGTGTCGGGTTTCCGTCACGCTGTGTCGGGTTTCCGTCATGCTGTGTCGGGTTTCCGTCACGCTGTGTCGGGTTTCCGTCACGCTGTGTCGGGTTTCCGTCACGCTGTGTCGGGTTTCCGTCACGCTGTGTCGGGTTTCCGTCACGCTGTGTCGGGTTTCCGTCACGCTGTGTCGGGTTTCCGTCACGCTGTGTCGGGTTTCCGTCACGCTGTGTCGGGTTTCCGTCACGCTGTGTCGGGTTTCCGTCACGCTGTGTCGGGTTTCCGTCACGCTGTGTCGGGTTTCCGTCACGCTGTGTCGGGTTTCCGTTACGCTTTGTCGGGACAGTAACAGCAACTGCAGTTGCTGTTGTTGTTATTACTGTACTGTTGCTGCTGTCGGTACTGCTGCTGTTGTTGCTGCTACTGCAGGTGATACTGCTACTTCTACTAGTACTGCTGCTGCTGCTGCTGATATTACTGCTACTTCAGGAGCTACTAGTACTGCTGCTGCTGATACTACTGTTACTTCAGGAGCTACTAGTATTGCTGCTGCTGATACTACTGTTACTTCAGGAGCTACTAGTACTGCTGCTGCTGATACTACTGTAACTTCAGGAGCTACTAATATTGCTGCTGCTGATACTACTGTTACTTCAGGAGCTACTAGTATTGCTGCTGCTGCTGATACTACTGCTACTTCGGGAGCTACTAGTA
Source organism: Cherax destructor (assembly GCA_009830355.1). NCBI lineage: Eukaryota > Metazoa > Arthropoda > Malacostraca > Decapoda > Parastacidae > Cherax > Cherax destructor. Next base: position 231,463 of record WNWK01000404.1, on the reverse strand, counting down.
CTGCTGCTGCTGCTGCTACTGCTACTTCGGGAGCTACTAGTACTGCTGCTGCTGATACTACTACTGATGCTGATATATAATAACTTTTAATATGAATGTTTTTGTTTTTAGCAGCCACTATTGCTAGTATCATCAATAATTTTTAGTAGAGGAAAATATTCCCTCTATTGTTAACTTCTTTGTCATGCTCTACGTATTATGTCTATTTTCCTTGCTTCTATTCTCTCTCCTCTCCTCCCTCCCCTCTTCTCTCTCTCTCTCTCTCTCTCTCTCTCTTCTCTCTCTCTCTCTCTCTCTCTCTCTCTGGTCCCTGGAGGAAGAATGAAGAATAATTAGTGGCTTCAAGGATCACATTTGCCAAAACTTGAAGCCTTGCCCCTAAGGGCAGGGGCTGTTCCCCTCAGTCTATGAGGAACAAGATGTGACGCTCCCCTCTCTGAGCGAGGGGATGCAGGCCAGGGGAAAAGAGCACTAGAGGAGAGAGAGAGAGAGGGAGAGAGAGAGAGAGAGAGAGAGAGAGAGAGAGAGAGAGAGAGAGAGTACACGGGTAAGACAGATAACAGAAGCCTTCCCATTAATATAATGGGGCGTCACGTATCAGGAACTTGCGAATTGTAATTTTATATTTATGTTAAACGCTAAACCCGTGAGGGTCATTCAGCTCAAAGGTGGTGGAAACTCGATATACCGCTATCGAATCTCTGCCGCTAATTTTGGTACGGAACACCAGGCCGGGATTTACTAGCATTCCTATACACACACAGATTTCTTATTATATTTGAAAGCATTATACTTACATATATCTCAGACTAGAGGAGGCACGAACCTACAAACTTCGGGACAAAGTACACAGTACTATACACGACAAGCCACACAAGCCACACCAGACACAACTCTGGCCCAGAAAGCCACTGTTGACGTTTGCTTCAGAGCTGCTGGTACTCTCCAGCGATACGCTGGCCCATGACAGATATTATAATGTTTATAATTCAGACCAGAGTAGGCTCGAACCTGCAAACTTTGTCCCTAAGTTGGTAGGTTCGTATCTCCTCAGGCCTGAAATAAATATTTGTCAAATATTTTGTTTCCACGAATTATACGCATTGAAAGCATTACATGTTGGAATAGTTTGTCTCCGGTCATGAAAGCAGTGTATCTATAGCGAGGTTTTCTGCCAGAGATCGTTTGGTGTATTAGGTTATCCGCTAGAGATAATTAAGTTATACTGAAGTTTTAAGTTAGGCAGAGCATATATTGAGGCTTTCTACTAGAGATACAGTAGTTTAGGAATTTTACACATTTGCATCACCTGGGTATCTTTGAAGACGTTTCTCCAACTAATGGTTTTTTTCCCTTCACTATAGAAATAATACGCGAAGAGAGATGCTGCAATCAGTCTCCCAGCCTTTACAGAACTATACGCGTATCATCTTTGCACATAACTCAAAAATGCCACTGGGTGTCGAACATGTAGTGCACCTGTATCAAATTCCTCACCGTATCGGCACTGTATACCATTATTGTAAGAGATAGTTCACTCATTGAGGTTTTCTTCTTGAGAGTTTACTCGTCTTGACATTACTCCGCTAGAGATAGTTTAGTCAACAGTTAATTTCATTTTACTACAAAACGTTTGATTTTTAAGGTCAAACGTTTGAAGGAAAATTATATTTTCTCTTATAGATCATATGATCTATGGTAAACTTTCCTGCTTTAGAACGTGTGGTCAGTAGCAAGGTTTTCTTATGAACGTTTGGATTTTAGGTATTTTTTATGGAAAACGTTTCGCTATTAATGACGTTTACCTCGGCAACGTTTGGCTTTTTTTCCGGGAGGTTCTTCTGGTGTTCGTTTTATCTTTACGACGTTTCCTTATGGTGTGCGTTTGTTCTTCTCTGAACCTTTCTTCCAGTGAACGTCTGGTGTACACCGAAATTTTCTTCCGGTGAACGTCTGGTGTTCATTGATGATTTCTTCCGGACAACGTTCAGTGATTACCGACGTTGTCGTATAGGAAACGTTTTCTTTTTACCCAGGTTTTCTTCCGGCGAATACTTGATCTACAGCAAGATTTTCTTTTAATGAACGTTTGGATATTAGCAAAGCAACAATCACTAACTCCACTCTTTCGAGTATGGTAAACCCAAATACGCTTACGGAAACCTCGCTCCAAGCACCTTAAACCCAACTACGTTCTCTCAAACCTTGTTAAGTGAAACTTAAACCACACCACACTCAAGCTTCGTTCCAATACCTTTAACCCAACCACGCTCCGTCAGTTGTTGTCCCATCACCTTAGATCAAGTCACACTCGAACTGTGTTCCAGGTACCTTAAATCCAACTATACTCTCCACTCAAAATGCAACTATCCGCACTCCCTCCAGTCCTGTTACAAGCACTAACACGAACCCGTCAACATAATTCTCCACTTTGTTTAACCTTTGGCAAGCGCGCCACCGCTAAATAAATATATGCATCCGCGGTCCCCTTTTGCTCTACCCCTCCTTTCCCTCCCCCATGGCCGACGCGCGCTATTTATCGGTAATTAGGTGATTTTCGACTAATTGTTCACCGCCTGAGGCTCCTTACCGTGTCCCCTGCGTTCGGACGGGATGGTTGGTCTCCGGCACCGGTTTCGTAACGATTCCCGATTAGCAACGGTTGGTTAATGTATTAAGTTTGACTGTTCGTTTTTATATTACGAAGGAGGGGTGCTAATGTTGCAGTTTTATAACTGTAGTGTAAGGGCACCTCTGGCAAGACAGTGATGGAGTGAATGATGGTGAAAGCTTTTCTTTTTCGGGCCACCCTGCCTTGGTGGGAGAAGGCCGATGTGTTAATAAAAAAATTACGAAGATAAGCCCTAAATCCGTATGGGTTATATAGTATATTAAGTTTAATCCCTATAGACTACACGAGAGTCATTAAGACTGCAAGTCACCTGTCCACTAATATTCAAGGACACTATGCCTTAATTTAAGGATTAAAATGAAGTCGGAATATATTCTGAGATATACACTTTTCTAAGTGTATATACATGGGGGAGAGAGAGAGAGAGACTGACCCACTGACCTGACTGACTGAACTGACTGACTGACCTGACTGACCAACTTGACTCCTCACAATATATACAAATCGTGAGTTGCCAAGAACTTATTATATCGTTCTACTGGTCCACAAGGAAGAATAAGGTGCCAACACAGTGTCTTTCTCCAGTAGGATGAAGAGGGAGAGAAAGGAAGCAGTTGTATTGTCTACCTACCTGGAGTCTACCTGGAGGTCATTCCGGGGATCGACGGCCGCGCGGCCCGGTCTATGTCAGGTGAAATGTCACGTTCTGATGTATCTGGAATCCATGACACTTTTCCAGATTTAACTTTTCCAAAATGTGTGTAGCTCTTGTCGATTTCTGAGTGATAATAACAGGTGAGCTGTAAGGAAGAGGATTGTGTGGGCGAGTATTATGTAACAATACTAATAATATAATAATAATATATAATATAATAAATTAGAATTTATTGAAAATGAGTATTAATAAAATTAATATTTATTTTGTTATTAACAAATCGGACGTTTCCCACCAAGGCAAGGTGGTCCGAAAAAGAAAAACTTTCATCATCATTCACTCCATCACTGTCTTGCCAGAGTCAGGCTTACACTACAGTTATAAAACTGCAACAGTAACACCCCCTCCTTCAGAGTGCAGACACTGTACTTCCCATCTCCAGGACTCAAGTCCGGCCTGCCGGTTTCCCTGAATCCCTTCATAAATGTTACTTTGCTCACACTCCAACAGCACGTCTTTGTCTCCATTCACTCCTATCAAATACGCTCATGCATGCTTGCTGGAAGTCCAAGCCCCTCGCACGACCCCTGCAGGTTTAGCGCTTCTCAGTAATATACTTTGTGTAAATATTTGTAATTTTAATATATATTTTTTTTTGTAAATTTTAATGTTCCTTGAACTCACATAAAAGCATATAGGCAGTTAATATTCAGCATTTAGACAAAATTTGTACAGGGCCTATACGACATTTTCACTAAATTCACGTATGCAAATGTGTAAATGTTTTAATTTTTTTTGACAAATATACACCTATTACAGACTTGTAATTCATTGAAAACAATACTCACTCAATATTTATACAGTACAGTGTATACACAGTATTTACTTACACAATGTTTGCAATATTTACACATTTACACGTATAAGTGCATGCAGATGCAACAACAGTGCATGAGAAGAATGTCAACATCACCTATGCAGCATTTTCAAGGAGCTTCCACAGCATTTTATCAGAATTTACGGAACATTTAAAATGATTTTCAGCATTCATATTGCATAAGGCAACATTTGAATTATATTTATTATAGTTATTATTATTATTATTATTGTTATTATTATTATTATTATTATTATTATTATTATTATTAATATTATTATTATTATTATTCTTGGGAAGAGCCATACCCGTTGGGGTAGCAACAGTTTTAGAGGATTTAACTGTGATTTTTTTTCCTGAATCCTTCAAGAGATTTAAATTTAAAGATCAATACGGTTTTAGAACTTCGAAAAATAATAATAATAATAATAATAATAATAATAATAATAATAATAATAATAATAATAATAATAATAATAATAATACATAATATATAATTTTTTTAACAAATTATGTTAAAATAATTTTAATAAAGTTAATGTCCGTCAAGGAAGGAGGGGGGGGAGTGCTGAAGGGCTCTTGATTGAAGGAATTTGAGCTACCCATCCTTTCCTCAGATCAATTCCGATTACCTTCCTCTCCCGCAGGAGATGTAGACTTCCTTCGGGCGACCCCGCTGGGTCACCCCTCTCACGGTGGCGAGGTTTGAGCGGCTTAGCCTGGCTAAGAACCCAGTACCCCCCTCCCTCCCTTGCTCCACTTCCTTTGATCCAAAACCCGTGATGGGATAGATTGGGGTGGGAGGAGCACCTCCTCCCGCCTTGCCAAAATGTTAAATGGGACGATAATCTAATAGAGTTGCAAGGAGACGACGCCTTTATGAAATTAGTTCCCCTCATGCAGTATTCATGCGTGCCTTTCCCCTCTCTTCTGGGGTGCTTCCCCTCTCTCTTAACTCCCCACACCTTCCCTCCCTACTCCCCAAACCTTCTCGTCTCTCCCTCATTTTCTACTTTCCTCCCCTCCCCTTCTTTAAATCCCCTCTCTTCTTAACTCCTCTCTCTCCTTCCCTCTCTCCTTATTTCTCGCCTTACCTCCTTCCATTCTTATCTCCCTCTTTAACCTTCTTCGCCCTCCCCCATATTTTACTTCCCATTTTCTTCTCTCTCTCTCCCTCACTTCTTAACCAATTCATTATTTCCCTTTTCTTTTCGCTTCTTATTCTTTATCCCTAAACCTCCTCCTCCTCTTCCTCCCTTACATTTAATTACCATTATTTACCCTTCCCTTCCACTCATTGTTCATGTCTCTCTCCCTCCCTTACACTTTGTTACCCTCCCTTTATGTCTCTCTCCCTCTCTTACACCTTGTTAGCCTCCCTTTATGTCTGTTCCCGCTCTTGTTCCCTTTTTTCCCATCCCCTCATCCCTCCTCTCCATCCTTTCATTCTTTCTCTCCATCCCTCCATCCTTTCTCCCCATTCTTCACCCCTCCTCCCCATCCCTTCATCCCTCCTCCCCATCTCTTCACCCCTCCTCCCCCTCCTTTACCCCTACTACATTTATCTTTTCCCTTTATCCTCCTATTCTTCTCCCTCTCATTCCTCCTACTCTCCCTCTTCCGTCATTTATACTTTCTCTTATCTTTATTATATCCCTTCCAATCCTTCTTCATCTCTCCTCTTCCATCTACGCCTCCCTCTCTTTTTCTCTCCCATCTACATCTTTCTCTCTCTCTCCTTCTTGCTTCCATTATTGCCTGCTTCACTGGATTTTCACCCCTTCACATGTTCTTAATCCAAGAGATGTGAGTTATCTGCCTTTCTTTGGATCAAATATGATTTCTACGGTTTTAGCGCTTCATCATGATTGTCATAATTCATCTTTAACGCCTTCTTCCCTTCACCCACTACCCCTTCATCCACTCCCCCTTCACCCACAACCCCTTCATCCAGCTGCCCCTGGTCAACTCACCTGATCCAGTCCCTCTTATAAACTCCCCTCATCCAATCACTCATTCACTTCCTCTCATCCGCTCCTCCTCATCCAATCCCTCATCCAGTGCCTCATCCACTTCCCCTCATTCACTCCCCGTCATCCAGTCCCTCGTCCACTCCCCCTCATTCATTCCCCCCTCATCCAATCTCTCATCCACTCTCCCCCTCATTCACTCCCCTCTCATCCATTCCTTCATCCACTCCCCATCCTTTATTCTCAGTTTTCCCTTTTTATTCCCACTTATAACACTACATTTCCATTCCTTGCTCACGGTCCTTCCTGCCAAGCATCACTGGAGGATCAACACTATGCTGGTGCTTCCACTGAATGAACCATGCGGATTTAGCGCCTCACAGAAATATAATACTGCCCAAGTCACTTTTAAACTCCCTTCCCACACTCCCTAATCATTCCACTCTTCCTCTCCAGCCCTGTTCCACGGCACCCTTCCTTTTCCACTTATTCTCCCCCCCCCTAACTCCTCTTCCACCCTCCCTCGTTCTCCATCCTCTTTCTCTCTCTCTTCTCTCTCTCTCTTTCTCTCTCTCTCTCTCGTTTCCTACCTCCCCTCTACCACATCCTTCATCATTTATTTCCTTCTCTCTCATTTCTCCTTCCCATTCTCTCCTACTCCATCCTTCTTATTTTTCTCTCTGCTACACTGCTTCAGTCATCTCAGCTTCCGCCTCAGTGGGTATGCAAATACTGCTCTCAACATTAACTCACAGAAGGGATATTTTCTGCAGTATATCATCATCACATCCTATAGGGATACTACGTATGTTTAATGTATGAAACAGGGAGAGGGAGAGAGGCGGAGAGGAAGCGGGAGAAAGAACAGATGGAGAGGTAGAAGTGAGAGAGGGGAGGCATGAGAGAGAGAGAGAGAGAGCTGCATAGACAGAACAGAAGGAAAGAGATAAGAAAGTAGACTGTGTATGATAAAGGTAGATGCCAGAAGCTTGGTAGATGCATCAGCACTGTTTATAATGTGATTATCTCGCTATATCGAGAAAGCAAAGGAATGCTTTGATGATCTCTTGGTATCGAACCAGCGATCTTGCATATGCAAGTCCTCGGCCAAACCTACTTAGCCGGTGTTCAAAAAGACATCTTTGTGGGTTGTCCATACTGGTGCTCGACTCCCCGCTTTTTTTTTTTTTTTTAAAGGAAAAAAAATTCATAGTAGAGTGAAATAGCTATTTAATGGAGAGGAGTAAAGGAGAGTTGATACTGCTGAAAATAGTATAAAATACCAACAGTTGGGTATCTTTATAGATATGTTCAAGGACTGACTACATCATCTTTGCCTCGCCATTACCCCTGCTGCCTACAATACTAGTACATTCTCAACTGTATTTGACTGATGAAGCCTACCGCGTAGTCGAAACGTTTCAACAATAGAGATACCCAACTCTTGAACATGTGTCTTAATAAATAATCAGAGTCGATATTATTCCGAATTGGCCCGTGTATTGTAAGGAATTCTGTGTAAAAGGAGGTTGAATAACAGTTGAGTTTATGTATGAAGAGTTCATTTCTCTGGTGTGTACTAACAATAACTCGTGAAGAAGAGAGACGTTGCAGTAGAGGTTTTTTTGAGTAATCTTTACTCTGTATAGAGCTTCGTCAAGTCTAAGCAGAAAGAAACTTTGACCCAATTAAAGCATGGTTTTTTCAGTGTCGTTTCTTCACAATGGCCAATATTACGCTATTTGGTTGTAACTACTAATAATTTCCCTGATAAATGCCAAAGCCTGCAGATCAAATGGACTTAGCAGTTAAAAACGAAAGGGGAGAGATGCTGGATGGGGTGGTAGAGGTTGTGGAAAGATGGCGACGATATTTTGACGAGTTGTTGAATGTTAATGATGGAGGGGAGTCTGTGACTTCATGCATTGGACACAGAAGGATAACATCATACGGGAATGAAGAGGACCTTGATGTGGATGTGGGGGAAAGAGTGAGCAACAGTGGGTAAAATGAAAGGGGTTAACACCACTGAGATAAATGGATAAAGATAGATACATTCAAAATGCAAGTGAATATGTAGTGTTGGAGTGGTTGGTAGAATTATTATTGACAGGGTTAGGGATAAAACCAAACGTAGGGAGGATTTAGGAAAGGTAGAGGACGTAGACCAAGTAGTGGTTTGCATTGAAGCTTTTAAATAAGTTGTTTATTCAATTTATGTATTTAGAAAAGGTATCTGAGAGTTGAAATGAGAGCCATGTGACATGTTGCGTATGTATGGAATATGAGATAGGTAATGCCTGGATTTTGAAGGAGGGGTGATAATGTTACAGTCGGAGGGAAATCTAAATTGTGATGCCAACACACTTCTGGAAAGACAGTGCTTGAATGAATGATGATGAATGTGATTTCTTCTTTGAATAATCTTACCTTGGCGGGAGACGGCCGTTGATGATAAAAAAATATATTAAACACTTCAGGCAAGAAAACTTAAACGGTACCTAGGAATAGCTTAGTGGTAACGCTCTTGACTGCAACCGAAGGACTTGGGTTCAGTGAGGGGGAGAATAGACACACAAGGGTAAAGTCTCCACACACAGGGGTGCCCCTGCTCACCTAGCAGTAAATAGGTACCTTGGGTGGAATCCCGGGGGAGGGGAGTAATATACTCTGGATGGTGTTAGGCTTTGAAATGAGGTGAGGTAGGATAACAGCTCTTAGCTGTTATTTATCCTGAGGTTAATACAAAATTTATCTTTCAGTCATAAAAAGAGAATCATTTTTTCCAGATTTAAAAACCTCAAAAAAGTTTAGAATCCTCTGTAGTGAACAAATAGATATGCAAGCGTGTTAAGGCCTCGTATATTATTAAGACTAATAAGCACTTAACTGAAATCAATGTAAAGGATAATCAACTGTAATGATTACTAAGACACCTTTATCGAAATTGGGGAACTCTCATAATTTTGATAACCCCCTTGGTTAACTAAGGGACCAGGACGGACCGAACCGTCATATAAAACTTACTTTCCAAAGTGTAGGTTATTTTGGGAGTTTTTCCAGACGCGTTATTATAACTTTTATGCATCTTATTTTTAGTCAAAGTTCGAGGGCAGTGAGTCAGTGACTTGATCAAGGGTAGACTACCAACATAGTTGACCTGAGCTTCCTGGTCATAGCTCGGGATCTGCCAGTCAGTGACTTGAAGAAGACACTACGGACAGTTGACGTAGGTTTCTCGGTCATAGCTCAAGGGTAAATTATTCAGTTACCTGATCATGGAGACAGTTGTGACGCACCTCTACACACCGGGAACTAAATGAAATAATAGCACTGAACAGCTATTGCGTTTGTGAGGTCACCTTTACATTTGAACTAGTTACTTCTTTTGCTATAGTTAAGTCACTCATTAGTTGAGAATTGTGCTAGCTACATATTGTGTAGTGACTGGGATAACGAACCGACTGAGTTGAGATTCTGTACTTTTCTGTAGACTTGATAAAGTTCAAACCTGAACGACACGTTAAATAAAAATTTGTTCATACCTAAATTTTTATTAGTAGGATACTGTGAGATATGATTTCTTTGAGTGATTATTGTGCGATAATGAATGATAGCACTCCTATCTTGCTTCGGGTGGTTTACTGTGTCATAATGAATGATATGTGATTCATAATGCTTTCTGGTGTCGCAATGAGGCCATCTGTTGACCCCCGAGATCACTGTTGTAACTTGAATTGCTGTTGCAACTCACTCTTCGAATCTCTGTTGCAGTACCTCATCCCCTTCTCTTGCCCTTATGCCCGGCACTGCACTCTCTTCATCTACTACCATTACCACTCTCATCTGCACCATTCCCTGCTCATCTGACACCATTACCACTCTCATCCCTGACACCATTACCACTCTCATCCCTGACACCATTACCACCCTCATCCCTGACACCATTACCACTCTCATCCCTGACACCATCACTCTCATCCCTGACACCATCACTCTCACCACTGCTGACATTATTACCCCTCACCACTGCTGACACCATTACCCTCACCACTGCTGACACCATTACCCCTCACCACTGCTGACACCATTACCCCTCACCACTACTGACACCATTACCCCTCACCACTGCTGACACCATTACCCCTCACCACTACTGACACCATTACCACTCACCACTGCTGACACCATTACCCCTCACCACTGCTGACACCATTACCCCTCACCACTGCTGACACCATTACCCCTCACCACTACTGACACCATTACCCCTCACCACTACTGACACCATTACCCCTCACCACTGCTGACACCATTACCCCTCACCACTCTGACACCATTACTACCACACATTACCCTCACCATGCTGACAATACCTCACCACCTGACACCATTACCCCTCACCACTACTGACACCATTACCCTCACCACTGCTGACACCATTACCCCTCACCACTGCTGACACCATTACCCCTCACCACTGCTGACACCATTACCCCTCACCACTACTGACACCATTACCCCTCACCACTGCTGACACCATTACCCCTCACCACTACTGACACCATTACCCCTCACCACTACTGACACCATTACCCTCACCACTGCTGACACCATTCCCTCACCACTGCTGACACCATTACCCTCACCACTACTGACACCATTACCCTTCACCACTGCTGACACCATTACCCCTCACCACTGCTGACACCATTACCCCTCACCACTGCTGACACCATTACCCCTCACCACTGCTGACACCATTACCCCTCACCACTGCTGACACCATTACCCCTCACCACTGCTGACACCATTACCCCTCACCACTTCTGACACCATTACCCCTCACCACTACTGACACCATTACCACTCACCACTGCTGACACCAGTTTATAAAGTTTAGTTAGCGAACCAGAAGCTAAATCAGATATTTTCTTCACCAAAAAAAAAAAAAAATGGGTTTTCTGTGTTATCAAAGGGATTTAATCCTATGAATTTATACTAAAGCTGATCGTCATTGTAACAAAAGACAGTGAAGACAAAACCCAATTAGGTCCGGCTACTTACAGAAGGAATCAGATAAGCTGAGAAAATGGTGACTATCAGATTTAATGGTAATAAATGCCAGTGTTAATTTGCTGTGCTTGAAACCCACTGACTGCACGAGGGTATTTAAAGTATTTAAAGTAAACTCTGTGTATACTCTCATAGATATACAACTCTTGATGTATCCATAGTAAGTGATATACTATGTACGCTGATTATTGTATTTTTACAATATTTGTATAGAATGTTGACCAGGTAAGGAATAAAAACACCTGTAATACCTGGGTATCTTCATGTGAAGATTTTTCGCCAAGTAGCAGTATTATCAATAAAGACTGAGGAAGTGATTCCAGACTGAGGGACTAATTACCTCAAACTCCTTCTCTCTCTTTACACCGTTCTCTTTTTTCTAAACCATTTATCACATAGTGTCTTCTTTTATCATCTCTGTGTTGCATTGGAAAAACCACTGGTTTTCGATACATCTTCAAATATAGATATCCAAGTCTTGCAGGTGTATCTAATTTATCACACTCACTGTATATATACCGAGGGATACAACACCTCTCAGTGATAGATATATGCCTTTCGGCGCATATACACTAATATATATACACCTCTGGATGTTTATACACAACATAATATTGGACTGATGACAAGTAACAAGATATACCTGAAGAGACCTGCAGAGAGTTTCGGGGGTCAAGGCCCTGTCTGAGACAGACTCCACTTCTAGTGGAGTACCTTGATGCTAGTCAAGGCCTCTTGATTCAAGGAACTGGAACTAACCAACCTTTCCTTGAATCGAACCTGATTACTTCCCATTCCTCACACGCTTTCTGATTCTCTACGGGTTTAGTGTTTCCCCGTGAATAGAATAATTACATTATACTGGCTTATGTAGAAATTGCTTTAGAATATATCGAGAGCGAATGGCTAGATCAAAGTTACGTTATGCGGCCCTGATAATTCCACTGGTCTATTGCGAAAAAAATATTCCGGAAATGGAAACTGGTGAGTCTTTACTAATTTTAGGTCACTGAATCCTGAAATGATGCTTATAATTGCAAATTGGCTCTAGTTGAAAAGATATGGACCCAGGTCAGCTGCTGTTACCCTTGACCCGGAAGGGGACGAGGGCAAATAGACTGTACTGGCGCTCGCTCGCGCGCACATACATGCACATAGCTGTGGTAACCGGTTTCTGAATTGCCTGGTCAACCTGTCTGGTGCTGTCAGAGTCCCGCTTGTCCACATATCCATCACAACTTGGCTAATTTGGCATGTCAAAATGGGTTCCAGAAATGAGTAATGAGAGTTACGAAGTCTAAAAGAAGCAGATGAGTGGTTCGTTGCTCGCTGGTAGCACTCTCGGTTCACAATCGATGGATCCGGGCTTAATCCTGGGCGGGTGGAGAAGTCTGAACAAGTTTCCTAACACTCGATGCCTTAAGTTAGCAGTAAACAGATACCTAGTTACCTACTTGTTGCTTTCTGGGCGAGGAGAGAGTTCCAGTATATCTCAGAATTTAGATCAGTCCATCACAAGAGTGATGGCCTGAACGCATTGATTCCAGGCTGAGGGACTGATTACCTCAAACTCCTCCTCTCCTTACCCCTTTCTGTTTGCATTGGACTGATGAAGCCACTGTGTGGCGAAACGTTTCCTTAATAAAGATTCCCATATGTTGCATAAGTGTCTCAATCTTCATATTATTATTATTGTTATTGACCATCGTGATTTGAAATAACCTTGCTGTGCAGCCTCAAAAAATTAGTTAAAGTGCCGAATACGGCCCCAGGGCCACGTTGGTGACCCTTAGAAATATTTGGGCTACGAGACGAGCCTAGTTGAATCGTGACAGTTTATTGATGCAATCAAATTGTGTCAACCCATAGACAGCCACTGGAAATGCTGTCGCTGGAAGACAAAAATAGAGAAGATATGATTGCTATTTATCAGTTTATATAAGGAATTGGAAAAGTAAAACCGGGAAAATCTTCCATCTTTTCCTTAGCTTCCTAATTCTTCTCCGTATTGCTACTCCCTTTTTCTCGGTTCCTTTTTGTCTCTAAGTATTTTGCTCTTCATTCCTATCCTTTTCTTTTTCTACTGCTTTGTTTCTTTTCATCCTTCCTGTGTTTCTCTCTATTATTTTTCTTCTACTCATTGTCCTCCTTCCATCTTCAGTTCATCTTTATGTTCTTTCTCCTATTTCTCTTACTTCTCTTCATTTATATCCAGCTTCTCATCCTTTCCCTTTTCTTCAGTCTTATCCTGCTCCTCATTCTTATTCTCCTAATTTATATTTTGGTCTTCATTCTTACCATTCTTCTTATTCTTCTCATTTTTTGCACCTTCTCGTCCTGGTCTTATTATTCCTTCTTATCATTCTCAGCATTATCTTCATTCTCTCCTGCTCCTTCTCAGCTTGCTTCCCCTTATTCTTCTCCTTGTGTCCGCTTAATATTCATGACCATTCTTCTGTTCTCCATCTCCTCACCTTCAAACCTGTTCTATTAATACTTCATTTCCTTTTCATCCTTGTTTAATAATCCTCTTCCTAATATTATTTGATCTTTTCCACTAGCTCTTCCTTTCCTCCACATCCTTTCATTATGGCCCTATTTCTTCCTGCTGCTACTGCTGCTTTTGATTATCTTCTTCCTGATTTTCTTCCTCCGACTCCTTCATCTCTTTGATCCTCCTCCTCCTCCTGCTGCTGCTTTTGTTCCTGATCCTTTAGCTGATTCCAGCTCCTGATTCCCCCCCCCCCCTCATGATCTTCCTCTTGCTCTTCAATATCCTCCTGCTCCTCTCAGGGAAGGAGTGGGAGGAGGGTCTCAGAGAAGAGCATCCTTGAAGCATACATTTGCATAGCGAGTGTGTGGCTGAAAGCTTAGTCCACCTCACAACAGCTTCCAGGCTGCCTCTCTCCCTCACTCCTTCAAGAGCCACAGAATTCCATTGAGATGAGATTGTCGGTGGTGGTAATGGACAATATGCTCCAGCCACCGCTGGAGTAAGATCCATGGTGCTCCAGTTACTGCTCTAGTCACCGCTGGTGTAAGATCAGCAGTGCTCTAGTCACTGTTGATGTAAGATCCACAGTGCTCTAGTCAATGCTGGTGTAAGATCCACAGTGCTCTAGTCAATGCTGGTGTAAGATCCACAGTGCTCTAGTCAATGCTGGTGTAAGATCCACAGTGCTCTAGTCAATGCTGGTGTAAGATCCACAGTGCTCTAGTGCGTCCTGTTTAATCTTACTCAAAGTGATTCCTTCCATTGTTTTATATTCCGAGTTACGGTATAGCTGCCAGTTTCACCAATGTACTGGAAAGACTTATAGTAAGAGGAAGCCAGTGGTGTCTAGAGTATTGCGGATCTTGCCAGTGGCGGCTGGAGCACTATGGATCTTGTACTAGTGATGACTGGATTACCTATAATTCTATACCAGTGATGGATGAGGCACTGTGGATCTTACATCAGCGATTATTGGAACACTGTCGATCTTGGACCTCTGGTGACTGCATCACAATGGATCTTACGCCAGCAGTGACTGAAGCACTGTGGATCTTACGCCAGCGGTGGCTGGAGCATCGTATATTACTTTAACAGTGACTGGAGCATCGTGATCTTATGCCAGCGGTGGCTGGAGCATATTGTCCATTACCACCACCGACAATCTCATCTCATTGGAATTCTGTGGCTCTTGAAGGAGTGAGGGAGAGAGGCAGCCTGGAAGCTGTTGTGAGGTGGACTAAGCTTTCAGCCACACACTCGCTATGCAAATGTATGCTTCAAGGATGCTCTTCTCTGAGACCCTCCTCCCACTCCTTAACTGAGAGGAGCAGGAGGATATTGAAGAGCAAGATCATGAGGGAAAATCAAGAGAAGAAGTTGGAAGAGAAGATGGGAGGGGGATATAGGAGAGAAAGTAGAGAAAAAGTAACAGTCGAAGCGAATGAAGATGAGATGAAAGGAAGCCTAGGAAAGTAAGTGATCAGCAAAGAGAAATAAAAAGAGAGAGAGAGGAAAATTCCATAGAAAAAAAAAGATGAAAAAAAAAAGAGAATTTTCTGATGATTTTGCTGTAGGCTGTGAAAAACCCTCGCCACTGCCTTCCATTCGTCGAACAGGTTTCCTAGTCAGCCAGACTGTTGGTGCATGCATGCATTCTGATTAGTTTTTTGATCACCGTACATACATACATATACATAAGCGCATTTTAATGGCTTTGAGAAATATAGCAGTTGACTCGTAGTGTTTCTCGTGCCAAAGATCAGAACGCCTCGCCTGCCATTACCGGATAAGTTGGTCTTCATTGTTGCTGAGGCACCTCTCTTGTGTGTGTGTGTGATGTGGACTACATTTACTGTCTTCCATCATTCTAGCAGTCGCCTTGTTTTCATCACCTCACTGAATTTCCTTGCTATGGCTGCAGATTACACAGTTCCCCCGCTGCTGTATGCAGTGCACTAGGTAATGGCCTGTCTGATCGTACTGCTGTCGTTCCATCTAATTTCCTAAGTAACTTTCTCCTTACGTTTTAATTTCCTCTAATCTTCGTTGCTTACCCTTTCATCCATCTCTTCCTGGAATCTTCCCTCGTTCCTTGCCGATAACTTTTGATTTTTTTTTCAATTCATTGCAAAGTTGCTTTTCATCCCTTGTTTTTTTACCCACTCTCTTTCTTGAGCCTTTTAACGAGGTCACTTTCCGTCATCTTACGTCTTGTGCACCTGCTTTTGCCTTTGCTGCTATATGCTTTTCGTATTGTCTTGTGCCTCTTATCCTTCTTTCCCATGTTTTCTGCATTCCTTATTTTTTTTGTAACGTGTGCCTCTCTTCACTTTTTTGTACACCATGGGCTCTTTTGTTTATCTTTTATTTATTTACTTGTTTGTACAAATCTGCCTGGAATAGCATAATTAACCTCTCTATTTTCACGTGTACTCTCTTCCCTTCTCTCTCTCTTCGTACTGAACTTCATTTCTGTGTAATTGCCCCTTATCTAGCCTGTTTTTCTCTTGCACCTCTACGCTCTCTTCTTTCTGTCCCTGCCATTTCTCCTGTGTGTGGGATAGGCTATCTTGATAGATGATTCGCAAGTGACAGTAACTCCATTTCTGTTGGAACGAAATCTTTAGATGAAGAGCCTTTAATGGAATACATGACGATATTCTCATTGCCTTACTGAAGTCTTCCAGTTCTGGCTGTCAGATTTCATCACTGCGTATGAACCTCATCGTACGTGGTGGAATATGACAAGGGAAAAATAAAGATGTTTGTTCTGTGTAACTATCATATAGAATAGGATAGCAGCACACTGCGGATGTATATTTTGTTTCCAAATAAAACTAAAGAAATCCATCCCCATTTCCTATGGATAGTCAAAACACGGACATTGTTGTCACTGGCTCCTGGAGGTATGTCTTGTTTGATTTACTCACTATCCATTTCACTGCAGGAAAAGTCCAGAGTCAGTCTTGCTGGCTTAAGCTTCCCTTCATCTTCTCAGTGCTTTAAAATGCTGGATTTCATTTGTTTCTTTGTCACATTTCTGGTTCCTCCTTGTGAATCCCAGTTCTTCCAGTCTTTTACGTTAAAGTCTCCCACAATTGGTAGTTTTGTCTTATTTGCATCTGCCTCTTTTACCGCTTCCTCCAGGATCAGTATTACTCCATTGTTCTTCTCAGACTCGTCTCTTGGACAGCTTTCAGTGCTAACACTGACCTTATGGCTCTCTGCAGAATCCAAGACTGGCCCTTGTGGTCCTAAGTTTCTCTTCTGATACCTGTTTTCTTTCTCACAATGACTGTTATGTATTACTTAGGTATCCCTTTATTAACTCTTTCAGTGGGGGAGTGGCTCGTTCCGGTAATGTTGCTGTTTTTTATTCTCTGAATTTTTTTAATGTTTTTACCGAAAGTGTTTCTATGTGGAAAGATTATTGTGTACAAGTTTTATGGTGATAGATCGGAAAATATATATATATATATATTACAATACGCGTGTAGTTGTACAGGAAAATCAGATATAGAAAGAACGTTGCAGATTATTGCACACGATTAATGTGTTAATTGAATTTATTGCATTGTCAAAAGTATGAAAATTCAACATATTTATTTTGAAGAAAAACCTGAAAAAATATGATATTTTTTTCCATGTTTTCAATAAAAACGATAAAATCAAATATTTTTAGAGTGATTTTGATGAAAGACTCAATGCACTTGTCAAAAACAATGACTTTCTGCATAATATCAGAAATAATTTTTATGATTCTTCAATAAATAACGAAGCTGCACATTTGTACACTCAAATAACTTACGAGATAATAGCGAGTTAAGAAATAATGTTTCGCATCTTCACATAGCTATAATTTTTCTTCTAACTATCCATTTTTAACTCTTACTGGTCCATAATAATGATTTTTTTTTTGCGTTAAAGCAAAAGAAAAAAAAGTTAATGGAAGAACCTTCTATTGAACACCAAAATAACATCAAATGAACTGTTGTTATTGGCGCAAAAATTGTATTCTGGCGAAATTTGAAAATTCCGATAACTCGGTGTAGAAAATTTTTTTAAACAAAATTTAAACGCCAAAATATTCTTAGAATGATACTTTTATTTTTTAAAGAAAAAAATTAATGTTTTTATAATTCTATTTTCCCCCTGGAACAAGCCCCCCATACCTTACCTTAAATCTCCCATTAAATTTATCTTCTTTATCTGCTAGGGAGGCAATCACCAAATGCCTGACTGGTCAGAGACCGGGAAGTATTTAGGGAAAGGAAGATCGAGCCTCCACCACTCCTTGCAGTGAATGGGGCTGCTAGAGTTTGTGGATGAGTATCAGGACGGTGCATGGAATGTTGTTAATATGGTAATATTTCCTTTTCTTCCGAATGTCTCACAATAATTTGCCTCTTCACATTGATTGATTGAATATTTGTACTTGTTGTTTGTTTTTGAGAGAGAGAGGCAGACATTGTGTTAGTTAACATCTATTAAATGAACTTGTCGATAGACACTTAGCTTGTTTGGTGCGCACGTACGTGTGTGTGTGTGTGTGTGTGTATGTTGGACACAAGCAACGCATTCCATGGTCTTCTTATTAGGTTGTTGTGCCTGGCCCGAGCTGTGGTTTTTGGGTGCGTGTTTGGAGGGTGTTTGGCGAGGTGTGGTGTGAGCGCCGGCGCCTACACCACGTACACTTCACTATCGGATTCCGATGGCTTGAAGAAGCGGAGGCCGGTGGTCCTTCCAAGGTCTGGGTAGCAACCCTGAAGTGTGCTAGTTACTAGTTGTCAAAGGCACCTTCCGGTAGACACTTTGCCTGCTTTCAGTGTGTGTGTGTGTGTGTGTGGTGTGTGTGTGTGTGTGTGTGTGTGTGTGTGTGTGTGTGTGTGTGTGTGTGTGTGTGTGTGTGTGTGTCTGCCTGTCTGTCTGTATGTCTGTACTCACTAACTCACCTATTTGTGGTCGCAACTCCTTGTCTTGCCTCACAAACTAGCGACTATTCGGTTCAATCTGTCGTGGCCTCATGTTTCCAATCCTTCATGTTCCTGACATTCCCGTGACACATTTTGTGTACGTATTTAGGTACCAGCTGAGCCCTCCTGTACCTGTTTCATGCTCTCGAGCAGCCTATATATGTCCATCCTTTTAATTTCAAGTAATTTGCATGTCGTTATTGTGTCTTCCCTGGTGTTTCCCTCATCGGAAGTTATCAAGTTTAGCTCCTTTATTATTTCCTCATAACTCATTCCTCCTAGATTTGGGAATAGTCATGTTTCAAAACTGGACTTTTTCCATTTTTTTTAATATTCTTGATTATTCATATTTCCAGACCGGCCCGATCAATTCTGTAGTTTGTTCATATATATATTTGTAGCCTTTCCTGGTTCGTCTCTTTTTTATTCTCCTCATTAGTTTCACATATGCGAAACACAATAATTTCCGGCATGTCTCTCACGTACGACAGGAACAATACGTGTATGCGCGTGCGTGCGAGAGTGCGCGTCCGCGTACTGTATATGTATGTATGATAACTCGCCAAGTTCCGTTTACCGGAATCGAGTCTCAGCTCCTGACCCTCCCCAAATGATTGACTTAATACTTGTTGCTGGTCTCTTGGGGCCTATCAAACAAGAAGCAGACTCCATGCCGGTGTTGCTTCTTCGATAACTGGAGCGGCGCATGTCGTGTACAGAATTCTATAATAATCTGTTTTTAATCCTGAGATAAGCTAAACTCGCATAAACTGCCTGTTATAGGATTTATGTTCTCCTTTGGTGACATGTTCGTCGTGAAATTTACTCCCAGATGTTACTATATATATATATATATATATATATATATATATATATATATATATATATATATATATATATATATATATATATATATATATATATATATATATATACAGTTTACATAATCTGGGAGTCATTTACTAAACATTTTTCGTGAAGAATCTTTACTAAACTAACAAGATGCTAAGAAAGAGACAAGATGCTAAGAAAGAGACAAGATGCTAAGAAAGAGACATTGAACATCTTCAGAAAACGACGCAGGAAAGCACCTGCAAGAAAAGTTAAAAGGCTAAACACTTTTCAGGATTAAAAACGACAGTCAGTTTTCTTAACGTCACCATTTGGCCTTTTTACTCGGAAAAACTGAAAGCGGAAATGATTGGTCTCTACAGTCTGAAAAGATCTGAATAGATTGAGAGTTGGGAACCAATGGAATAAAATCCTCAGTCTGTTACCTGGAAGTATTTTTCGAGATAAATTCTTGAAAAATATCGTAATATGTTTATTTCAGCTTATTTTTCCTAACATGTATAATCTTCATTTTTGATAAATAAAACACTAATAATATATGAGACGCATAGAACAGCGGAAACTTTAATCATTACTACGTTTCGCTCAAATTTGAAACCTATTGTAAAGCTGCTCTAGACAGAAACGTTATAACCTTGTTATAGCGTGTAGATAAATGGTACAGAAAATTACCATCTTGGTAAATTAGGCACTTGTGCAACATTTTGACATCTTTATTTTGGAAACGTTTCGCCAACCAGTGGCTTCCTCAGTTCGTTCTTCTCTGTACTGGACGAAGCCACTGGTTGGCGAAACGTTTCCAAAATAAAGATACCCAAGTATTGCACAAGTGTCCAATTTATCAGTATATTATAACGTGATAAAGCTTGAGCGAAACGTTGTTATTATAACAGCAGACTTACGAATAAATGGTTTAGAAAAATCGAAAAGTTGATAAATGAGACACTTGGGCAACATTTGGGTATCTTTATTCTGTACACGTTTCTCCAAGCAGTGGCTTCTTCAGTCCAATGCAGGGAAAGGTGGAAGATAAGGGAGAGTTTGAGGTAATCAGTCCCTCAGCTTGGAGTCGATGTGTCTTGTCAATTGCTGGGGATGAATTCCAAAACCCACTTGTCAGACCATTTGGGCAGCTTGTTAAAGTCCGTTTCAAACCGTTAGTTGTCCTCTCCTGTGTTTTTTATTTCCTCATTAGTTTCACATCGTCTGCCAGCAAGAATACATTGGACTCCTTTTCTGGTATGTCGTTCACTTACACCAGTACTGGTCCCAGTACTGACTCATATAGAACCCCTATTCCTGAACAATCACACTTTGTTTTCATTGTAGTGCTTTCCTGTTATTCCTGCATCCTGCACCAGCTTTTATCCCAGTCTCTTGTGCAAGTGCCTTCTCACGGTCCAAGAAAATGCACTTTTCCCATCCCTCTCACATATTTGCGTAACCACTGTTACCTTGTCGTAGAACTGAAGGTCTGTGAGACAGAATCTAGCATCTCTAAATGCGTGCTTGTTATTTATGAACCTGCTTTTTTCCACTTCACCACTTCTGATTATCTTCTTCATTACCATACACAGTATGTACAGTACGTCATGGATACTGTCCAGTAATTTAATGCTACCTGTTTGTCCCCCTTAAATATTGGGACTATACTGTGGTATTCCAGACGACTGGCAGTTGGACTTTATCAAGTGATTAGTGGATTTTAGCTTACAATGTGCGCAGTGCTTCTGTTCCATCTTTCAGGAGGCAAGAGATATTATCTTGTCCCATTGCCTTCAAGGTCTCTAGCTCAGTCAGTTGCCACTTCATCTCTTCTCCTGTTGTGTATATTTTGTCTAGTGCTCGTTGATGTACACGTACTCTGTCTTTGACTATGTGGTAATGTCCCTATGTTACTATATTTACGTGCAAGTGCGTGTGTTAGTTACCAATTGCTAAATTTACTTGTCGAAAGATACTTGGCCTATTTCTGTGTGTGTGTGTTTGTGTGTGTGTGTGTGTGTGTGTGTGTGTGTGTGTGTGTGTGTGTGTGTGTGTGCGCGCGTGCGTGCGTTTGCGAGCACACTGTCAGGTGACTCTTCCTGTCATTACATACGTAAACTCTGCAAAGTCGCCTTCAAACTTGGTCCCAACAACGGCGAGCGTTTTCGTGACTGATCAAGGAGCCAGCCAGCCAGAGAGAGAGAGAGAGAGAGAGAGAGAGAAAGGAAAGAAGTGAAGGGCGAATAGGACATCCTGACTGTGCCAGGGTCCTCACTCCTACTCTGACAGTATTATAAAGTCTGGTTTTTCCACGGAGGGAGTTGACACCTGCGAGGAATTTGTCACAGTTGAGAGTGTGTCAGCCGTAACTCCCAGAGATGGACGAGCGCGTTGAGTATTGGCTCTCTCTCTCTCTCTCTCTCTCTCTCTCTCTCTCTCTCTCTCTCTCTCTCTCTCTCTCTTTTCTGTCTCTCCCTCTGTATTGGATGTTCTGATCGCAGATAACTAACAAACTATTCACAACAAATCAACAATTTGAAGAAACTTACAATGGCCCTTCGGTCCGTCGTAGATCGTTACAAAGTCGAGACTTGATAATGGTCCTGAACAGACCGAAATGTCTAAAGTTTTCTCTCCAAATTAAGGGAGAATTGTGAATTATTTCGGTGAAAGCACTTTGTCGATTATTCTTCGTATATAATAAGTGATCACGAGGCTATTTAAGTTAAATTAAACACGAGACAACTACAGTACAACAGACTTTGAGGAGCCGTCAACCTGAATTCTGTCTGTAGTCTATTCAAGGAATCGTCGCCCCTGCGGACCAGTTCCAAACCAGGCCACCTGAGAGTCTGATCAGTAAGGGTAACAACACACAGTCCAACGTAGACATTGGGTTGTCTCTTAGTGTACTCGTTGCATCCTGAGGTATTTATAAAATAAATTTGATGAAACTGCCACGTAAAATCGAGTATAAATATGGAACAGATTTAAAAACAGAATTCCTAATTATGAATGATACAATATACAAAGAAATACTAAACGAGAGTTTGATGAAATACAAGTACACTACATGTCTGAAGAACTGTTTGAGATCAAAACCTGAAAATATACGGTAAATAAAAAATATCTTAGTATAAATATGTTTGCTACTTACGATTGCAAGTAGAAAGCAAAAGATTTTTTTCGCCGACGATGGGCTAGTGTGTTGAGTGCCACTCATACTGCGAGTCAGCATTCAGCCATAAAGACAATATTAGGAAGTACCGCTCATCCCGTGAATGAAAGTGACTCTACTAAGACAATACTGGACAGTGTCACTTGTCTTGTGAGTGAGCATGTTGTGAAAACAGTATTGTGAAAACTCCTCGCGTAAATATGTCATGAAAACAGTACACATCGGTCCTAAAGACCTGACACATCAATAACAGTATCAGTTCCATCCGAAACAAATTACATAAAGTGAAGACAGTTAAAATCATTAAAATATCTTCTATTGTGTTCAGTTTTTCTGTTTTGAATGTTTGTCTTTCTTCCCTGTTTTCTTCAATGACTTGATTCCTTCCCAGATTATTCTAATCATTTTATTTTATCGCTGTAATGTCAAACCTCCTCTTCGCTTCTTTCCCTCCTTCATTCTCGGTCATAAAAGCCTTTGCCTCATTTTGCCTCCCATCTTTCTTTCTTCCCTTTCAAGTTCTCTACCATACTTTATATTGCTTGTTTACCAACATACAGTACATCATCATGTATCTTTCTCCTGCTCCCTCCACATTTTTCTTCCGCTTTTCCTCCGCCTTCTCCGTATCTTCTGCTTTTGCCTCTTGTGTTCTTCCCCCTCCTCCTCCTCCTCTTGTTCTTCCTCCTCCTCGTCGTCGTCACCAACATAATGTGACAGACCGGAAATAAAGGGGAAGGTGTTTGGACTGGGAAGAGTTGTGTGTACTGTGTAAGGTTCTCAAGTCTTGGTAGTTCCCTGTGTGGGGCTCGTTATATACACGTGAATACTCGTATATGAGCGCAGGCATGCGCATGCACGCATTCATACAAGCGTATACGCACATATACACCACACACACAGCGTCATACTGTATGAGCACCTAGCAGACTTGTAAACGGCTTTCAGTCATATCAGCAAAGCATCATTCAAGACCCTATATACGGCATTTGTCAAACCTGAAGCCCACAATTGATCAAACTTGCAAAGAAAAATAAAGAAAGTGCACGATTTGCAACAAAAACTGTTTCCAGAACCGAGGGGCGGGGCTGACTTACGAGGAGAGGATAAAATAACTGAATCTTAGAAGAAATATGAACTATTGGGAAATTGGTACCATATTCTTATTTTAAAAGTCCTTCATCTCCAAGGCACCTCCCTTTTCTTCACCCCCCTTCTGAATAAACTGGAAGATTTAGACAATGTAGACTGGAATACACTCATTAATATGAGATGGTCCAAAATGAGGACACACCGAAGTTGAATACTCAAGTGAGCCTTCAAGACATTAAAAAATGCATATTATAGAATAATAACAAGGGCCTTAAATTTTTGGGAAAGAGGTCAGAAATCCTTACTGCCTTTGTATATGTTTATCTACTGAGAAATTGGTGATCTATCTGGAGGGTGTTTCAGAGGACAACACCCCAACGACCTAGTCCTTGACCAAGCCTCGTCAGGAAGCAGGGTAAGTATCCACTGGAATACCCCAGCTACGTTTTCCCCACCTTAATAAACAAATGAGTGCCACTAAGTAATATCCTACCTGAGAATAATCTTTTGCCTAACAATAGTTTAGCCTTCTATCTTGACACATGTGAGCACGATAGAACAGCAGAAGGCTCTCTCCATAGTCTTCACTTCCTCCACACTGACAGGAAAAACTGGGAGAAAAGAATTACCACACATTTAAAGAAATGGATGAATGCACAGATATTTTATTGGAAAGGAGAAAAGAGAATTTTGATTTACTAAGTGCGCGAGAGGGAATAGGTACGTAAGAGTAAGACCTGCCCTGCATTAACCAGTAGGCTACAGCAGTGCTCCTTAACCGTAGGCTACAGCAGTGCTCCTATTTTGTTGCTTTCTGTTTTTACTATTACTATTACTAATGCTTCTACTATTAATATTACTGCTACCGAGTCTTCGATTACTACTGTTGTATGGTGATAGTGTTGGTGATGATGGTGATAGTGTTGGTGATGATGGTGGTGGTGGTAGAGATTGTGGCGAGCAGTGCAATGACCTTTATCCCTCCTCCCTCCCCCACTAAGATCGATCCTTATGTCTTGAAGCTGACCTTTCCTCGACGAAAAGGTCGGGGACATATGATCAGCAGGTTCGGGTGTAGAAGGAAGTTAGGTCGATGCTTCCGTCTGACAATCGTTTATATTAAGGGATTGAAGGTGAGTAAGGGAGAGAGGAAGGAGGGAGGAAAAAAGTGAAAGAGAGAGAGAGAGAGAGAGAGAGAGGGACGGACGGACGGAAAAGTGGAGGTGATGCAATAGGAAAGAGGAGAAAGGAGAGAGGTATATAAGTATAAACTAAAAAAAAAAAAGAAACAAACACACCCACCACTGACCAAGTGTCTATCGACAAGTGCCTTTAACAACCGGTAACTACCGCTTACACTTCCCCTCTCAAACGCAGGAACAATTTAACAATAAAAATATATATAGTATCTGCCCGCGCACTAGATCCTTAAATAATATTTCTCGAGCGAATTATGCCAAGCGCAAATATATTTTCCAGGAAAATCAGAACTAATATCATTGTTTAAGTTACGTCGAGGAACCAAGTGATCGAGTGTCAAGTAGCCAGAGTCCATAGTTGAGTGTCAAGTAGCCAGAGTCCATAGTTGAGTGTCAAGTAGCCAGAGTCCATAGTTGAGTGTCAAGTAGCCAGAGTCCATAGTTGAGTGTCAAGTAGCCAGAGTCCATAGTTGAGTGTCAAGTAGCCAGAGTCCATAGTTGAGTGTCAAGTAGCCAGAGTCCATAGTTGAGTGTCAAGTAGCCAGAGTCCATAGTCGAGTGTCAAGTAGCCAGAGTCCATAGTTGAGTGTCAAGTAGCCAGAGTCCATAGTTGAGTGTCAAGTAGCCAGAGTCCATAGTTGAGTGTCAAGTACCCAGAGTCCATAGTTGAGTGTCAAGTAGCCAGAGTCCATAGTTGAGTGTCAAGTAGCCAGAGTCCATAGTCGAGTGTCAAGTAGCCAGAGTCCATAGTTGAGTGTCAAGTAGCCAGAGTCCATAGTTGAGTGTCAAGTAGCCAGAGTCCATAGTTGAGTGTCAAGTAGCCAGAGTCCATAGTTGAGTGTCAAGTAGCCAGAGTCCATAGTTGAGTGTCAAGTAGCCAGAGTCCATAGTTGAGTGTCAAGTAGCCGGAGTCCATAGTTGAGTGTCAAGTAGCCAGAGTCCATAGTTGAGTGTCAAGTAGCCAGAGTCCATAGTTGAGTGTCAAGTAGCCGGAGTCCATAGTTGAGTGTCAAGTAGCCAGAGTCCATAGTTGAGTGAATGACAGTAACCAAACTCAATTTTTCATGGACTCTGACCTAGTAGGGTCATTAAAAATGCTAAAAGATTGGATGGCTTCAAATATAGCTGAAATAAATACATGAGTGAGAGGGAGGACGTTTGGATTTGAGTGAGATTTGCACTTGAGTTGATAGGATTATCAAACTTGAGTTGATAGGATTATCAAAGCTTATTTCTTGGGTAACACTGATAATGGTTGGGCGAATATTTTTAGTGGGTTTGGGTTTGACAAAGACCTGCCAAGTATGGGTCGGTAGGCCTGCTGATGTGCTCCTCCTTTCTTATGTTCTTAGTCAGCAGCTTTTCAGATAATAACCGAATCAGTTGGCTAAAGAAGAGCCTTTCTGAAACGAAGAAAAAATAAGTATTAGAACACACTAACAGTGTTAAAAGAGATGTTAAGTACGTTCCAGTAGGCCTGTAAAAGGTCACAAGTGCAACTAATACGACTTTGTACTGTGGCAACGTTTCGCTCTCCGAGAGCCGTTACGGCTTTTCTAAATTAGTAAAATTGTTTTATTGACGTCATTTCTTTGAACATAATTGATTTTACAGACAGACCTATGGTTCTGCAATGTATAATCGTCTTAAGCCCAATCTTGGCCGACTTATTTATAGAATACATCTCGACTGAATTATTTCCGAATTTGGTTGAGGCTCAGATGACACTTTCTCTCTGAGATCAGAAGAGAAACATGTTGAAACCTTCATGGATGAATTAATTGCCTCGCATCCTTCAATCAAATTCAAATACGAACGGGAAACCGAAGGTACATTTCCCTTTATTGATGTTCGGAACTACAATATTGATGGAAATGAAAATAAACTAGTATTATAAAACACTCGAGTGCATACGTTATTTCTCGAGACACGACCAACAAGTAATTAAAGTCGGCAACGTCGTCGATATTCTTAAGAGCCAATTGTGAATGCCATTCAAGTTATATTGATGAAATAAGTAAAATGCACAATGTTTTTAGGGTTTGCATTTCCCCTCATTGGTTTATTTCACAAGCCTTTCCTTCCGTTAGAAAATTAGTTGACAAAGTTGAGAATCCTGTATCTAAAGACCTCAGTAATATCACCACACCATTAGCAACCATCAGGTAATATCTCATGATGACTAGTATTCCCCCACACTGTAGCTGAATAGGCCAGTTAATATCCTGTAATGATAACGGTTCCTAGTTTCCCCCTAACACTTGTGTGTTTATTATATAAAATAAACACACACACACACACACACACACACACACACACACATATATATATATATATATATATATATATATATATATAATATATGCAGTGCACATGGGATTATAGAAGTAATTATTACTTGCACATTCCTTACAAAAAGTAGCTTTAAAAAGAGTTTGTTGCTGCAGGTTTTCTTTATCTTTTGACTTTTAAATACAAGTTTCCTTCAATGTTCCACTCAATATTTTTCGTTGACTTACATTCTTATTCAATCCAAGTCGTTCCGGCCTTCCTCCTATCTCAAAAGAATCTAATTGTTCCTGTCTTCCGATATTGCACATGTTTTCCCATGTCAAGAACATTTTGTTTTCCCTTACAAGTTGAAGGAGCCTCCAGGTCGTCTGCTCACTGGGTCTCTTGTATTCACTTTCCAAGTTGGTCGTCAGGAGCCATTAAAGTCCCCCGGTTCTTGGGACTGTTGCTTGACCTCTCCCCACTCGAGGCTAATTGAAAAACCTGAAGCAAATCCTTCTTTTTTCTCTCTTACGTTTGTAAAATATTCAGAACTACGTCGGTTACTCTGGCATGTTTTGTCAGGTCCTCCTCAAAGCAACTTCCTTTCTGAAATATTTTCGGGATTCCTAGGTTAACTAAGATGGACAATGTTTTCAATAGAAACTCTCGAGTATTATTTAGAAGAGAAGCTTGAAGACCTTCGGGGGATGAGACAAGAGCATCATCGTTGTCGTCTTCGCGAGGGCAAATGCCAGGGTTTAGTAGAGGAATTTTTAACAAGGGTTAGCGACGTTACGAGCTCATTACGGAATTATGTAGGTTTGTGACTCACTTTAAAACGTTAATTTACATTTATGTCCGAATGTCTATGTCTAACTCTGTCTATTTCTACCTTTGTATTTTGCTCTTCACCTCTCTCTCTCTCTCTCTCTCTTCTTCTTCTTCTTCTTCTTCTTCTTCTTCTTCTTCTTCTTCTTCTTCTTCTTCTTCTTTTTCTTCTTCTTCTTCCTCTTCCTCCCTCCCTCCCTCCCTACTTCGGCACTCAGAAATGAAACACTCGCCAAACAAATATTAAATGTCTATGGAAAGTTCAGAGGTTTCTTGTAAGACTCTTGCTGGAGGTAAGAGGAATGACCTCTGCTGTGGTAACTGATAGTTATTGACATCACAGTTCAGATGACTAAAAGTGGCATGCTTGAGAGGCGGTGCCAGGAGCTGGGACTCCTCTCCCTTGCAACCAAAAACAGGTAACTACGCCGCAACACACACACACAAAAAAAAAAAAAAAAAAAAAACCAGGCTAAGTGCCTATTGACAAGTGCCTTTGATAACCGGCACATAGAGTACTAACTCCTCATATATACGTGCAACTAATTTTTCCTCCCAACAAAACATAAGTTGTGACACGCATTCAATGCAGTTCATATTTTTATTGAAAGATCTAAACAGCTTTAGAAATTATTTATTAAATATTTTAGGTTAGGTCATTACCCAAACCTAAATTAAACTATACTGAGGTATAATTAATCGGCAATAACAAAATTTCGAAATTACATTATCAGCGCTTAATTCACTTGTATCACACACACTCACACACACACACACACACACACACACACACACACACACACACACACACACACACACACACACACACACACACACACACACACACACACACACACACACACAACACACACATATATATATATATATATATATATATATATATATATATATATATATATATATATATATGGGGTCCACCTCTTGTGCAAATTGTGGGACCCATAGCCTCGGAGAAGTGGATAAAAGGCATCAAGGAAGAATATTTGGATTTCTTCCTGAAGCCGTTTGAATATTCCACTTCTCCTACCACCATCCTATATACACACATATATAGTTATATATATATATATATATATATATATATATATATATATATATATATATATATATATATATATATATATATATATATATATATATATATATATATATAATATATATATATATATATATATATATATATATGTTAATAATTCCCAAACAGGCGAAATTATTTACAAACATTGTCTCTACGTCACAGCAGGACTCGAACTTGCAAACTTGTATCAGAGTAACCAGTACTTTACCACGGAGCTAGACCCCATATAAGTATGGGCGCTAGCCGGAGCCAGACGGGGTATGGGGAGACATCGTCTAGCTCCGGCTAGCGCCCATACTTATCTGGGGTCTAGTTCCGTGGTAAAGTACTGGTTACTCTGATAGAGAGTTTGCAGGTCGAGTCCTGCTGTGACTAGATTTGAATATATATATATATTAATATATATATATATATATATATATATATATATATATATATATATATATATATATATACATATATATATATATATATATATATATATATATATATATATATATATATATATATATTATATATATATATATATATATATATATATATATATAAGGAGAGAGAGAGAGAGAGAGAGAGAGAGATAGAGAGAGAGTGTATTTTTAATTCGAAGGTTTATCAGGCACAGAGATACAACACTATTAATAAAAGTCTTGGCTAATAAATGGCAATGATAATTCTTAAACAATAACATCAGCAACATTAATTCAGAGAGTTGTTTAATCTCTCTCATCTCCAGATTATCCCATAATTGCGGTGTCACTTAGGTGACATGCACATGTCTGATCACATCAGACCTTAACTCTATAATCCCTTTAATTGTTCTCTGTCCATCATTCTTTGAAATTACCTAAATTGGACCCAAGTACTTATAAGATTTTAGTACTGTTTTTTTCCCATTGATGTTACTCTGAATACCTGAAATTACATACCGTGATTCTAGTGTGTGTACTCACCTAGTTGTGGTTGCAGGGGTCGAGTCATAGCTCCTGTGTGTGTGTGTGTGTACGCGCACACACACACGAATTGTGGTTCATGCATGTAGGAAGCCCAAGCTTTTTACTTGCATATTGGGGGTGGGACAGTCTTTTTACTAACCCGGCTGGGCTCACCAAGAAGCTATTTTATGATACATTTCCTCCTAAGCGTCCACGCCTCACAGACTCCGCTATTTTCTTCCTTCCGGAGACAAAAATCTTTCATAACTCTGCTTAATAACTATTTCCGTTTCTGAAGGTTCCAACGAAGTGTCGCACTTCGCAGAAGTTTTCAATGAGCTCGCAGGTAAAAGAGGGAGAGAGCACGTGGGCAGTTAACGAGGTGATTCACTCGCGGGGGAAAAAGTAGTTCGCTAATGGCCCCATTCGTCGCTTGTTATTGCACGTCATCGTGACGTTTTAGGGAAGAGTAGAGTTATAGGATATTATGGGTGGTTCTCTCTTTCTCATTCCTTCATTCTCATTTTCTCGTTCACTCATTCTTTCATTACCTCTCTTATTCTCTCAGTTATTTTCTCGTTCTCTCGCTCATTCTCTCTCTCATTCCCTTACTCATTCTTTCTCTGTCCCTTTCTCTCATTCATTTCCCTCGTTCTCATTCATATTTTCCCTCATTCTTTCTCACTCTCAAGAGCGCACAGACGTGGATCACAGGTCCACCTTGCATGACAAAACAGGCCTAAACGGCGAAAAAATTAATGTATATGAGATATTTAAATTAAGCAAAAACCTTCAAAAGAATATGCAAATTGTATAAAAATACACAGATGTTAGGCTAAAGTAAAGTCCTGCATTGGGGAGGCAAGACGAAGAATTACTTACGAAAATTGACGTAGCCCAAAGAAATTCTTCAGATACGATTCGTGCAGGAAAAAATTTGACGTTGGTAAAGAGACCTTGAAATCTTATCAGAATTTTACTACAAATCTTTAGCGAAGGAAAATAAACTATAATAAAGAATCATCTCTAGGTAAAGTTACACTGTTAACAAAATATTTAACAAACCTTGAGGCAGGAGTGGCTAAACTATAGTCAGAAGTGAGGAGGATTACATATTGTAGCATCTGAGCGTATCAGGTGGGAACGTCATTGATCAATGACTGGTAAGTATCAGGGAGTGTAACAATTGAGGCACCTCCAGTATCAGGGAGTGTAACAAGTGAGGCACCTCCAGTATCAGGGAGTGTAACAAGTGAGGCACCTCCAGTATCAGGGAGTGTAAGAAGTGAGGCACCTCCAGTATATGGGAGTGTAACAAGTGAGGCATCTCCAGTATCAGGGAGTGTAACAAGTGAGGCACTTCAAGCAACAGGGAGTGTAACAAGTGGGGTACCTCAAGTATTAGTGACTTTGTCTACCTGTAGCTCACCTGTAGTCGAGAACAGGCCGCTTGATCACTCAGCCTGTTAGTGCTAGCATCATGCCATCCAACTTAAGCACCAAACTGCCTACGTTAAGTAACGAGCACCATTACCCATTTTTCATATCCAAATTCAATTTTAAATTACTCCACTATTGAATATAAAGATATGTATTTTTTACTCCACATGTCATAAAATCTTCGTTTAGTTCTCATTCCATCAAATTTATTTCACTAAATTCATTTAATTCTTTCTCCTTGAATCTCTTCCATGCTTGTTTTTATTTTTGTTTCTGTGTTGGGACATTCATCTTTCAATTGAAGGAATCGTTTTATGCCATTAAGATCTACTAAGATATAAGAAGTAAAAAAAAAAATAGAATAGTATATTACGAATGGTAGTAGAAGATAATAAAATATACCTTTTATCCTAAAAATTCGTAAGAGAAAAATTATCAATCCTATGAAGGGGATAAACTTTAAACATGTTTTCATTTCTCTGGTATGACAGGATGGCAGTACTTACCTAGACGACTGGTGTTCCCATCAACATAGGTGCTATTAAGCTTGATCCATGGAGGGAATAAGGTAAGTTGGAGTTAGTTGTACGCCAGAACGTTGATTTGATTTTTTTTTTTTTTGTGATCTCCGTATTTTATGAGACTAAAACGTGAATAATTCGTGTAATTTAATATAGTTTTGACGTAGTCTTGTCCTTGAGACGAGTATAACCAAAGGTAAAATAATGGTGGCGACTCACCGTGTACTTTAACATTTGTAATTTTTTCTCCCTACGAATTTACACAAGTTGAACGAGTCACGAAAACTTTGGGTTTGTATATAACAGTATACGTCTACTGACATATGGTGTTGAAGGCTTTGTTGTAATGATAGGGTTCAACTAAGCCATGTCGTGGCAAGAAATAGTAGTTTTGCACGGTTCGCTGTCTTTCTAGAAACGAAAGATTGGATAGGAAAAATTTATACTTAACCTAGGAGCAAACTTGTGTTTAGTTTCGTATAGTTTTGTAGTTTCTGCTGTAAGAGTCTAGTAAGAGTCATCCAACTAGAAATGTTTCTATACGCTATAGGCTGGTGTGAGATCGTCTGTTAAAACCTGCATTTATGGTCACAGTGTGGCCCATGCTAACCTTCCTATGGTGTAGAGAAATATCCCTAGGTGGATGAGTCTTATTAGACAGGCATGGTCCAGTTGTTAACGCACTGGCCTGTGAGTTTTAGGTCTCGCTTGCCATGGTTTCGATCCTCACCCGTTTTGTGTTTTATTAATGGTATATTGTACATTCAAGTAGAAGAGTAGCTTCACGCGAAACAATCTGGTAACTTTATTGACGAGACGTTTCTCTTGCTCAGCAGGCTTTTTCGGTCTAAATAGAAGAGACAGAAGTTGTAGGTGAGGTGATCAGTCCCTATATTACTTTCGTCGTATCCTCCGTATTTCCACTGAAGAAGCCTTACTGAGCACGGAAAATGTCTCTGAAATAAAGACACCAAACTGTTTCACGTGTTATACTTATCTGCTTGACCAGGGATGTTATAAGAGAAGATAAAAACTTGCTGTCACTTCCGACCTCTTTGACGTCCCTCTAACAGTGAGTCGAGGTGTTTTATTAGCTGGGCTTGGGAATCGCGTCTTGGCAGCAAAATTGACCACAAGCAAGTTAGCTCTCCCTTGGCTGCTAGTAGCGACAGTCCCATCTTCTCGATTTAGAGATGGAATTGTATCAGCAGCCGTCTCGGCATTTATCCAAGAACAGCCAGGTTTAGAAACCCGCTGATGCCGATGCAAGTTTTCTTATTAAGAACGCTTTTCATCAATTATCTTCCCAGAGTTGGAATTTTTCTATTCATCGATAGACATGTTTGTGGAGTCTCCTGTTTTGGGTAGTGGGAAGCCCATTATTCTCCCTGTAAGTCAAGTACTTACTATCTGTCTCACGGCAGCGATAACCAAACCCACTGCTGATTTGAAGCCTTCGACATACACCTCAGTACATCATAAGAATAGAGATACGATAAGTGTAAACATATATGTGCTTGATGTTATTTTGTTTCAGAAAATTTCCTGTGGTTGTGGTAAGCTTGAAGAGCATCAACAGCCTAACTGGTCAGTAACCGCTCAGAAATTAGCGGATGGAGGATCGAGAATCCATAATTCCATGCATTAACGCAATGCCAGTATTTAGTGATTTCTACAATACAGCACAATTATTCAGAGGGAAGGGCTAGCCAGTTTATCTTCTTATACAACCAGAATGTGTGAGATGATTCATCACCTCGTTCTGGTGAGATGTTGATCGTAGAATACCAGCCTGAGACGTATCTTTGGGTAAGTTATATTATTCTTCTGCGTTGAAGAACTAGTCGAATATTTCACCATCGTTTTCTCTCTCTCTCTCTCTCTCTCTCTCTCTCTCTCTCTCTCTCTCTCTCTCTCTCTCTCTCTCTCTCTCTCTCTCTCTCTCTCTATCTCTCTCTCTCTCTCTCTCTCTCTCTCTCATATTTTTTCCGGATTCTTTCAGGGAATCTTTACAAACTGCACAGGAAAGAACGAATACCTGTTCATAGAATTAAATTTGGAAAAATATTTGTGTTTTTAAAAGTTTTGATTTACTCTTTATGTAGATCTAAATCTCGAGAGACGAGGATTCTTGAAGACATTTTTCTTTTAAATAATTAAGTTTTAAAATTTCACACAAGAGAGACGGGATTAAAATTATTATTCATGGGAAAGTGTGTAATGGCACTAAACCTCTTCTAAATCTGTTATAGTTTTAATCCACATACAGAAGAACAGCCCATCACAAAATTAAACAAGTTTCAATGTTATTCCAGTTAATATGATTTCAATAAATAGGTACACCCAGTGGGTGATTTATCTAAGCTCTGAATTTTACTTAATAAAGAATATGATTATTAATGTTATTAACTCCCAGATTACACCAGGTGCTGATGCAGGAGTAGAAAAATCAGCACATACTTGTCAATATAATTAAAATAATCATACATTATCTATACTCTTAAGTACCGTAAGAATACCTAATTAAATTATCGCAATAGTGATATCTGAAACGTCACACATTCTGTTTGAAGAAAGTAGACGTGACTCGAACCTGAATACCTGTCTCTACCAGCTGTTGTTAACATCCTACCTACCTCACAACATCTAATAACGTAATATTATTCAAATGTATGTAACAAATATTTTCAGATATATTTTAATACAAAAGTATTTGCTTATTCCCTGGCCTGAAATATCTAGCTCCAAATCTTCCAGATTACCAGGAATAAATAAATATATAATTTTATGCAACAACAAAAATATGCAAGTCTCTTAATGTTGTATGTATAAGCTTTGTTTATGATAAAGTGAAAAAAAAAACGTACGGATTCATTCAGCACCTGAAGAATGGGAGGCTGTCAAATCCCATCCGAGGAAGGCGAGAGTAGTTCCAATTTATTGGACCAAAAAACCCACTTGATGGGAGAGATCACAGACAATAACGCAGCCGTCCTCTGTATTCTTTCCCAGCCTTGTCTCAGACATTCCTGCAGTCTTGGGGAAAGAATTCCCGAAGATATTTTAAGGAGGAAGAGATCCTCAAAGTTGCTTCTTCTTGTCTCTCTCACATGAGGAGCCTCAACCTGGCCAAGCCATGCTCTCCTTCCTCAGTATTCGGGAGCAATCAGAGCGGCCACCAAACTTCTGGCGCACGCCATGAAAGCACTTTAAAACTATTTCAGCTGTCTCTCCCAGGCTTTTCTTTTTCCGTCTATTTCTCTCTTTTTTTTTTGTCACTCCCTCGCCTCTCTCTCTCTCTCTCTCTCTCACTCACTTTTTGTAATTCTTTCTTTAATTTCTTGTTTCTTTTCCTTTCCCGATTTAGACTATTGCGTTCAAATTTATTCTGTCATCTTATTTTACTTCTATTGTTTTCGTTTTCTTTTTGTTATCTAATATTTATCATCTAAAATATCATCATCATATAAACCTTATTCTAATTTTTTTTACCGCATGGTTATTTAATTATCATTTTTATCCTTATATTTAAATTATCTTTATTATCTTTGAATTTTTAAGTCCATCTTTCATCCCAGGTATTTTTTTTTTTAAATTTCCTTTTCATATCTTTGCATTTATGATTATCACAACTGTGTGGTGATCCTAGCACACTACTGTGTGGTGATCCTAGCACACTACTGTGTGGTGATCCTAGCACACTACTGTGTGGTGATCCTAGCACACTACTGTGTGGTGATCCTAGCACACTACTGTGTGGTGATCCTAGCACACTACTGTGTGGTGATCCTAGCACACTACTGTGTGGTGATCCTAGCACACTACTGTGTGGTGATCCTAGCACACTACTGTGTGGTGATCCTAGCACACTACTATGTGGTTATCCTAGCACACTACTGTGTGGTGATCCTAGCACACTACTGTGTGGTGATCCTAGCACACTACTGTGTGGTGATCCTAGCACACTACTGTGTGGTGATCCTAGCACACTACTGTATGGTGATCCTAGCACACTACTGTGTGGTGATCCTAGCACACTACTGTGTAGTGATCCTAGCACTCTTTTGTGGGATGATCCTAGCACACTGTTTTGTGGTGATCCTAGCACAGTACTGTGTAGTGATCCTAGCACACTACTTTCTTTTCTTAAAGAAATGGAAAGTCTGATATCACATTTTACTGTGTTATCTTAAAATTCACATTGGAAAGGCCAGAAAGGGTTCGATCCAATGACCAGAAGATCACCGGAGTTTAGCAATCATAAGACTGACACGCACACATATGCTGTACTTTTCTCAAGACTGATGCACTGAACACATCGCCTCCAGGCTGAGGGACTGATCACCTCAAATTCCTCCTCATCTTCCACCGTTCTTCTCTGTACTGGACTGAAGAAGCCACTGACTGGCGAAACGTTTCCTCAATAAAGATTCCCAAATATTGCGCAAATGTCTCATTTTTCAACTTTTCGGTTTTCTGAACCAGTTACATTATAAATTTTCTTCTTTCTCTTGACAAAATAGTGTATCAGTATCTTGTTATTACTCCCCTTCTTATTATTACATCTTCCCTCGTTATTCCTTCTCTCCTCCTTCGTTATTACTTTTTTTTTGCCGTTAAATGTTTCAATCATGTTATTAAATTCTCGAGTATTTCCATCTTTATTTCCTCCACTATTATCTCAACCGTATTTATCACTACCGTCATTATTATCATCATCGTCAACGTCATCATCATCATCATCATCAACGTCATCATCATCATTATCATATCGTACTCCGGTATTTTTTTTTTTATTTTTTAATGTATGTATCCGGCATCTTTCGCTAATAACAAGCTTCCATTTTCCTTATTTATCGCCTCGTTTACCAAAAATATCCCACTTTGTATTCCGTAAATTTTGGAACGGGAGAACTCGCTAATTTTTATTCCTTGTGGCGAGTTTTTTGGCTTTTTTTTTTTTCATCTTTTTATAATTATTCTTTATTGTTCTATAATCTCTCATGTCTCCGTATATATATATTTTTTTTACATTATTTATTGGTCATTAAATACTATTCTTTTCATATCAGTGCTCGAGTTATTAATGGATTAATCTAGGAATTGTTAATGAGATTTTAGGAGGAATTGATATTGTTCGATCAACTGTCGATTGTATTGACTTATCAGCTGTTTACTGCTGCATTGTTTGATCCTCTGTATTAATTATTCGATCAGATGATAGTGTATTAACTGATCAGCTGTTGGCTGTATTAATGGAAACAATAGCTGGACGAATAATTATTCGTCCAGCTGTTGTCTGCATTATTCAGTCAGCTGTTGGTTGTATTTTGTTGCTTAATGCTCTTAGGTTAGGCCATTTCTTTTGTTTTTGTACGTATTTCGTAAATGTTTATCACAAAACATTACCGTCATGTTGTATAAATATTTACGAGGAAGATGCCACTGAATTTACCTTCAGGAGGATTTAGACAAGCTCTTATCGTAGTCAGAAAAATGACAGATTGAGTTTGGTGCAGAGAAATGCAATCCTGATGCTCGGGAATGTAAATAAACCTAGCACCTATAAGCTATTTATAACAGTCATGTCTATTTACAGCAGTTATGAGTCTGTGTTCATTTCGTTTTTTTCATTTCTAACATTTGTGTGTTTTTCCAACACTTGTGTATATTATCAACACTAGTGTGTCTACTACCAACACTTCTATTGCCTGAATGAATTGATCAGACACCCGACAAGTTGATAAATTAGACACATGTGCAACACTTATGTATCTTTATTGTGTCAAAGGGATGTCAGGAAGTATTTCTTCACTCTCATGTGTGTCGGGAAGTGGAATGACCTGAACGAAAAAATGAGGCAGAGTCCATACGTAGCTTTAAGAATAGGTACGAGAGGTCCCACGAGGCTAGGAGTGAATCGGGCAAGCGGCAAGTTGAAGAGCGTGGCCAGGAGCTGAGACTCGATCTCTGAAACCATATATACGCGAATACACATACGCAAACACGCAAACACACACACACACACACACACACACACACACCACACACACACACACACACACACACACACACACACACACACACACACACACACACACACACACACAAACCTGTTCCCTGTCAGTGGCGATTGCCGACATTAGCTTCATGGGTCGAGTACTCTGGCTGTTCGCTCTTGGCAATCCTGCCAATTCTTGTGCAAATTCTACTGTCCACGGAGGGTTTCCTGTTTCTCCG
Organism: Cherax destructor; assembly: GCA_009830355.1. Classification (NCBI taxonomy): domain Eukaryota; kingdom Metazoa; phylum Arthropoda; class Malacostraca; order Decapoda; family Parastacidae; genus Cherax; species Cherax destructor. The sequence continues at coordinate 193,146 of WNWK01000404.1, read as the reverse complement.
TTCAAACGCGAGAGGAGGAGATAAAGGGAATGGGAAGAAAGGGAGAACAGAGAAGGGAGATAAAGGGGAGAGACGTAGCAGTGGTTAGTTGTCTCTACCTGTCTCTGTTGCCCTCAGTAAAGCTCCACTCTGGGAACTAGATGCAAACAAGCTTGGAAATTAAAACATCTCTTCCTGCTTTCCACGTTGCTTTCTCGACACAAGGAAACAAAAAAAAAAACTCACCAAATCTCATTACTTTGGAGAGAGAATTTTCTTTTTTCAGTTGATGTAGCAGAATATAGCAAGCCAACTGGGTTGATGATAATTCTCACGTGTTAGACATTTTTTAAGATTACAGTTGATGTTCTTACTATTGTCATCATCAATATTCAGAATTATCTTGTGTCTCTTAATCATTTTTATTACCCCTATGTTTATGATTATTGTTATTATCAATGTATTTATTATTACCACTGAATAACATACTATCCACACACATTAAAAATATAAGTATTGCAGTAACATTTATATTGCAATAACATTTATATTGCAGTAACATTTATATTTCAGTAACATTTATATTGCAATAACATTCATATTGCAATAACATTTATATTGCAGTAACATTTATATTGCAATAACATTTATATTGCAGTAACATTTATATTGCAATAACATATATATTGCAATAACATTTACATGGTAAAGTATGAGTAATGAGTTAAGACAGTGAGGGCACAATCTCTCCTTACTATACACTACTGTGTATATTAAGGAGAATCGACCCCTGAAAACAGCAATAGGTGAGAACGAGTGAGTACACACACAAAAAATAATTATCAGACCAAGCCCCTATCGACAAGTACCTTTGGCAAATGGTAAAACAAACACACACACACACACATATATATATATACACACATACACACACACACACAAAGCTTGCGCTATGTTATGCAAAAAAAAAGTAAATTGCATTCAGATTTTGGCATGTTAACTAATTTCATATCAAATGCATTACGAAATTAGTTTTTGCTGTCATACTGTTTGTGTTCGTTATTTTATTAAATGATAGGTAGAGAGAATGACAGATATGAGAGTGATGGCTGCAAACAGATACATGTCTGGACGATAAACAAAATTGATACATGTACACACACACACAGATAAAAGTAAGAGAATAAAAGCAAAGAAATAACAGTCATTGAGACGAGGGAGGATAAGAATATTTGTAAACAAATGCAATAGTAGTATACAACACAACAGTAGTATACAACACAACAGTAGTATACAACACAACAGTAGTATACAACACAACAGTAGTATGCAACACAACAGTAGTATACAACACAACAGTAGTATGCAACACAACAGTAGTATACAACACAACAGTAGTATGCAACACAACAGTAGTATACAACACAACAGTAGTATACAACACAACAGTAGTATGCAACACAACAGTAGTATACAACACAACAGTAGTATACAACACAACAGTAGTATGCAACACAACAGTAGTATACAACACAACAGTAGTATGCAACACAACAGTAGTATACAACACAACAGTAGTATACAACACAACAGTAGTATACAACACAACAGTAGTATGCAACACAACAGTAGTATACAACACAACAGTAGTATACAACACAACAGTAGTATACAATACAACAGTAGTACAGAATACAACAGTAGTACACAATACAACAGTAGTACACAATACAACAGTAGTACACAATACAACAGTAGTACACAACACAACAGTAATTCACAACAGAACAGTAGTACACAATACAACAGTAGTACACAATACAACAGTAGTACACAATACAACAGTAGTACACAACACAACAGTAATTCAGAACAGTAGTACACAATACAACAGTGTTATATATAATACGGTATAACATCATAAACCAAATATAAGCGGCCGAATACGATAGTACAATTACACTCAAAAAATAATGTATATATAAAGAAGACAGACAGGAAGAGAGACGTCACTTGGATGAAAGACTCAGAATCATCCGAGATATTCAGTGAATAGTCTTTAATATTTTTTATATGAGTTGGTTTATATCATAAATATTGACAGTATTCTCGTGTAGTAAATTGTAATGCACATTTGTCAATGAGTAAATACACTGCACAGCTTTCCAGCTGAGGTACCTTATCATCACCAGAATTCTTCTCTTTACCCCCTCTATGTGTGTGTGTGTGTGTGTGTGTGTGTATATATGTGTGTGTGTACTCACCTATTTGTACTCACCTATTTGTGGTTGCAGGGGTCGAGTCATAGCTCCTGGCCCCGCCTCTTCACTGATTGCTACTAGGTCCTCTCTCTCCCTGCTCCATGAGCTTTATCAAACCTAGTCTTAAAACTATGTATGGTTCCTGCCTCCACTATGTCGCTTTCTAAGCTATTCCACTTCCTGACAACTCTATGACTGAAGAAATACTTCCTAACATCCCTTTGACTCATAGGAGTCTTCAACTTCCAATTATGACCCCTTGTTTCTGTGTCCCCTCTCTGGAACATCTTGTCTCTGTCCACCTTATCTATTCCTCGCAGTATTTTATATGTCGTTATCATGTCTCCCTAACCCTCCTGTCCTCTAGTGTCGTCAGGCCAATTTCCCTTAACCTTTCTTCGTAGGACAATCCCCTTAGCTCTGGGACTAGTCTTGTTGCAAACCTTTGCACTTTCTCTAATTTCTTGACGTGCTTGACCAGGTGTGGGTTCCAAACCGGTGCTGCATACTCCAGTATGGGCCTGACGTATATGGTATACAGAGTCTTGAATGATTCCTTAGTGAGGTATTGGAACGCTATTCTTAGGTTTGCCAGCCGCCCGTATGCTGCAGCAGTTATCTGATTGATGTGTGCCTCAGGAGATGTGCTCGGTATTATACTCACCCCAAGATCTTTTTCTTTGAGTGAGGCTTGCAGTCTTTGGCCACCTAGACTATACTCTGTCTGCGGTCTTCTTTGCCCTTCCCCGATATTCATGACTTTACATTTGGCAGGGTTAAATTCAAGGAGCCAGTTACTGGACCAGGCTTGCAGCCTGTCCAGGTCTCTTTGTAGTCCTGCCTGATCCTCGACTGATTTTATTCTTCTCATTAACTTCACATCATCTGCAAACAGGGACACTTCTGAGTCTATCCCTTCCGTTATGTCATTCACATATACCAAAAACAGTACAGGTCCTAAGACTGACCCTTGTGGAACTCCACTCGTCACAGGTGCCCACTCTGACATCTCGTCACGTACCATGACTCGTTGTTGCCTCCCTGTCAGATATTCTCTGATCCATTGCAGTGTTTTTCCTGTGTGTGTGTGTGTGTGTGTGTGTGTGTGAAAGGCTGCGAACGACTAAAAGGGTTATATACGCAGAGGAACATAAGTCAGAAGATTCTTGCAGAATGCCTATTCACCAGTGCTAAGCAGTACCATTAGCATAGTCCGGACATAGTGACACTCACACATAGCGACATATATACGGGCTTAGACGCACATATGGATGCAGAAACAAGTATACAAATAAGTTTTGGAAAAAATATAACTAAAAACACGCTATTGGGAGTTCTTTGTCACTTTACTTGTTGCCGTCAATGCCATTTTATCAACAACGTTCTAAAATGCCAAACAATGATTTGGGGAATTTTTACCCCGGGCAGTTATTTATCTTGTGGCTTGTACATAACGATGGGGAAAAAATATCTATCAGTGTACAATAAAGATCATAACATGGAGAACCTTTTATTCTATTTTATAATACTCTTTCGTTGTCTGGGTTTTTTCCCGAGTATGGTCAGCGTAAGTTTTAATTTGAATAACTTTATTTTTGCCCTTCTGTTATAAAGAGCAGAAAGGGGAGAAATTCTTTGTATAAGTGGCATTATAAAAACTTTGTTCTCACTTACCTGTGTTTGCAGGGGTCGAATCCCAGCTCCAGGCTCCCCCTCTTACTGTCATCAGGCGGGTTTTTCTCTGATGTTCATTTTACATTACTTATGAATTATTATCAACATCTCAGGGAAATGTCGTACAGCACCTGAGGGATAAGAAATAATCAGATATAATCTGAAAAAAGGGAAGGAAAGCTCCAGTTTGTTGGATCAAGAACCTTACACCAGAATCAGAGTATCCCAGCTGAAGAGGTGAAGTGGGCATAGGTAGAAGTTTAAGAAGCAAATTAAAAATGCAAAATAGGCATAGGGACGTCAAGAGGTGGAATGACCTATGCAAGGAAGATGTTGTATGCCTTTCTTAATACCTGTAAGTTATTCCGATTAAATTTGATAACCATGCATTCTCCTGACGGTATATGCATCTTAAGAATTTAACGCGTCCTCATGAATAATATATTAATATTAATGGACCCACTTGTCCTCGATCCCCGCCTTCCCTCTGTCTCTGCTTCATCAGGTCCTCGGGGAATCTTGTACTGTGTTATGTCTCCTCTGACCCTTTAACCTCCAGAGATCCTGAGGTTTGATTATTTTAGTCTTTCTTCGAAGGTCACACCTCGTAGCCCCGGCACAAGTCTGTCTGCAAACCCTCAAGAGGCCTACACATGCTTGAGTATGTCGTAGGCTCCAGACTGGTACTGCATACACTGATGGGTCTTATATATGCAGTATTATGCAAAAATCGCGAGCAAGAGATACAAGATGCAAAACAACCACGAGAGGGGGGGAGTTGAATGATAGCTCTAGGCCTTTCTTGCTGCAATCAACACATCAGGAGCTTGCAAAGTTGCAGAAAAGAGGAGGAGGTGCAAGCAAATACGATCACAGGAAGAGCCTTTGCTGAACAATAACCATACGACTAACATTAGAAAAACATCTCTCTCTCTCTCTCTCTCTCTCTCTCTCTCTCTCTCTCTCTCTCTCTCTCTCTCTCTCTCTGATTCTTACGAGAGCGGGAACCATGCAGCTGCCACTTGCAGCTGCATGTAATAATAATGACGTTTTAATTAGCGTGTAGATGAAGCAGGTGCCTGTTTGTTCCAGGCCGACTAACGGCCAGGGGTCGCGTTATAGAGGGCAAATATTAACTCCGGGTCGGCTTGTGGAGTGAATCCCAGGACGGTAATGGGCGATACATCACGGCCAGAGTTTGCTCCACTTCGTGCTTGAAATGGCTTAACTGGGCGTGAATTTTCCCAGAGAATGTGTGTGTGTGTATGTGTGTGTGTGTGTGTGTGTGTGTGTGTGTGTGTGTGTGTGTGTGTGTGTGTGTGTGTGTGCGTGCGCGTGCGTGTGTGCATGCGAGTGTGCCGGCTCACCTAGTTATGTTTGCAGGGGTCGATTCATAGCTCCTGACACCACCTCTTTAATTCTTATCAGGCTGATTTTAATAGGAAACAAAAAAAAAAGGTTAAACTAGAGGTGTTTGCCTCAACAAAGGTGTTCCAGTTACTCCCTATGACTGAAAAAAAAATACTAACATCCTTAATCATCCTCCATAAGGAACTGAATGAATGTCGTATATGGTGTCCTAAATGGCGATTAAGGATTTTGGAAACTGTTCGGTAGTCTTACATGTGAAGCCTCTTCCTTTCCTCTTAAGCTCTTCTTCATTTCATATTAATAAACACGGATATATATATATACTGGTTTCAGTTTCCTTTGGTAGGTCATTTGTATCAGGAACTCCAGGGGTCCACTGATTTATGGGGCACTAACTCATCCCCCATACTCTCTCTTACTATTTTCAGCATTCTATTCTATAGGTTGAAGTGTGAGCAAAGTAACTTTGGTGAAGGGATTCAGGGAAACCAGTTAGCTGGACTTGAGTCCTGGAGGTGTACACTGCCTGCACTCTGAAGGAAAGGTGGAGATAAGTTGCAGTTTTTGAACTGCAGTATCGACACACCTCTGGCAAAACAGTGATGGAGTGAGTGATGGTGAAAGTGTTTCTTTTTTTCTTGAGTCATTCTGCTTCGGTGGAAAACGGGTGATGTGTTAATAAAAAAAATATGGGTCGTTTTTAGTATTTCTGGTAAGAGTAAATAAGCCGACAGAGGACAGTTACCGGGTTTTATTGTAGCCGAAAGTAGCGATGAGTATTCATTATCGTCACCATTACTATACTAATAACATCAGCAACAATAATTAACAGAATGAAGTGGTAGAATTAGTGATAAAAGAGAAAAAAATAATATTTAAACCTTTACATCGTAAATATCTTATTTTAAAAGGGCTTAATATATTAAAAAAGTGATGGAAGAATGGCGCATAAAAAGAGTAAATAAAAGAATAGGCCAAGTCATTATCGACAAATTTTCTTGAGATTAAGAAAGAATTTTGGACTGAGGAAAATAAATTGAGAGAGCTTGAGAGAAAATGAACTTATCAGTTAAGAGAAAAAGTTTTGAGATGTTTGATGAAGAGGCGGAAGTAATGGAAAGGTGGAGAGAATATTTTGAAGATTTGTTTAACGTTGATGATGAAAAGGAGGCAGGAATTTAATGAACTGGGTTAGAAGGATTTGGAGAAAGGCGAAAGATACGGTAAATAAGGAATCAATATAGCGGGTGTTGCAATGCCACGGAGTTAGTGGCTTTGTATTTAACATCATTAAATAAAATGTAAATCACGCATTGTAACTTTTGCAAAAAAAAAAAAAAATTGTTGCATTTGTAAATGCATGGAAGAGTTGGTGGAGTGTTAAAACCTCTATAGTGCTTTCGTTAAGAGCACAGTTCAAATTACGGTATATAAGAGCGAATGTAAATACTCCTTAGACAAAAAAAAATGGCCGTTCAAGGACAGTCAGTACATTTCAAGACTTGATTTCAAGATGTTTCAAGAACACGTTAAAAAAACGCAAAAAAAGGGAGAGTGAGAGGAACAATAATAACAACAACATTAATGGAAGGAGCAGCAACAACGATAACAACAAAATCCATAACACTAACAATAACAATAATAATAAATGCAATATTAAAATTTTTACCTTTACTGCCTGACCGTTTCCACCTCCTGTGTTCACATTTGTTCCCCCTTGTTCAAGAGTAATATAATTGTTCAAAAGTACTCTGTTCAAGAGTGCTGTCCTTGTTCAAGAGTACTATATTCAAACGTGAGCACTTTGGTCAAGAGCTCTCTCTCTCTCCTTGTTCAAGAGTACTTTGTTCAAGAGTGCTGTTCTATTCCAGTGAGTATTTATCTTGCTCTAAAGTGATCTCCATGTTCAGCAGAACAATTTCCTTGTTAGGTAAAAGAACACGAGTGTGTCTAATGCGACATTTTATTGTGGCAACGCTTCGCTCTCCAGGATCTTTATCAAAGCTCCTGGAGACCGAAACGATGCCACAATAAAATGTCGCAGTAGACGCACTTGTGTCCTTATATCTAATATATTGTCGATAATTCTACCAACATTACAATATTTGTTTTTGTTTCACGAATAATCACTTGAATTATTCATGTATAAGTATTGAACTTTCGTATTCAGGGGTACTCACCTTATTCTATAAATCAAATGGAACTTTTTATCCTTCATTAAGTACTTCCCCGTTAAACAGCACTTACTTTATTCCCTGTTTAAGAAAGAGTATTTCTTTACTTAGAAAATCTTCCCTAGCTTAATGGTAAGTACTTCCTTGTTTACAAGTACTTCTTATATTCAGAAGTACTCCCATTCTCAATAGTAAGTTCTTTCTTGTTCAATAGTATTTGCCGTGGCTAGCAAGTACTATCTGGCTCAATAATACTTCCTCTGGGCAATATTGAATACTTCCTCACCCAATAGTGCTTTAATTGTTTCAAAGTAAGTACTTTCTTGCTCAGTACTTTCTTGTACTATATTGAGTACTTCCTTAGCGAAGTTCTTTCCCAGGCGCGTCCTCTTGACCTGTCTTTGATCTGTTTCGCATCACATACTACTCTCTTCACTCTCCTCTCTTCTCTTCACTCTCTACTCAAAAATCCCTTATTCTCTTCTTTGTACTCTGAGTCTCCTATTCTTTTCAATTTCTGCCTTCTCTTTCTCTCTTTATTCTACTTATTCTCTTTCTTGTCTTCTTTGTGTTCTAATTCTTGTCTTCTCTACTGCCTTCTTTGCTTTACTCTCCTTGCTTCAGCTACCCAGACAGAAATCGAGTTAGTGGGTAGTTACTCCCCATATGACAACTACTGTGTGAGAT
>WNWK01000404.1:55000-182500 GCA_009830355.1 Cherax destructor | reverse complement strand
GCGGTGTAATAACAGGGAAATGCTCAGAAGATTGTCCGCATTTGAGAAAGGGTTTGTGAAGATCAATATCGAAGTCAGAGGTTTCAAGATAAGCAGTTATTCCTTTAATTGTCTCAGTATCCATGGAAGAGAAGCGGTGTTGAATGAGGGACAGCTGAAGCTCCCTTAATTACAGGTGTAGTGAGGGAAAGGTTGCCGAGGATGGGTAGATTCTCAGGAATGATAAGCAGAGATGAAGGGGAAGACCTCGAGGAGAAGGGACTAGGTGGAAGCTAAGTCAGCTTAGGGTAGATGTTAGATTAAGGCAGAGGAGACCAACTCAAACGAAAAATGAAAGAAAATGGGTACACCAGGAGTGGGCAACTATCCTACTCTTCACGATATTTAGAGCAGGAAAAAAAGTTAGCTCTGTTCCGCTATCATATTCCTTTAAGAACGATTTTTTTTCATACATTAAGTAATAAAAATCCATCGGTTTGAGTTGGGAGACTTCAACAAGACGATGAGACCATCGTCAAGGATCTCATCTGAGTTTAGTATCTACAGCAGCTTCAAAGGCTTCGTTCCAGCCCTTCCGAAACGAAACCTTTGAAACAGTAGGCTTGGAGAACGGCTGCGTGTGCCCACCCTCCCACCAGAAAAAAATGGAGTTAACAGAAAATTTTAATTTTAATTAAAACAAAGATAAATATGGATCAGAAGAATATTATGGAAATTTTTTATTAATAATGCTTTTGTTGAGGGTTTTTTATTTCATAAAAATAGGTGAAAATTTAGCATTAATGCCTAAAAGAGCCTTGCAGGTGAAGAGTGAGTGGTAGGTGATAAGAGTTAGGGGGTAGAGTACCTGGAATGGGAATCAAGGTTGAAGAGGTAACTGTGTCCGCCTGAGTACAAAATAACGGTTGTGCACAATCTTAATTGGATGGTGTTGAAAATCTACGTCAAGGGTAACAAGTGTACGGAACAGACAGAAGCTTTTTTTTATTCTGTCGGGAAACAGAACAAGTGTCTCTTGATGTGGGCCTTTTAAAAGTCAATGCAAACCCGTAACTAGTTCAGCATCCGCTAGCTCATCGGAACTACATTTGACAATTTTCTGCAAACAGAAGGCCGCTACCTAGTGGCCCAGCAGTCGGAGGAAGTTTAGACCCTGTCTGTATATCATTCACTCCCATATATCATTCCCACCAAGTGGAATGTCTTTTAGAGTAATGAAGACAACAAGGTGGAGATTTTTTACATGACCCAAAACTGCAGCTAGATACTGCTGTTGTTGTTGATGCTGTTGTTCATAGTGCAACAACGGTAGCAGTAGCAGCAACACCAACAGAGTCCGCAGTATCAGCAACAGCCGCGCCTGCAGCGCCAGCAGCAGAAACAACAGAAGCAACAGCAGCAGCAGCGGCAGTGCTAGAACACCAGGTATCAGCGTTGTTTTGCACAGAATCCGTGCCGAAAACTGCCACCCGCGAACTGCCAAAACGATAAAGCTCCACCCACCCAACACCGACTCTCTGAGGTAAATTAAACCTCCTTCATACCATCTCTATAATCACAATTACCCACCTATAATCACTCTGACCTAGATTATACGCTCTCCCTGCAGATCCCCTTTTAAATTACACCAGACGATCGCGAATTTTCTTTTTTCTTTGAGCTTATACAACTTCTCGCGTCAAACAAATTGTATAGCGAGGGTGTATATATATATATATATATATATATATATATATATATATATATATATATATATATATATATATATATATATATATATAATTATATATAATGTGTGTGTGTGTACACATATATTCATAAATTTGCTCACTCCTTTACGATAATATAAAAACTATTTTGAGACTGTGATGCGTTATTCTGGTTTATGTAAATTCTTGTTTTGAAGATATTTTTGAACCATTGTGAGACTGCGAGATATAAATAAGAATCATTATTTTACGTATTTCTAGCTATAAAATTGTTCGAGTCATTCAGCGCAGGGAGTGGTGAAGGCTCGATCCTTCAGTCTTTAATCGTGAGAAAGACGTGCTAGTCTCGAAGCCACGTTTCTGTACAGATGGGTAGCAACAACCTGGTCTTTAAGAAGACAGGAAGAGCCAGCGTGGAGGCGGCTGAGATGACGGTCAGTGAATGTCAGAGCAGCTGCAAGACTCCCAGGTAGTGTAGAAAGGCTGGCCAAAGGTATGATTAGCTGCTGGACCCTGGTCCAGTGTGGTGGAGGAAGGTGGGGCACGCTGAGGTGATGGTTGCTGCAGTGGTTGGATTTGTGGTTGTGGTGAGTGGTGGTGGTATCTCTTGTGGATGATAGTGCCTGGTGAAGCAGCTGACAGTGGAGTGGAGGCTTGGAGGATGGTCATGGAGGTTGTGGGTGTAGTAGTACAGGAAATGTTTATACTTTCTCCAGTTAGAATGGAAGATAAAGCTTGTTTTTTTTTATGCCCTAACTAAGGCTGTTTTTTCGATATTGCAATAACTTTTATTAATCTGATGCCGTTAATGAGCCGCTGTTGCTGTTGTAGCTAATTTGCTGATATTATTGCAACAGCTATTCTCTGTCTGTCTGTCTGTCTCTGTCTGTCTCTCTCTCTCTCTCTCTCTCTCTCTCTCTCTCTCTCTCTCTCTCTCTCTCTCTCTCTCTCTCTCTCTCTCTCTCTCACTCTCTCTCTCTCTCTCTCTCTCATGGAGGCAAAGTTTGATGAGACATCATTTTTTGGGGGTTCTAGAGATAGACAGATTCCGCTGTGGATTGACAGGTACTGCCACTGAGTAGTGGTATTAGAGAGCAACCTTCTGACAGACGGATTGGATAGCGGCACGAACTTATAACCAACCTCACGCACACTTTGGCTCAACCCCCGACACACACACACATACTCGCACCCACTATTACCATAACCGTCACCATAACCATCACCATATGCATCACCCTCATCACTATAACCACAATCCCTATTACCACCATCAGTATCATCAACATACCGAAGAGATCCATTATTCTAAACCTTCACGATTCTGTATTTCTCTTCACTCATTTGAAGATTTTAAGCGAATCTCGACCTCTGATCGGTAATTTAAAATACTGCGAATCAGTATTCATGGAACGGCTTCGTACTAATCGGCCCGTGTTTGGATGAGCTTCGAACGAGGACATTTAGGATGTGTATCATAAACCCGTGTTTTTCTGCCTTCATTTGTTTCACAATAGGTTCGTACGCTAAGCTGGTCAGGACAATCCAGGTCACAATTAATGACAGAAGACTCTCAGTCAATGCAGCGGAAACAGCCACACTATTGTGTTTCTTGAAACGCTAAACCCCTTCGGATTGTTCATTGCAAGGACTAGTTGAGGCTCGATCCTAGAAATAGGTTAAAAATTGGACGATGAACGAAAAGAGATTAAAAACACTGGTAACAAATTGAAAATATCAGAAACAAAAGTCATATTTAGTGCTTTTGTAGCGACACACTTGGAAATACACGGGAAAAAAAGGCGACATAGAATTTAAGTACCACATTTTCATTTAACAAAATTACACAGCATATATACTCATAGGTGTGTATCACTTAATGTATATAGGCGCAGTAAGGTGAGTATTACTCATTGTTTATTGAGTGTTTTAGAATTTTTTAAACAGCGTGTTCTTGATGTTAGTCTACATCATTCTTAATGACATACAGTACGTGAGGATGGAATAATTTAAACCTAATAAACTAACTAAATCACAGTGTGGGTGCATACAGTGTCCAAGGAACAGGAAGGGGTTCACGACCCAGTAATCGTGAAAAAAACAAATTCAAAACCCGCAACTTGGAGGTATATGCGGGGTCTAAGATGACCGAAAAAGCGTCTCCTACGCTATTGTGACATATTCTTCATGATAAAAGTTCAATCTCTCATAATTAATACCTCTGGCCTTCACCTTTCTATCCTTTCATCCCAGAAAAAGAAGAAAAAATCCACTACTTTTCTCAAAGTGAATAACAAATCATCTATTTGTGTTAATGAGTGACCTTTACACTAGGCAGTCCTGAGGGAATGGGGGGGATGGCTGTTTGACCCCAGCAATTGGACCTGATGCCTTCTTTGGAGCGAACATGATTGCCTCCCATTTCTCCAGGTTCTGTATGACTCCTACGGGCTTGCCGCTCTTTCCCCACGAATATATATTTAGAAACACCACAGTGAAAATAGGAAATAAAACCTGAGAGCTTTTATGTGCTTACACGTGTATGTAAGCACAGGAAAGAGTTCAGGTTTTATTTCCTATTTTCACTGTGGTATTTCTGCATATTTACAATCGCGTGTTTTATTGTAATTTCTTCCATATGATAATGCAATGGTAAAGTATGCAGATAGTAAATGAGACAATGCAGTAGAGACTGCACTGTCTGGTAGGCCAAATGTTTTCACAAAATGCCATGACCCTCACAGGGTTGAGCATACACCCACACGAGTGTAATAATAATATAATTGGTAGTTGCGGCTGCACATTGAGCCCTGATTTAACCTGCTTGTTTGCATTGAGCCCTGATTTAACCTGCTTGTTTGCAATGAGCCCTGATTTAACCTGCTTGTTTACATTGAGCCCTGATTTAACCTGCTTGTTTACATTGAGCCCTGATTTAACCTGCTTGTTTGCATTGAGCCCTGATTTAACCTGTTTGTTTACATTGAGCCCTGATTTAACCTGCTTGTTTACATCGAGCCCTGATTTAACCTGCTTGTTTACATTGAACCCTGATTTAACCTGCTTGTTTGCATTGAGCCCTTATTTAACCTGCTTGTTTACATTGAGCCCTGATTTAACCTGCTTGTTTGCGGAAAAAAGCATTCAGAGTTGAAAGGAAAAGTGGCGTATCGGGCTGGCAGCTTAGCTCAGATCAACAGCAGAAAAACAGACCTCAGACAGAAGACACAGTAAACACTGTCAGAGAGGAAAGAGATGCTAACGGGCAGAATAGAGCAGGCTAAACAGTAGGCTAGACAGTAGGCTAGCAGACATACAGATAGGCATACAGACAAACATGTATACAGGCAGACAAGTATACAGAAATACTGAAGGTAGACGTGTATACAGATAATAAATAAGACACTTGTGCAACGAAGATTACCAAGTGCAACACAAGTGTCTCATTTAATATTCTGTATATGTAGGAAAAAAACTAAATAAAGACTTACAGACATTCGGACATAAGGCCGAAAAAACAAGCAGTAAGAGGAGAAAATCAGGCAGACAGACACAGAAATATACAGACAAATATACGGACAGGTAAACAGACAGTGGGAGAGAACAGCAGGCAGACAGACTGACAAGCAAGCACGTAGACAAGCAAGGAGACAGGCACTCTCAAAATCTTCCAGTGAAGCAGTTTCCATGTAAAGGAAGTATTGGGAAGCGCCTTAAGTTCATGTCTTCTATATTTTATTTGCTCTGCTTTCTCTTATTTTCCTCCTCGCATTTCCTCTTCCTCCTCTTCCTTCTCAGAAGTCCTGGTTATTAGAAATCTGAAGGCGACGGTGCGTTGGAGTTCGCATTACAACAGATAGATTACTTGGTACCATGTCAAGCCACATAAGTTCTAAGTTACCGTATTTTCCTGCATATAAGGCGCACTTTTTTCCCCTGAAAAGAAAAAGTCTCGGAAAATCATTCTGTGCCTTATATACTTGTAACAGATAAGTGAACTGTAGATATAAATCCAAATGTACACCTGTTAACCCTTTTGGGGTCTAGTTCCAAGGCCTTTTGTGTATTCATATGCTCTTGTGCTACCGTCTAGAGGATGGATATGGGGTGCATAATAAACTAGCCACTTCGGTGGCAAAATCTTTCGCCTTATATTGCCAAGTTTATGGTCAAGGTTAGGCTTTGGGTTACGCTTTAGCAGTTGTTTACTAACCTTACATGAAACTGGAGGGAAACATCGTCTTATATGTCTTAAATACTCGTGCGCCTTATATGCCGGAAATACGGTACTACTAGATATGGTTCTATATTTTGATTATGTGAGGCATTTCTGAGCATTATGCTGACCTCTAATAAGGACGTGCGTTTTTTTGCGTGCACTAGAGATCGTGTATAAATTACGAAGACTGGTTGTTCAGAGAGAGAGTGAGAGAGAGAGACTAGAATTAACATCCCCGGGCACTGAATTAAATTTCAAATATAACAAAGTTATATTCTACTGGAAAATGAAGTTTCACTGAATGGCCTCATCGCCAACAAAATAACAGACACCAGTGCACAACCCTCATCTGTCTGCTCAGGTGAGAGAGAAAAAAAGAGCTTACCATCATAATTTCCTAACATGACAAACATCAAAGTTCTTCAGTAAATGAGTAGCATTACACTCTCAAGTAATCCGATTTTGCTTAATAATGAACTAGAACCGTGCGGAGTCCTTCAGCAAAAGAAGAGGTGGGGAAACTCGAGCCTCCGTTAGCTCATTGCAGTCTGGTTGGTCTCCATCTAGTCGAGGTGTTGGTGAGGCGTCTCACGCACCCGAGGAGAATCAAATCGAAGGAAACAATCACAGCCAGGTGGAGTGGCGAGGACACACCCAGCACTCACTGTTGCTGGGGTAGATTACCTCAGTGTGGTTACCTAGCAACTGCCCACACGAGATGCAGTAAGTGTTAAAGATGTTGCAATATGTAACCAAAAAATTGCAATAAACAGTTGCTGTCCAATACTTGCATCGGTGTTAAGTTCGTCTGACGAAGTTGAAGTGAACAACCCAGAGTTTCAACATCAAAGGTAGGAGCTTCAACATTAATTTCTTGCATTTGATTTAAGCAAATTTCTCAGTATACGTTACTAAGCCGGGTTACCATCTGGAGAAGACCCGGGTCGGGACAACGCCGGCGAACCTATACGTTATTTGAGTTAGGATACATTAAGTTACGTTTGGGTAAGTTAGAATATCCTCCGTAAGGAGAACTGAACCAGTTATAATGTGCCATAACGCCAATAAATATACAAATACATTAAGATTATAGAAGTACGAACAGTAAATGACTCGTATAACGCTGCTCAAAAGACCTGCCTTGTATGGGCCAGTAGGCCTTCTGCAGTGTTCCTCCATTCTTATGTTCTTATGTTCTTAAAATAAACAGTGAAATAATCACGGTTTCACTGCAATGTCACATACGTGACGTTCTTAATCAAAGTGATAAAATTATGGATTGTTAAAATATATATGGACGCTGAATAAAGTTTCTCTTATATAATTTGTTTCTATGGTGAAAGATATACCTAAGTTCTTCTAGTGTGAAAGATGTTCCTAAGCGCTTCTAGTAGGAAAGACATAGGTGTTTAGCTGGGTAATAAATGATCAGCATAGGCTGTTTTCGCCGGCCCTTGTAAGGCTAACGGGTAACAGTATTAAAACAATTTATCACTGATTCAGTAGACATTATTGAGCAGTGAGAAGAGAAGCAGAGTGCAGACAAGGAGGAATAACGAGAGAGAGAGAGAGAGAGAGAGAGAGAGAGAGAGAGAGAGAGAGAGAGAGAGAGAGAGAATGCCTGAGGTATTTCTGAGAAAAAATATAATGGGAGAAAAAGAACATAGGGTCAACAGAGGGTAAGGGAAGGAATAGAGGGGAACGCTAGGGAAGGAAGGGGAGGAGGGAGAATGTGACTTGAGGGAAGAAAAAAGAAAAGAAGTGTACAAAAGAACTCGGTGAAAAGTACGCACAAACTAGTCTGATAAATTTTGGGAACTGACTCGGGCAAAGTTAGAGGAGAGAGAGAGAGAGAGAGAGAGAGAGAGAGAGAGAGAGAGAGAGAGAGGAGAGAAAACATGGTAAGGCTAAAAGCAATTTGCTTTATAGCAATCAAGTCTACTGTCCAACCACCGCTGCTTCTCTCTCAGCAGATGCTGGCGACACTGTTGACATGGACAAGAAATACCATAAGATATTTAAAAATTAACAAGAGATTTAATCGGAAAGGAATAAGCTGTAGATCGCTAACTTAAGAGCCACCACCACTAAAACTACTACTGTTATTACTATTGCTGTTACTTCTATTACTATTTCTACTATTAGTGTTACTACTACTATTACTACTGCTATTACTACTATTACTACTACTATTATCATTACTCTTATTAATACAAGTACTACTATCACTATAGCACTACCACCATCACCAGGCCATAAACGTGCTAATTCATCGAAATATTATGTAGAAGCCAGATGCCAACCACACACTGGAGGCTACAGTTGGTAATGATTGCCAAGGCCTGAAATTTTTTGGGGATAAACTGTGAAACTCAAATTAATCTAAGAATCTTGACAGCGGTATTTTGTCGAAACCTTTCGAGAAAACTGAGTATATACTGACAGTATATAAGTACAGTATGTGTACCTTTTGTTGCATGAGGTTTTAATTTATCTCACTCAGCCTCATTTGTATCCTTCATGGGCTTAGGACAGGCGTTTGGCTATACGCACGTGCGTGCGTGTGTGTGGGGGCTGTATCTTCGTGTCTATTCATGTACGCATCTATCTCGCTCTTGTTCATGTGGACGTTAAATAATTCACGTCTTTTACACTGCTGATGGCTGCAGTTTATATCCATCTTCTCGTTCCCTCTCAGTTTTTTTTTAAACAGTTATAGATTATTAGAATAGATTTACAGCTGAAGACGTTAAGTGCAAAAAAAAAAAACAATATTAATTTAGGAAGCAGTTAGATCAGCACTTTACAATCATCAGATTCAACTACCACTGTAGACACTGTGTATTGGCTGCGTGTGGTCGTTGGAATGTTGACGCTAGTTAAGGAACTACCTTGGGACGAACAGTTGACACTAAATCACCTTGGGTTTAATAGTAACTGTGATAGATGGCGGTGGTATTCGTCAGACAAGTGTTCCTTAACAAGAGCCATAGTCATGGTTATATGACTGAGACCTTCAGCTGGTTTACTAGTCCTCCCCTTTAAAAGTTATTGATCACTTGTTTTAGTGAAAGAAGTAGAATATATAGTATAGAAGTGGTAAGTCTAGCATTTCCTGTTAAATATTTATACGCGTTTTTCATAAACATTCTGCCTGTGCAGAGTTAGTCTCTGTGTCTATCCACTAGCATGAAAGTTAACGAATTTAAATTTTAGTTCAAACCACCAGAAACAATACCGAAAGTATTTTATGCTTCCTACACAGTTTCTTACAAATTCTGTTTGATTTTTTGGTTCGAAAATCAATCATCAACGTGGAGGGTTAATAGAAGAGCAACTTATCTAGTATCAATACAAATTAACATAAACACTCAAAAGCCTTAATCTGCTTTCCTTTAGGAAATGGAAATAATAAGATCCTCTTTAATCCTTTAAATAACTGTACTAGGATTTTCAGTATTACAAATTAACAAAATAAAGCTACAGGTTAAAAGTTATGTAAAAGTTAGTAAATTTATTTTTGCCTACATTTTCATAGGGTTGTATGCAAATAAAATATAATTCTTTAAGAAACTGTTATGTCATCAGTTGTAAAACATTAATGTAAATTAAACAAAGGATATCCTATACAAAATCCTCCTCCCAGGAGCTAGCAGTGGTGACTATAAATAAATTTATTCTGTAATATACTCTGACAGGGGACGCTGACACCCTGAGGCCTGGCTGTAGGCTAACAAGGACAACGGGTAGGCCTAACTACGTTACAGCCCACTGGTGGGATTATGCGCTCCAGGTAAACGAAAACAAAACATTTTCAAAAAAGAGAAACTTCTGAAACTGAGTTTTCTAGAAAGGTTTCGACAAAATACCGCTGTCAAGATTCTTAGATTAATCTGAGTTTCACAATTTATCCCACCAAAATTTCAGGCCTTGGCAATCATTACCAATTGTAGCCTCCAGTGTGTGGTTGCCATCTGGCTGCTGCCTTGCATGTCGTAAGAAGCGCCTAGAATGCCGGGAGAAAGGGGCTAGGAACCCCTTCTCCTGTACAAATTACCAAATGAAAAAGAAAGATAAACTTTATAGTTTTTTTTATTTTTCGGGGTCACCCCCTGCCACGGTGGGAGACGGCCGGTGTGCTGTAATAATTATGAATAGTAATAATAGGTAATAATCATACTACAAATAATATAGTAATAATAATAATAGTAATAAAGATGCATAATCTGTATTTCCATCTCACAGAAAAACTATTTTCCGAAGAGAGACGAGGCCAAATAAATATTTAAAGTCCTTTAAATCTCTTACCTGGAGTATATTTTGGAAGGACGCTTTCTGCACTACGCAGCGAGTCCCTTTTAGAAGTAGGATAAAAAAAAAAGGGCGCTAATGCTAGTACGAGGGTGACGTGTCGCTCTCGGATAATAATTTTTTTCTCTCTCAACGTCACACGTATGACGTTAACGTGGCTCTGAAATACATCGTCAGATAATCACGTTTAATTTCTAGCGTCAACGTAATATATGAGACGTTTTGCAGCCATGGTAAAATCAAGATCTTTTTTAAGAGATGGTTAGTAAGGGGGGGGGAGGATTGTGGGGACCTGAAGGACTGGTGAAGGGATGAAGTAGGATGACAGGTTTAGGGACATGGGGTTGGAGGACAGGATTGGGAAAGAGGGAGACTGGGTGGAGAATGGGAGAGGACAGGGGTAGGAAAGGAGAGGGAGTGACAGTGTGGAGGAAATGGGAGGGGGTGACAGTGTGTGAGAGGGGGTGATGATGTGGGTTACTGGGTGACGGTGTAGGGAAGGGGTGACGATGATGGGGAGTGGGTTGGGGGAGTGGTTGGGGTGTGGGGGTGTAAGAGGGGTACTTCTGGCGTCTGGTAACACTTGCAGCGCCCTCCACGCCTGGCACCCTCCACGCCTGGCACACTCAAAAGACTGACTAAGGCGCCATTGTTCCCACGTAAGCCTAAGTGTCTCTCCTCTCAGCCTATGTTTTATGCAATTTTTTTTTTTTTGTATTATAATTTTTTTATTTCTATTTTGGAAGTGGCGTTAAGATTTATTTTTAACATTTTGCATCCATCTTTTTTTTTTTTTTCGCTCGTTACATTTTGCAGTTTTAAAATGTATAATTTTCATCTCTGCATTTATTATTTTATTTTTGTTGGATTTTTTTTAACGAATGCATAAGTGAAAAAAAATAATTATTACTTTTTTCAAATTTGTTCTCATGACCCAGGCACACATTAAAAGAAAAAATATTACACTAAAATAAAAAAATAATTTTATATATATATATATATATATATATATATATATATATATATATATATAAGACGCCCTTGAAAAGAATAGGAGGCTGATTTTTTAAGTATGCATCACAATTTCTCTGGTGACACAGAAGAGGAAAGAGGATGAGAACGGTCGAAGCGAGGAAGAGGAGAGAGGGGAAAGAAAAGCAAGAGAAGTAGAGGAGAGTAGGAAGAAGGAGGGAGCTGAGGGAGAGGAGAGCCCACCGAGGAGATGGAAACAAAGGTCTCGATGGTTCTTTTGTTAACCACACAATGGTAAGTGCCCTTAGCCACTCTCACTTACTCACCTCCCACTTAAATGTTCCTTCCCTCTCCAAGGCGTGGTTCCTTGAGGCGCGTGAAGGGCCCCATGAGCCAAGTAATTTCAACTTCTTTTCCCTTGAATTCAACCTGACTACCCCTTCATACCCCAGAGATAAGCAATTACACATAATAATAATAATTTATTGCAGTATGATACAATGTATTTACAGAGACGGGTGACATTTTGTTGTGGATGCATAAAAGCCATAGTTGTACAGAGCAAGCTTTTATTGGAGCAGCATTTTGCTCAGGGAAGCGCTGCATTATAAACTGATAAAACTATAACTTGAGCGAAACTTTGTCCTAGGTTCCTTTGAACGCTGTGTCTTCACAGTAACGTCACACAGGTTGTTGTGGTCAGTGCCCTCTATCCACTTTCACCTTTCTTATCAAAAATCCTTCTCCATTTCTCTCTGTCTCTCTCTCTGGTAGTTTTCAGAGGGATGAAGGTTGAAGAAGAAAAAAAAAGTCTTAAGCCATCTAGAATACCTAAGTCGGGTGGACTGTAGTTATTGCAGTCTCTGTAGACAGTCTGGGTGTGGACTGTAAAAATTCTCTGCAGTCAGCATTTCTTATATATTCCTACATAATTCTGTGCTTCTCTACTTCACAGGAATGTAGTTTTTCATGCATTTGGTCCTCCTCCTATTTATCTTGTTGATGATTCTGCTGCAATTGCTAATGTTGTTGCTGATTCATCTGCTGGTGCTGCCGTTGCTTATTCTTCATCCGTTAGTTGCTTCTGCTTTTAGCGTTTATGCTTAACCATTTTTTTCATTATGACCCTCCTTATCCTCCTCTTTCTCTACCACGTTCCATTCCTTGCACTTCGCAATCATTTTTTTTATATGGCCACCTTCGTCCATTTAGGAAAGGTTGATGCTATTAATGCCCGAGGCTTACCGGTCTCCAGACGATTACAGTGAACCGTTCCTTCAACGTTCCCTCGGCGCTACTGAGCACTTTTTCGCCTTTTTGAATCGAGTCTTTTTGAGGCCAATGAGCCTGTTTCACGATCGTCTGCCTCATCACAAGAAAATGTGTGTGTGAGAGAGAGAGAGAGAGGGGGAGAGAGAGGGGAGAGAGAGGGAAGGAGGGAGGGAGAGAGAGAGGGAAGGAGGGAGGGAGAGAGAGAGGGAAGGAAGGAGAGAGAGAGACAGACAGACAGACAGACAGACAGAGGGAGAAAGAGAGACAGACAGACAGACAGACAGAGGGAGAAAGAGAGACAGACAGACAGACAGACAGACAGAGGGAGAAAGAGAGAGAGACAGAGAGACAGAGACAGAGAGAGAGAGAGGATGGATGGATGGATGAGTGTGAGTATGTTAAGAGTAAGCAGCAGAATTTTATTAGTAAGGAAAGAATATTGCGGAAATGACTGACAGAATAATGTAAAAAAAATCCTTCATCAATAAAATGAAAGCATAATGCGAGGAAGTGAACTATATGCAGAAGAAAAAAATAATAAACAATACCACGGGTGGGGTTCGAACCCGCGGTCAGAGAGTCTCAAAACTTAACGTGATCTAGCCTAAATATCATATGCAAGAAAATTAAATAAAGGACATAAAGTACTAAATAAAGGTCAACCGACATTGATGTAAATCTGATGCGTGTATGGGCGGATAAATTGTAGTAGTTAAATAGATATAATAATGGTATGCGATACCGATAAGTGGTTAAGACATGAGAAACAATTAGGTATGTTCAGAAACGTTTCGCCATCACAGCTTCTTCAGTTGAAAACAAATGAGACAGCAGAGTGGAGGAGTAAAGATGTTATCAGTTCATCACCCTCGACGAACTAGTTTTGAGGCGGTCAGTCCCTCAGCCTGGAGAAGAGTTCAGCTCCATGGTCTGGAACAAGGTGGTCAGTCCCTCAGCCTGGAAATGAGTTCAGCTCCATAGTCTGGAACATTGGGAACTTGAAGCATGAGAATGGAGACTTGCATACCACCAGAGGTAAGATTTAAAAAATCTTGAAGACGACAAAAAAAGGTGAGGCAAGACTGTAGTAAGACTGAGAGGTACTGTAGCAAGTCTACTGGCCCATGCTAAGCAGGTCCCTCTCAAATTCAGACTTTCTCACTTGTAATTTGTGGTTAGGAAATAAAGATGTCGAAGATGTCCTCTGTGCGTAGATGTCTTCTGTACCTACCTGCTTAGCATGTGCCAGTAGCCTTGTTACAGTACCTCAGTCTTACTACAGTCTTGCTTCTAGGGGACCCCGCCTCTCCTGCCGTCCTCAAGACTTTTTGTGTCTCACCTTTAGCGGCATGTAAGTCTCCAATTTCATGCTTGAGCTTCATATTGTTTCATACTATGAAACTGAGCTCTTGTCCAGACTAAGGGACTGACCACCTTAAAACTACTTTGTCGAGGGTGATGGACTGATTACATCATGTTTACACCCTCACTCCTTCTGTTGTCCCTGCGTTCAAGCTTACTGGGAAGACGAAGAGTTTCAGAATTAAGATACCTAATTGTTGCACATGTCTTACTTAACTACGAATAATAACATAAAAGTATTACTTGTCAATGGTACAAGCTTACCACAGTCTGCTGAAGAGGGCCTCGGCTGTACGCCGAAAAATGAAGTGTTTCTCTTCTGTTCCATTATCTTGAAGGCCCGCCAGTACCCTAAGGTCACAAAAGTAGAGGAGCACTGCAGAAAGCCTACTGACCTACCTCTAACACTATTGTTTCCCATAAACACTCATACCACTTATATACACCAGTGCCACCTATAGACACTAATACCACTTATATATTTATGGGACATCGCAACTCCCCAAACATGTGTGCAGGTGTTTAAGAAGTGGTATGATATTCGAGGCCCGACATCTTATTCTTTTGTCGGGTTGTCTGTCCTTCATCGATGTGAAATTTACTAAGAATACGCTGACACCACAGCTGAAAATAATAATCAAGGATGCCAGTTGAAAAAATTATGATAATCGTAATAATAATAATCATTGCTGCTGTTGCCATTACTACCATTACAATTATTATTGTAGATGAATGGTTCAGAGAACCGACAAGTTGTTAAATTAGACACATATGCAACACTTGGGTTGCATATGTTGCATATGTGTCTAATTTAACAACAATTATTATTATTATTATTTCTACTATTACTACTTACGCTATTACTACTGCAACTATTACAACTATACTACTATTAATTTACTACTGATACTACTAATAAAATATATAGTAACATTAACGACGCCAATCATAAGAGGTAGACATTGAGCTCATTAGATAATTACCCGCAGTGAGAGTGCCATTGGATTTAATAGTCTGAAGTAAATGGCAAATTTTAAAAGGAAAAAACAGCAGGCACTTAACCCCCTCCTCCAGCCCCCACTCAGGAAATGGTAGAGAATTTCGAATGTTTTATCTCCAAATGCCATTTCCAACTCCCCGACAAAAATACAATTGTACTCTCCCTTTGCGTTAATTTAACCTACCGTTAACATCTTTTTCTTCCGTTGTTAACTTTGCTGTGGCTTCAGGTTAGCAGAGAGAGAGAGAGAGAGAGAGAGAGAGAGAGAGAGAGAGAGAGAGAGAGAGAGAGAGAGATAATTCAAAGCTCTTCCTGCAAAAAAAGGTTAACTTTAACTCCACACCTGCTTTTAAGAAGATTGGTCCTGTATAATTGAAGCTGCATTGTCTATATTAGAAATTCGAGAGGTGGCGGCCCATGTTCGATAAGTACTGGGAACACTTGCACAATTTGCAACTGTTATTTAAGAACCTTGAAAAAAAAATATGTGCTTGTGGAGAGATACATAAGTTAACGTGTGAACTCTAGGAAAGTGAGACTCGATCTTACGCTCTTTAATCTCTGCTCTTTGTTTTTGACCACTCAGGTTGTGGGGAAAAGAAATTATTCATACTATTTCCAACACTAAAATTGCATTTGGAAAGGGAATATATGTGCTGGCGCACATAAGCACACGCACACAAAATGCCTGCATTCATGTTCGCTTAATACTTTTAAATTATACAATCCTACGTACCTTGTGGGAGGCAGTCAAAAGATTACAGAGGCGCAATGGGTCCAAGGGACTGGGACCCAGGGTAATGGCATCTCAGCAAGTCACGTTAATGATAAACTGTTTACAAGTGATTATGTAAGTTTATTTTAATACAGGTACACGTACCGTATTTTCCCGGCATATAAGGAGCAAGGCAGAATTATCATAACGGTAAATCAGTAATCATATTTAAGGGCTAATTACCCAATTACTCTACGCTAAAGCGTAACCTAAAACCTACCCTTGATCCTGACCTTGAGCATATAAGGAGCAGGCTGATTTTCCAAGACGCGCCTTATATGCCGGAAAATACGGTAAGTACAATTATCATACATAGTGTAAATTACCTAGGAAAACACACAAAAAAAGGTCAGACAAAGGGACTTACTTCCATTGAGGTCCTTGTAATCTTTTATTATTTAAACCTTAAAAGTTAAATTATATAAGAGTTGTCAATACAGACATGAATTCACGAGTGTATAATAAACATCTTTATATGTATAATCCATTTATATTGATATAGACCAAAGACAGAGATGGACACAAAGAGAAGAATAAAAGTCACAATATCGCAGCTGGAAGAAATCGCAAAAAGCCCAGAAACTGGAGAAAGAAAACGGGATCGACGTTTCGGTCCTTTGTGAGCCATTATGAAGTCGCGGATGAGTAGAAAAGTGGTGACAGCCAGTAATTAGGCGAAGACAGGAAGAGATGAGGCGGGCCCAGTAAGATTAGATAAATGCAGACAGACGTGACAGAGGCAGAGAGAGAGAGAAAGAGAGGCGGAGTGAGCGACCATGTATAGACTGGTACAGACAAGCAAACACTAAAACGTAAACAGCTGTAACTTAGATAAACAGGATAAACAGGAAAATACTGAAAGGGGGGGAATCATGTACAGACAAGCACAAACAAACAGACAGATTGTGTTACATGTTATGAAAAGTTAATTAGGAAAAATAGACACAATGAGAGACGCAGACATATAATAAAGACATATATAAACCACACACAATGCAAAACATATAAATCACATACACACATATATATATATATATATATGTCGTGCCGAATAGGTAAAATTGGTCAATTAGCAAGAACTCATTTAAAATTAAGTCCTTTCTAAAATTTTATCTTATACGTTTAAATATATATTTTTTTCGTTATGTTAATGTGCAAATTAATAATTTTGTACCAAAAGAACCTTAGAAAACTTACCTAACCTTATTATACCAAGCGCAATTTAATTTAGTTTATTACAACTAAATATATTTTAGATAAGTTTAGAATAATTTAATAATAAATAAACAGAATGAAATATTTTTTTTTTCGTTAGGTTCAGAATGATTTTTGCGAAATTATTGCATACACAAATTTTCGCTTGCCTTATTCGGCAAGAAGAGCGTTGCTATTTAAGCCAAACTCGCAAGTTTTACCTATTCGGCACGACATTATATATATATATATATATATATATATATATATATATATATATATATATATATATATATATATATATATATTTATATACGTATATTATAATGTGTGTATGTGTGTGTTATGTATGAGTATTAAATAAAAAAATACAAATTAGTTCTCAGGTATTAAAAAAAAATATTGCAAATTTGTTGCGGTATTTAATTTTCTTTTGCAACGGGATTTAAAAGAAAAAAATAATTACTTTAGTTATTTTTTAGAGGCCCTGTGTACGTTAGCGTGTCTGGCCCAGGAGCTGGAAATCGACCCCAGTCACATACACCCAGGTAAGTACAGACAGGCGCAGACGGACATACCAGAATATAAAGACAAACTCTCACAAGAACTCGCATCAATAAATCTCCAAACATAATCAGAAATTTCACATTGGCACAAGGATATATAATTAAATGTCCAGCGGGAAAAGGTAATTTGGCGCGCTACGAATTACCTTTCAATCAGAGAGCTAATGATACCAGCTTAATCAACGGGTGTAATTGTTTTTTTCCTCAGTGGAGTGAAAGGGGGGAGAGCAGGAGGTGAGGAAAGGGAAGGAGCTGGGGAGAGAGCAGGAGGAGAGGGAAAGGGAAGAGTGGGGGAGAGAACAGGAAAAGAGGAGAGGGGAGGAGTGAGGGAGAGAGCAGTAAGAGAGGGAGTAAGGGGATGAGTGTGAGTGAACAGGAAGAAAGGGAAGGCGGGTAGTGGGGGAGAGGGCAATAGGAGAGGCAGGAAGGGGAAAGAGAATAGGAGGAGTGGGAGGAAGAGGAGAGAAGTAGGGAAGGAGAACAGGAGGAGACGGAGGAAGGGGTGGAGAAGGAAGAGTGGGGAAAAGAGAGAAGACTAAAGAAACAGAGGAGGTTAAGAAAGAAGGGAAGAAAGAGAGGATAAAAAGAGAGGGCGAAGTGGAAGGAATTATTAATTTTGACCATACAATATATAGATTTCTGAGAACCGTTCAACTGGATCATTCATTTCGGCATTTCTAAATTCAGGGTAAATGGATAGCATAAGGAATAAAGGGATAACCGAACCAGAGTCTTACCTGGAAGGTGTTACGGGGGTCAACGCCCCCGTGTTCCGGTCCTCGACCAGGCCACCAGGCCCCACTCAATCCAACGTAGGAACCACAACTCGGTTGATCGGGCACTGACTTCCTGCTTTTCATTGGGGGTACGTTGCACCATCTGCCTAGTCTTTGGCTTTCGTAGGGGAATGATTTCTGTGTGTAGATTTGGGACCACAGATCAAGGAACTTCAAACGTTCCCAGTAATTAAGGTGCTTGACTGAACTAATGCGTGCAGTAAATGTTCTCTGTACATTCTCTAGATCTGCAGTTTCGCATGCCTTGAATGGGACTGTTAGTATATATCAGTATTCCATCCTAAATGTTAGTGTATATCAGTATTCCAGCCTAAATTTGTTGCAGAGATGTGAGCGAAGCTCAGACCTCTGCAACACATGGGAGGTAATCGGGTTTGATGAGAGGAAGGGGATGATAGCACTAATTCCTTATATCAAAAGCCCTTCGACATCAAGGAACCCCAAGGGAAGCAGATTACCACCTTGTCAATCTAAATTATAAATCTGCGCTACACATTTTGAATAAATTCCCGTGAAAAAAATTTCTTAAAAGAAATAAACTTTCAGAACTTCGAAGACAAGTTTTCCTTCCCAAAGAGCGAAAAACAAAAACACTAAAAATTTTAGGGAAAAACAAGGACAAAGCTCTACCGAGAACACAATTTGCCTCAAACTCTCTCGTAAAACTTATGGGCTGTTGGAGTCTGTTTTCTTTTATGGTAGTTCGGTGGTTATTTGTTTGTGGTATTGTTTGGTGGTGATGGCGGTGGTGGTATTGGTGATGTTTTCTGGTTGTGACTGCGGCGGTGGTGGTGGTGATAGCAATGGTGATGTTTGTTGGTTATGACCGTGGGGTGGTGCTGGGAGTGGTGATGGTGATTGGGGAACACTGGAGAACATGAACAAAGCAGATAACAGGAGATCCCACAGTCTGTTTACAGGTTATCTTTTGTGAAAGAGAAGCTAAATTCTAGCTGCCTCTGATTCTATTCAAACACTAGAGATTAGGATACTATACTAGAAGCCCACCTCCACTCCCACCGGTAAACTTACTGGCTGGAGAAAGAAGGTGCAATGATTCAGAGGCACACAAGAAATGTGCATGGATATTGAAAAGGCAGAAGTAGGAACTGATCACTACTATTAATACTATCACATCCATCCCCTCTGTTTCTCCTTCTGCCACCGCCGTTACTTTTATCCCATCGATGGCCTGTTGTCAACTGTCCTATGCAAGTTCTGAACAAACGTCAGGAATTCTTTAGCTACTGCTAACTTCTACATAGGATCTTGTTGAATCCTATGTCTTCGAAGTGCTTATATAGCTGATTCTTTAATTACTGTATTATTTTCGCACTTTAAGCTTCAGCGGATCGCTTATTCCAATGAATAATAAGTTTGCTAACTAAAAAACACGGTTGTAATTAATTTCTTGCCTCAGAGTCTCATTTCACTGCTTTAAGTTTTTGACTTACTTTACACAGATAACCCGCACACACGAGAGAGACGCTTATGACGACGTTTCGGTCCGACTTGGATCATTA
This sequence comes from Cherax destructor, assembly GCA_009830355.1. Lineage (NCBI taxonomy): Eukaryota > Metazoa > Arthropoda > Malacostraca > Decapoda > Parastacidae > Cherax > Cherax destructor. The sequence goes on along the minus strand of WNWK01000404.1, from coordinate 162,800 downwards.
ACAAGTCACAGTGTAACTTGTACAAGTCACAGAATTGTGCCATTTTGTTTTTTATTGGCTTTGCACTTAAATTTGTTCTTCGTGTTAGTGTCAAACCTATTTAGTATTCAGAAGGTTTTAAACAGATTTCATAGTCTCTCAGTCTTTCATCACGTGGTTTGCTTCACATTGATAGTACGAACTTTCGTACCTTTCTCCCTACTGGTGAGTGTGATAGTGGTGATGGCTGGTAGTAATGGTGGTAGTAGTATTGATATTAGTGGTACAGTTTGTTGTTGTTAGTGATGGAGTTATTTTGGTATTGGTAGTTGTAGTATTTTTTTTGTTTTGTTTTGTTGGTTGTGGTGATAGTAGTGGTGTTAGCGGTGGTGGTAGTGAGAGTAGTGGTGACGTTGTTGGTAGCAGTAGTAGTGGTGGTTGTAATTACGGTTTATTATTGGTCATGGTAACAGGATTAGTGATATTAGTTGTGGTGTTGGTAATACTATTGGTGGAGATAGTAGTGGTAGTGGTTGTGACGGCATTTTTATTAATGATAATGGTCGTTATTGTGGGAGTGGTGGTGGTAATTATGCTAGTGGTGGTGGCGATGGTAGTAGTGATGGTGGGTGAAGTAGTGATTTTGGTGTCGTGACCCGACATAATAAATCCATTGTGTCGCTTGCACTTCCTCGCAATGGCGTTGTAATTGTAACACACACACTATTCCTTTCCTCCCTTTTCACCCTTTCCCCTTTCCAGCCAGTCTTGCACCAGCACGGAGACATACCTGACTCCATCTTCCCACACCAGCCTTCCAGTACTTACCGCAGAAGAAATAATGCGCCTTGTTAGCCAAGAACTCTTAAATCAGAGCGACCATCAAGAACTTGAAAGGTCAAAGACAGGGTTCGGATAAGGGAAAAGAGAATCGAGTCTCCAGCATTCCTTGCGCTTAATGACCCAAGCGTGTTTAGTGTTTCGAGGTAAAAAATTCAACGATTTATGATTTCACAGCTTAACATACTGAGCCATCAAGTAAGGCGCGTCAAAGGGACTCAAATAAACACGCTCTCCTAAAGCCGATGTCTTAAATACTGTTTAAGAAAATTTATTGAAGCCACTGTGTGGGGAAACGTTTCCTTAATAAAGATTTCCATATGTTGCATAAGTGTCTCAATCTTCAATTTATTGATACCTGGTGTACCTGGAAGGTGTTCCGGGGGTAAACGCCCCCGCTCCCCGGTTCACGACCAGGCCTCGCTATATTCGTTATTACTACGAGACGTCATCGTAAGCTCCTCCCTCCTATGTACGGGTTATTTGTGTGTGGCTTTTTGTTCTTTAGATTAGGTTAGACTGTCGTCTATAAGCAAAAATAGATAAATTATAGCATAGCAAAGCCCCAAAAAGAAATAAAACATGTAGGAGATCAAATTTTTGATGCGTGAGTAGGACGCTGGGACCCAGCAAGCAGTAGGTGAGAATGATTGTTTTATTGGCAGAGGGGGAGAAGGGGAGGGTGATGGTAGTGCGTAACATCCAGGCTGTTTATGGTCTGTAATCACTCAGTAATTACTTATTTTTTGTCTCTAAAAATAACATCGTAATTTTTATTATTACTAATTACGCAGAAGGAGCACTTTCCAATATCCACCTTACCGGGGCTAAATACTGATATTAGTCACAATTAATATATAAGATTTTTAAAAAATTCTGAATCAGAAAAGACCCCCAAAAATCTTATAGATGGGAAGCAGTTAAAATATAGTTAATTATATAATGAGTTTTAATAATATCAACAGAGTTTAAAAGTTACGCCAAGATTACTCAATAATAGTCTTAAGGCCATATATTTTTGGGGGATAAACTAAGGGTAATTAAAGTGCAAAGTTAAGTAAGAGTTGCGTACACAGTTAAGTAATATCAGGATTGGATGTAAGATTCACTAAATGATCATTAATCACTGAGGGTAAATTAAATTCCACACTTGCAGTCACGCTGCTCTTTTTTTTTACTCCAAAATATTTTGACAGGTTGTGTCCTTAGTCTCGCTACCCCATCCACACACACACACACGCACAATGTATGTACGTACGTACGTGTATACGTGTTGCTGCTGCGCCTGTTGCTGCAGCAGCAACGATAACAACACCCCTCAGCACTAACAGCAGCAATAGTAAAAACAACGGAAGTTTTGTTCTTAAAATCCAGTCCTAGTCTTATGGATCTGGTTGTCGCATTCCAGCACAGAATATTCTCCTCATGTTCACTTTTTTCCCTTCTTTATTAAGTTCCAGACGCAGCTTCCTTTTACACGAGCCGCAAGGAAGTCTTTGCCTCTGTGAAGAGACGACAATGATGAGTCCAATCCAGATTTCTGTGTCTGAGTGGAAGAAAAAGAGAAACGTCTCAATAACAGCTGCAGGTTACACAAAAAAAATCATTAGTCTGGTTATTTGTATATACATTTGAATTACCACGAACATGAAGGGCAAGTTTAAGGTACATTATTTTTTTTGTAGAGACATACAGATAGAAAATCAGCTAAGCCATTCATGAACTAATAGTCCCTATAAGAAAAAAGGAAGCAACATGTCAGGACCTACATCCCACAGGGATGCCATGCATGGCAAAGGCTTGGTAATTAACCTGGCTTTCAGTCGTTTTCACAGCCAAATATCGGCAAAATTTATCAAAACATAATTAAGGCTTAGTACACCACTTGTTTCAACGCCATAATCAAGTAGAAGTAAGTTTTGTTGAGTCCTGCCCCTGGGCCATTCTGAGGCCGGATAACTGTGACTCATCTTCAAGGCAGTCAAGCTGTCGTGCAGGAGAGCTGACAGGGAATGCTGTACTTCTTTTCGCACAGCAAACCTCTTTCTCGCACCTCGAGATTTAAGAGTTTCCTGGGACTGCTTCCCTGTTTTAATTTGACCATTTGTGCTTAAATATACATTTTTCAAAGGTTTATACTACCTTCAAAACCCTAACCTTCCCAACCACAAAAAGATGAGTACACACACACACACACAACGGGGCCAGGAACTCTGACTCGACCCCTGCAGCCACATACAGGTGAGTACACAACAATTTTTATGGTGGAAAATTTGAGAATTTCGTTTCCCCGAACACAACAAAACACACATATTTTTCCCTGCTGTAAAGTGAAGGAAAACATTTAAACTTTAAATTCCTGTTCTTAAGGAGCTTCCGGTATTGTCCCAACCTCAGTCTTGAAAATATAAAGACAAGCGCACACACGCACGCTTAAACTGTGTGTGGGGGGGAGGGGGGTTCGATTCACAGCTCCTGGCCTCGCCTCTTTGCTGGTAGCTACTAGGTCCACTCTCTCTATCCCTGCTTCAAGAGCTTTATCGTACCTCTTCTTAAAGCTATGTATGGATCCTGGCTCCACTACATTGCTCTCCAGACTGTTCCACTTCCTGACACTTCTGTGACTGTAGAAATACTTCCTGTTTGTGTGTGTGTGTGTGTGTGTGTGTACTCACCTATTTGTACTCACCTATTTGTGGTTGCAGGGGTTGAGTCATAGCTCCTGGCCCCGCCTCTTCACTGATTGCTACTAGGTCATCTCTCTCCCTGCTCCATGAGCTTTATCAAACCTCGTCTTAAAACTATGTATGGTTCCTGCCTCCACTTCATCACTTTCTAGGCTATTCCACTTCCTGACAACTCTATGACTGAAGAAATACTTCCTAACATCCTTTGACTCATAGGAGTCTTCAACTTCCAATTGTGACCCCTTGTTTCTGTGTCCCCTCTCTGGAACATCTTGTCTCTGTCCACCTTATCTATTCCTCGCAGTATTTTATATGTCGTTATCATGTCTCCCCTAACCCTCCTGTCCTCTAGTGTCGTCAGGCCGATTTCCCTTAACCTTTCTTCGTAGGACTAGTCTTGTTGCAAACCTCTGCACTTTCTCTAATTTCCTGACGTGCTTGACCAGGTGTGGGTTCCAAACTGGTGCTGCATACTCCAGTATGGGCCTGACGTATATGGTGTACAGAGTCTTGAACGATTCCTTAGTGAGGTATTGGAACGCTATTCTTAGGTTTGCCAGCCGCCCGTATGCTGCAGCAGTTATCTGATTGATGTGTGCCTCAGGAGATGTGCTCGGTATTATACTCACCCCAAGATCTTTTTCCTTGAGTGAGGTTTGCAGTCTTTGGCCACCTAGACTATACTCTGTCTGCGGTCTTCTTTGCCCTTCCCCGATCTTCATGACATTACATTTGGCAGGGTTAAATTCAAGGAGCCATTTACTGGACCAGGCTTGTAGCCTGTCCAGGTCTCTTTGTAGTCCTACCTGATCCTCAACTGATTTAATTCTTCTCATTAACTTCACATCGTCTGCAAACAGGGACACTTCTGAGTCTATCCCCTCCGTTATGTCATTCACATATACCAAAAACAGTTCAGGTCCTAGGACTGACCCTTGTGGAACCTCACTCGTCACAGGTGCCCACTCTGACACCTCGTCACGTACCATGACTGGCTGTTGCCGCCCTGTCAGATATTCTCTGATCCATTGCAGTGCCTTTCCTGTTACGTGTGTGTGTGTGTGTGTGTGTGTGTGTGTGTGTGTGTGTGTGTGTGTTTACTGTATGAATTTTTTAAACTCATGACTGTGTCATGTTTGATAATTTATCGTTGTATACAAATGTTATTATCACCGTTATTCTTTTTTTTCATTTCCTGATTTATTAATTCTCTTACTTAATCTAACTCTCTCCTCCTTCCTATTTCTCCGTCTGTCTTCCCTCTTAATCATTCATATCTTTTGCCCATCACACCTCCACTCCCAGTTCCACTTTCTTTTATTTTTATATATTTTGCATCTATTTCACATCCTTTTACTTCTCTCTTCCTTCTTCTCCCGTTCTTTTCGTCTGTTTCTTTAACTTTCTTTCGCCGCTCTCTTCTCTTTATTCTCTTTAACGTCTTCACTTCCCTTCTCTTTTATCTCAGTTTACATTCGTTGTCTTTACTCATTTTCTTCATCCATCACATTCTGTTCTCATATTCCTTCAACCAGTCCCACGCCTTCTCTCTCCCTCCCAACTCTTTTTATTTCCCCCTCTCCTCTTATTTTCCCCATTCCCTCATATTTTCCCCATCCCCTGTCCTCTCACTACTTACACTTACACCTCCCACCTCTCGCCGCTATGCTCCCTTTTCAATTTAAAGATCCTTTTCGTCTTATTTTTCATTTCTCCCCTTCCCACCCCTCTTTCTCTGTCTCCTATTTTCTCTTAGGGGTTTCTTCTTTCCCTTTTTTCCCTACTTCTCCTCCTCTTTATCTTATTGCTCAGCGCAACGAACTCTCATCACTTCAGAATGTAACTATATAACATACGTTACATAACATCTGTTCCACCGTACATTGTGTTACATAACATCTGTTCCACCGTACATTGTGTTACATAACATCTGTTCCACCGTACATTGTGTTACATAACATCTGTTCCACCGTACATTGTGTTACATAACATCTGTTCCACCGTACATTGTGTTACATAACATCTGTTCCACCGTACAATGTGTTACATAACATCTGTTCCACCGTACATTGTGTTACATAACAGCTGTTCTACCGTACATTGTGTTACATAACATCTGTTCCACCGTACATTGTGTTACATAACATCTGTTCCACCGTACATTGTGTTACATAACATCTGTTCCACCGTACATTGTGTTACATAACATCTGTTCCATCGTACAATGTGTTACATAACAGCTGTTCCACCGTACATTGTGTTACATAACATCTGTTCCACCGTACATTGTGTTACATAATATCTGTTCCACCGTACATTGTGTTACATAACATCTGTTCCACCGTACATTGTGTTACATAACATCTGTTCCACCGTACATTGTGTTACATAACATCTGTTCCACCGTACATTGTGTTACATAACATCTGTTCCACCGTACATTGTGTTACATAACATCTGTTCCACCGTACATTGTGTTACATAACATCTGTTCCACCGTACATTGTGTTACATAACATCTGTTCCACCGTACATTGTGTTACATAACATCTGTTCCACCGTACATTGTGTTACATAACATCTGTTCCACCGTACATTGTGTTACATAACATCTGTTCCACCGTACATTGTGTTACATAACATCTGTTCCACCGTACATTGTGTTACATAACATCTGTTCCACCGTACATTGTGTTACATAACATCTGTTCCACCGTACATTGTGTTACATAACATCTGTTCCACCGTACATTGTGTTACATAACATCTGTTCCACCGTACATTGTGTTACATAACATCTGTTCCACCGTACATTGTGTTACATAACATCTGTTCCACCGTACATTGTGTTACATAACATCTGTTCCACCGTACATTGTGTTACATAACATCTGTTCCACCGTACATTGTGTTACATAACATCTGTTCCACCGTACATTGTGTTACATAACATCTGTTCCACCGTACATTGTGTTACATAACATCTGTTCCACCGTACATTGTGTTACATAACATCTGTTCCACCGTACATTGTGTTACATAACATCTGTTCCACCGTACAATGTGTTACATAACATCTGTTCCACCGTACATTGTGCTACATAACATCTGTTCCACCGTACATTGTGTTACATAACATCTGTTCCACCGTACAATGGTGACGGAGACAAAATACACACACAAAAAAAAGCCCGTTCTCCTGAACAACTTTAGTATATCACATTGCTAAGAACGTCAAATGTGTGACAGTGACACTGGAAAGAAAACGCGATCATACTTCTGTCTATTGAGGAGTCTTTCCCCCCTTAAGGTACCTTGTGGCCGGTGAGGAGCTCGTGATCCAAGGACCGAATCTGGTTGCTTTTCCCTTGGGTTCAGCGCTCCCTCATGAATATACTTGATTATGGTTTACTTATACAGTAGGTGACGATCTATTTTAACCTAATATAATCTTACCTACTCTAAATAAAACAAATATAGAAAAATGTGCTTAAAATCGTGGGTAAGAAATCGACGTTTGCTTTAAAAGGCCAGGCTGCCTTTATTTCAGGCGATGTTTTACTCAGCATTAAGATATCCTCAAGCACTCCGGACTGGTTTAGATATTGACATATTCAAAACACCTCATTATATGGACAGTGGGAGGTAAGGGAAAAAGAGACGAGTGGAAGCAGGAGAGAGAAGTAGGACGGGAGGGCCAGAGGTCAGATTCTCGAGGTGTTAGAGCTGAAATAGATTCAGATCGATAAAGAATAAGCGGGAGTGGATGGACGCTTCGGCGATTTGGTTTAAACGTGACTGAGGCTAGAATAGATCTAGCTGACATATTTTAAGCTCTGAGAGGCTATAATATATTTAGCTGTTAGATATTAAGCTCTGAGAGGCTAGAATAGATCTAGCTGGTATAATTTAAGCTCTGAGAGGCTAGAATAGAGAAATGGGCCAATTAGGGCGTAATGGATAGTGTGAGGTATTAAAAATACACAGAATAATGTTAATAGATTCTATAAAATAGACACGTATGATCATTATAGATAAATAATTAAAACGAAGACAATAATAAAATTACATAAAATTATTACAACTAATAATAAAATGAAATAGGATAATTATCCAAAATTATAGCAATAATAAATACTAATAAAGACAACTAATAAAATAGGATAATAATTATACAAAATTATAATAATAAATGTAATACTCCAATCAACACAGGAAGAAGGGACTAACTTACTAAAAGATCTTGACGTTGCTGTCAACACTGATTACAAATCCTGTCAAGTAGACTAAACTTAGCAGCTTAGGGCGACTTAGACAGCCAAACACGGAATCAGGACGACGCTAATATCGTAATGCTCGGCTTCGATTCCATGTCAATTGTAAGTCCTCGAAACATGTACCAAGTCGGGATATACTCAGCCGATATACTCATGCACAGGTTTGTGTTTGTGCACATGTACCGAGCTGAATATAGTGACTTGTATATGTACAGGTGCACAAATCTGTATTTCGCTTGCTTATAGATTTCTGAATGTATATTCATGGAGACTGGTGTGCACTTACGAGCACACACCAGCATGCATATATGTATCGTTTAGCGTATGTACATGCATACACATGTGTGTTTGTGTGTGCCGATTTGTGTATGTTCATGGATGCAGATTTGTGTAAGCACATGCATATAGATTTGTGTATGTATATGCATTCATATTTGTGTGAGTATGCATTCATATTTGTGTATGTACATGTATATATATTTGTAAATACACATGAGTACATACAAATTTGTGCATGCATTTCTGGAATATAGTACAGGATGAAGAGAAACGATGGATACAATTGTCGGATACCACAGCGACTGATACATATTTTATATTTTTCGTGTTGAGTTGGTAAGCCAGCTGAAGGCTCTTTCAGAAGACAACTTCTCATTTTTCTTGAACAACCGTCACAAAGGTTGTCTTGACGCCAGTGAAGGGCTCTTGACTCAAGAAAATAAAGCAACTTTATCTTTGAATCGCTGTGTGACCCCCTACATTTTTAGCTGCACCCCAAGGCTGTATTAATCCTGACGAACGAAACCATTCCTGCATCCCACCACAATATCACCTTTATATAAAAGCCATCCATCGATAATAAAAAAATAGTACCTTATTTTTAATCTCTTCAGACTCGCTTCGCCTGAATATTTTCCCTCTTTTTGGATAACTGGCTTTTCTGTATTGTTTCGCCAGAGTGCACTTAACACCTGCCACAACTACACTTCGCACCTGTTACAAGGCCCACACCTGTCACCGAGGGGCGCCTGTAAGCCTGGCTTGAATGATTCATTCCCACATGGCAAGTGGATGCAATATTTAACGGACTACCAAGAGAGACTGTTATATCCCTAATTTGGCATTTTGTCCAGATGCTGTAATAGAAGAGATGGGTTGACAGTTTAATAGGTAAATGAATAAATGAAATGGTACAAGGATGGATGAGCAAATTGATTATAAGATAAAATGAAAGGTTACATGGGAATAGGTTAACTTTGTAATGGTTGAAGCCTAGTAAATTTATGTTTTGGTTGAGAAAGAGAGATAGATAGATAGATAGATAGATAGATAGATAGAAGAGAGAGAAGAGAGAGGGAGAAGAAAAAAGAGAGAGAGAGAGAGAGAGAGAGAGAGAGAGAGAGAGAGAGAGAGAGGTCAAAACTTTTTCGAGATGTGTCAGAGAAAGAGACAGATGGGAGTGGCAGACCTAAGATTAAATAACGAACCGGTTGTTTTCTTCTTCATCAAAGTCAATAGTCTTCAAGTTCTCGCACAAGATTACAGGGAAAAGTTACAGCATTGTCAGACCAGTTGGCAATGGTCTGTCTAATCTCCATTCAGAGCGCGTGCTCTTATTTTCTTGGTATAGCTCTCTACTTACAAAATGTATTCTTATTTATTGTTTAACATTTATTTTTATTTGCGTATATGCAGTACCTCATTTGAAATTTTTTTACTCTCAATCCAGTTTAGAAACCTTTTGTATATTTCGCTTGTAAATAAAGTTAGGAATCCTTATCCTAACCTTGTAAAAGCCTGTGTGTAAAAAAAAAAAAAAGATCAAGCTGATTCCATGAATCAGAAAACTTTGCTACGAGGATAGACTGAGGGCACTGAATCTGCATCCACTGGAAAAATACCTAACCAAGACAGGATTCGCAGTAATGGGTACACGTTAGAAAAATTTAGATTTAGAAAGGATATATGAAAGCAATGGTTTGGTAATAGAGTTGTAGATGAGTGGAGCAAACTCCCGAGTACCGTCATTGAAGCAAAAACCTTGTGTAGTTTTAAAAATATCTTAGACATGTACATGAGTGGGTGTGAGACGGGGAAGGGGGGACTTGCCTAGCTTGGGCCAGTAGGCTTACAGTGCTCCTCTTTTCTTATGTTCTATGTTCTTCAGTAATAAGTGGAAGACGTGTAGAAACAGCAAGCGTGGAAAGAGCTGCTAAAACCATACCTGACTTCTAGCCGTGTCTCCATATAAGGGAATTTTCTTTAACTAATCATAATTGTGACTGGTAAAGTTTTGGTGCTGAATAAATGGTTTAGAAAACCGACAGGTTGATAAATGAGACACGTTACACCCGCCTGTGGCTTCTTCAGTCCATGCAGAGAACGGTGGAACATGAGAAGTTTGAGGTAATTAGTCTCTCAACATTGAATCGATGTGTTCGGTCTGTCAATCTTGATTAAAGTGCAGCATATTTGTGGAGATGGGGCTTATATACTGCAGACAGAGATGAAGTAGTGGTAGGTGAAGTCACCAATGGAAAAACCCACTAGTGGAAGTAGGTCTTGCCTGATGTGTGTGTGTATAGAAAGATAAATTGATACACTAAATGAGTGAAAAATAGTGTTGCTGAAATGAAAGCTCTTGTCCCCAACCTTTAATATCACTTCAGACGTCACCGCTGAGGTCGCTTCTGACGTCGCTGCCTGTGAGTAAAGGTAAGGACGTCTACTTTGTGTCCTGAGTGCGAGCGAGCAGAATTTCACTTTGGCTGAAGATGTATGACCTTGAGTCTACACTGGAAACGTGATTGTTCAGTGTATTGTACAGTCTGTTTGGTGGGTTCCCGTTTTCCGTTTTACAAGTTTTATTGCCTTTATGAATTATTTTATTTATTAGCAATTTTATAATTAGGTCAATTTTGCTTATGGATTCTTAGCTAATCAAATCTTACATAAATTACCCTAATTCTAGATTACATATTTCAGGAAATCAACATTAGTGTTAAAAAGACGAGTTAAAACACGTTGTATGTGTGTGTGTGATGGAAGCGTGTTTGATGTAATCCCATGTATGTCTATGTACTCCAATGTACTCCTGTGTACCTCCATGAACTCTACAGTTAGCCCCTCTCTTTCTCTTTGCCATCATAATGTAAAGCGAGCACCCACACAGTTGCTGTACTCGAGCACCCACTCAGTTGCTGTACTCGAGCACCCACTCAGTTGCTGTACTCGAGCACCCACACAGTTGCTGTACTCGAGCACCCACTCAGTTGCTGTACTCGTGTGACCTCGAACCGAGGTTATTCTAATTCATGGAAACTACCAGCTTGCTTTGTCCACTGAGGCGAGTGATCCAGTCTTGTTTATTCACCAGGTGGAGCCTCGTACATCATGGCTCGTGGAGACGAGGAGGACAGTCTGTTCTTGCTCTTTATTTCTGCATCCAAATTCTTATTTTACTATGTTAATTTTCCCACGAAATGCCCAGCGTCACTTTCTGTATTTTTCCTGTAAAATTAGACATACTATTTTTCATATTTTACGTTAAATTAGCATAAATAAACTGTGAGTGTTTGGCAAAAACAAAAAAAAAACGAAAAAATGTAATTTTAGTTACCAATAACTATTCTGCGGAACTCCGTTATTGCTTTACACTTTTCAGTGCCAAAAAATTATGTACATCATTGACTAAGTATTTCTTGTGCGAATTTGTATTTTGAGAAATATTAACGAAAATCGGTTAGGTTTAGGTTACGTTAGGTATCGTTTAACTTAGGTTAAGTTAGATTACATTTGGTTTGCTTGCATAACTTAACCTGAAAACTCTGCTCGTCTGTTTATATTGTGTCTGGCGCGAGACACGCCCCCGTATGTTGCGTGACCTAAATCGATACTTGGAGTATATCTTGAGGGTGTTCCGGGGGTCAACGCCCCCGCACCCCGGTATTTGGCTAGGCGTCGATATATTTAAATTAATTATATCTCCCAAGACAACAATTTGCAAAAGAAATGATTACTTATTCTATAATATACATAGATTGCCTAATTCACGAGTAGTTCCAGGGAGAGTATGTCAGTAACCATTACCAAAAATATTTCTAATTCTTCCTTAATAAAAACATAAACAGAAACGTCGGAAGTAAATTGGGGAGATGATTCCTGGATCGAATCAGGTCGAACTCAGTTCTTATATGAATCACAGGAGAATGTCACAGTACTGTGGCATTTTTTCACTTTTTTTTTTTAACCACTACATGCTTGATTGCCCTCTTAGTGAGGAATATAGAGGCAGAATATAATATCCTATGTGATGTATCAAGAAAATACCAAGCATATTAAGCAATTACCCTAAATTTGTTTACAAAAGATAAGACAAACTGTAGATATATAACCAGTTGAACTCTTGTTAATGTTTCAGAGCCTAGTTCCTAGGCCTTTTTTTATATAATTTGTTTTTGTGCTCCCATCCGTAGAATGGATGTAGCGTGAGCAATAAACAACCCACTTCGGAGTAAAATAAAATCAGTTTCATTGTTTGTATTGACTTCTACTCATCTTGATTTTCTAACATCACTTCGAGTTGTCTGTCTTTGATGAATTAAGACACACTTGCAATATCTTAATATAATTATTGAAGAGAGCCATCGTCTGTAAACAGGCTTCTTTCAATCGAATACAGGAACATGATAAGAGAAACTCGAATATTGGAGCCACTGAAAGAGGTGGAGAACAGTAGCAGCTGAAGACGTTGTCACAGGTAAGCGGGGACCCAGTGATGGAAACAAGTCATACCTATAAGGTGAGCCACTACACTAACATAAGAAGAGACGAAGAAAGGAAGGCCAGTAAACCCCATTATAAACCCACACGTTAAATATTAAAAGACACACACACACAAAGATGCCTCAGCTGCCACAGACTCCTGCTTAGCAGAGGGAGATACACAGAACAACTGACGCCATTTTAGAGGAGAGAAAGATACTGAGCTACTGATACCAGAGACGCAAGCATACCTGGCGGAAGACTTGAGAGCTGCTGGCTGCAGACTGAGTAAGAGTTGTAGAGGATTTTCCTCAACTAAGGTCACAGAAAAGTCAAAGGGACAGCAGGTAGGTGAGATGGTAAAAAAAAACTATGACCTCATAACACGTCCTAAGGTATTAGCAAATCATTTTCCTGAAAGAAGATGGTATGATTGTGTGAACAGACACACAATCTGGACCTGTATGATTCGTGTACTCCAGCCTTTTTTTAATATGCATCCAGCCATCCTACCTACACTTAACCTTAATAGTGTTATATTTAAAATATAAATGTAAGTCATTCACAGAATTTATTTCTCTGCCTGAAATATTCCAGCTTCGAATATTTTGGAGTAACACGTAAAAAAACAGATACACAAGATGTATAGAAATGCATAATAATCGGTATTAGCCTCAGGGAAGTAGACAGATAAACACAATTCATAGCATCACTTTGTCACTCAAGTTTAAGTAAATTGAAGGTTCTTCAACTTGTTAGTACTGTTCACCGTTAATCTAATGATACAGATCTCACCCTGTTGTTAACTGTTGCCTGTTGTTCTGTTCGACTTTTCATTCATGATTTACGTTCTCTCTCTATCTCTCTTGAGTGTCATGTTATATTTTTTTCAAGATTATTGTTACTATTTCCGCTCTTTTTTTTTCTTCTTTCTCTAATTTCTTACTGTCTTCGCAGTTCCTTATTATTTTTCTCAGTTTACCTGTCATTCTCCTTTTTCTGTATTACATTTTTTCTTTATTCTTCATTTCGTTATTCAGATGGTATTTATTTTCGTTAGTAATCATATCTCTTTCTCTCATATCTTTTTTCTTTTTTTTTCTAACATTTTTTCTAATTTCTTTATATTTTCTTAATGTTTTCATGTATATTTATTAATCTTGTCTCATCTACTATTATTTTCATTCGTCTTTTCCTTTACTTTTTCATTCCTTTCATTTTTTTTTAATCATTTACTGTTATTTCTATTTTTTCCTGCTTCCTCATTCTTTCCTAGCTTCCTACGTTACCTCTTCATTATTTCCCTATCGTTCACTTTCATGTTCTTCTGGCTCCTATTTTCGGTAACGTCTGGTTCATTTCATTTTTCCGTGCCCTTATTCCTCTTTCCTATGCAATCCTTTCAAATGCAGTTAATTTTCATTGTAAATATTTGGCATAATCGATACTAAATGTCGAAAATAAAATCGGAGATAAAAGATTACCGTACACGTCCATCTCAGATTGAGGTCCTCAACCGGGTGGTTTTGTTTGTGTCATTATCTGTTGTTTGAGTAGAAATTTATACATAAATGTAAGAAATCGTAAAACTGATTCGTGTGTATGTGAGTGTGTACAGGAAGAGTGCAACGGACAAATGTAGTAGTAACAGCAGCAACAAACACAGCAAGAGGCATTCTTGAGCTTCCCCAGCGCTCGGACCTCGGCCCAAAGCTGGGGTGTGACTCCAAAAGGATCCTGTAGTGCTTGTTGCCTTTGCACCTCTTGACATCGTCTGCTGCTATGCAACTGCCAAACCCTTCGAGCCCAGTGTGGGCGGGGTTTGTGGCAGCCCAAGGTGCCTAGCTTCTCCCTCCGAGCCCCGTGGGGGCGGGGAATGGGGCCAGCCTCGGGGACAGCTGGTCCTAGAAGACGAGGAGGTACTTGTACCTCCTCCCATGGCAGACATTGGTCTGAGACACTCCCTCGACAGGAAGCAAAGACCGGGCCACCTCTTGGAAAAGACCCGGGCCGGGCGATTATACAACAGAACAGTGTGTGTGTGTAGTAGTTACTAGTTGTCAAAGGAACTTGTCGATAGACACTTGTCCTGTTTTCTGTGTGAGTGGTGTGTGTTTGTGTATGTGCGTGAGTGCATGCATCTGCTAAATCTTGATGAAATACATGTGGCTAGTATCAATATTATTTACAGTATATTTAGAAATTATATTTTAAAATGGAAATTGAAGGTACAAGGTGAAAAATTCAGCTTGATAACGTTTTGTAAACAAATTCTCCTACCGCATGTGTTGCCTCAACCTGCCTTTGGAAGTTTATTTTCCATTTTTTTTTAAGAATTCGTCTGGTCTATGTGCCCAGAGAAGCGAAATAATGGCCAGCAAATCATTGTGATATTGCTCCTGGATTGGATGGAACAGCTCGGAGTAATTTCGGATTCACTGCAATACGTGCACGCTTATGCAGGGAGGAAAAATAAAAACATAAATATGCATATCGGACATTTTCAGAAAAGCGACGAACAGCGAATCCTTTCATGAGGTGTAAAGGGAGTTTTGTTACGGCACACAGTAGCAGCCTGACGCATCAAATCCATTTATCACTCTGTTGGTTTATCTTGGTAAGGTGTGTGCTCGTCTAGATTCACCAGTATGTGGTTGTAGCGGTCGAGTTTCAGCGCCTGGACCCGCCTCTTCGATGGCAGCTATATGGCTCACTCCTCTGCTTCGATAGCTTTATCGTACTTCTTATTAAAGATATGTATACATCCTGTCTCTACCACTTCACTGTCTAGGTCACTCCATTACTCTAAGACTGAAGAAACACTTCCTAACACTCCTGTGACTCTGTGATTTCAGCTTCTGTGCTATCGTATTCCTGTAGCCCGTCTCTGAAACAATATATACCTGCCCACTCTTTACCGTCATCGAAGCACCCCCTCCCTCACATCCCAATTCTTTAAGAGGCAAGTCAAGTCACTGCACTTTTCAACAATCATACAACTAAATAGATACTTCCTTACATCCCCAGGAATCATCTTTTTACATCAGATTCCACCTGTGTCCCCTTCGTCGTTTTTTTTTTTTAATTCAGTCTGATAATGGCTTCTCTATCAGTTACACGTAAAATTTTGTATGTCGCTATTATGTCTCCCTCGTCCTACTCTCCACCAAGGTCATCAGGTTTAGTTCCTTCAGCTTCTCATTGAGCATTCCGCTCGGTTCTAATTCTAGTATGGCTTCAATTTTTTTAATTTCTTCATACATGACCAGGTGTGGACTTCGTACTGGAGTCGCGTCCTCGATGACTGGCTTAACATATGCGA
Source organism: Cherax destructor (assembly GCA_009830355.1). NCBI lineage: Eukaryota > Metazoa > Arthropoda > Malacostraca > Decapoda > Parastacidae > Cherax > Cherax destructor. Next base: position 146,931 of record WNWK01000404.1, on the reverse strand, counting down.
AATATAAATTGGGAATGTTTGTGTGTAAGTTACCGGTTGTCAAAGCACCTGTCGATACACACTTGTACTAATATTTGTGTTTGTGTCTGTGTTGAATCTGAAAAAAAAAAATGAAAATTGACCTTTTATACTTCACCCAAAACGAGTGTTCGCATTTCAAGAAGAGTTTTAGGCATGTTATACATTCCATACTCAAACTCATTCCGGACATTTCCATACATTGCAACAAACGTACTTGAACGTTTCTGGTTTGAGGAGTCATACAAGAAACCCAACACAATTTCAGATATGCCATTCCAGATAATTATAAATCACTCGCTAACCAGTCAGAACATTTCCATGTATTGCGCCAGATCAGACTTTACATTTTCCTATTGAAGCGGATGTTTTTTTTTTTTTTTGTGCTTATCATATCCATCCTCTGAATTCACGGTAGTGGCTAGTTTGTGTACATCGCTTCCTTCCACTGGACGGTAGAGGTTCGTTTACTCTCAATCCTGCATCCATCCAGTGAATGGTTGCGGCTGTTTGACGGTGAATTCCATTTCCATCCTGAGGACGATAGCGTCTAGTTCACTGCGCACACAATGCAAATCCTCTTGACGGTAGTGGCTAGTTTATAGTGCACTCTTTATCCATCCTGTGGACTGCAGAGGCTAGTTCATTGTGCACTCATTATCCATCCTGTTGGTACAAGAAAACTCTAGGAACTAGCCCCAGAAAGTTTTATATTTACTAGTTACAAGCAAATTTAGAATGCTTACTCTAAACTATTGTAGATAATAATAATAATAATAATAATAATAATAATAATAATAATAATAATAATAATAATAATAATAATAATAATAATAATAATAATAATAATAATAATAATAATAATAATAATAATAATAATAATAATAATAATAATAATAATAATAATAATATTGTAGATAATATTATTATTATTATTATAGGAACCTTTAACACTGTATCGGTCATTCGGCGCTGAACTATTCCAAATAATTGAAGAAGATAACTGCCATGTAGATTCTAATTGCTACTTAAACCATTCCCGATGATTCCAGATACCATTACAAGGCGAGGAATAACTGTAATGCCTTGGATAAAGAGCTCTTTACCGTTACTGAAGCACCCCCACCCCATCTCTTTAAGAGGCAAGGTGCTCTTGAGGGAGGGGGGCACACATCCCCCGGAGACGGGAACTGATAGCTAGGACTGACGCCTCAGGGGAACCTTCTGCCATTCCAGTCACGAAGGCAATACTCGAGTTACAACTCACTTGAGGTCGGGCTCTTCATCCTTAGAGTTCCTTCCCTTGTGCTGGTCGATATAGACCAGGGGTGTGGGCCAAGCAGGCTTACATATGACTGTATAGGAACACCGTGTGGGCGACGGTATACTTTGGGTTGTGTATGTACCCTATGGGGCAACATACTTGTGTATAGCTCGTATACGTACACTGTGTGGGGCAGCATAATACGTGAGGCTGGCAGCCGGGGTCCTGGCTATCTGGTCGAACACTTATGTTCTTCTTTCTTTTTGAATTACTCACATGGGACCAATTTTTTTTTTAGCTGGTGCTTAAATTAGTTTCCCTAACAATGTAACGAATTTTGTCAGTCACTATCTTTTCCTAACTATTTCACAAAATATATTCGTGAGTGGAGGCACCAATACAAACAAAAAACACTGCAAATACTCTTCACTAAAAGTCACAAGCAAAGCTATGCATGTATTATACATGCATACAGTATACACCAGTTGCTTATCATGATCGTCTATGTTGATTCTGATTTCTTTGTGTTTATGACGGCACAGATGATAGATATATTTATAAATATGGAATCCTTTACTAACGATGATCAACCCGCACTGCAAATCGGGTCATTTGATAAAGCCTACAGTGTGGGCGAAACGTCGTCATTGAAGAATTTCATATAAATGCATTTGTCTCCATATTGTGTAGGAAACTCCTGTCGTTAGTATCTCTGCGTTTTAATGTTTTTTTTTTTTACCAGAAAGTCCATGAAGCCTCGTGGTCTTCACAACCAACTCGAATTTTAAAAAATGAGCATCGTTTATGCATCTATTAATAATTTTTAATTATTTATTGTCATTATTATCTGCTAGGTGAATACAAGCACGCACTCACGCACGCACGCACACACACGAAAAAAAAAAAAAAAAAAAAAAAAAAATAGTGTCTATCGACAAGTGCCTTTGGCAACTAGTCCACCTACTTGGAGTCTACCTGGAAAATGTTCCGGGGGGTCAACGCCCCCGCTGCCCAGTCCTTAACCAGTCCTCCAAAATGAACCCCTGGTGGGACTCGAACCCACAATCCCTGGCTTAGGAGGCCAGTGCCTTATCCATTGGGCCACAGGGGCAGAGTAACTAGTGCTACTACTCCACACACCCACACGTTTACACATACACACCCATTCAAAAGTGCAAGTACCTAAAGAAAATATAAAGAAAGCGAATACGAGGAACATCAAGACAATCTGTGGAGGTGTAGCTTAGAATCTACAGGCAGAAGATGTGTCCTTGTGACCATATCTTATACACAAATAACCCGAACATGGAAGAGAGAAGTTTACAACGACGTTTCGGTCCGTCTTGGACCATTTACAAAGTCACACTAACACGAAAGATAGAGGGAGCCAGTATACAGAGGCGAGCAGACAGGGGCGGGACCACGTCTATATATACTGGCTCCCTCTATCTTTCGTGTTAGTGTGACTTTGTAAATGGTCCAAGACGGACCGAAACGTCGTCGTAAGCTTCTCCTATGTGCGGGTTATTTGTGTATTGTTCCAGTCATGATGTTGTGCCTTTTTGACCATATCTTAAGATATGCCTCTCCAATCTGAAGACGCATTCAACACCTGCAATGAACAAAACCTCGTTATCATCGTTATCGAGGCAATCATCTGAGCAACATTAATGCCGGCGATTAAAAATTCAATAGATAGGAAATTACATCCATTTTTCAATTTTTCGTGAAAAAAAAGAGAGCGGAAAAAAAATTTACTCGCAAAAAAAAAAAAAAGTTTATATTAGTTTAGCGATCGTTTCAAAGCTGAGTTTTTTTCCGAGTTGGGGGGGGGAGGAGAGGGGGAAAGGGTGAAAGCAATATTTTGCTTGCTGATGGAAATAAGCAATTAAGCGATTTGATTAACTTTACAAACTGGAAATCATATCTAATTATGGGAATCAATCACGCAAAAATATTTACTTCATCGGAATTAAATGCCAGAACATTTAAGGATATTTTTACAATATTTCTAATGTATAGTTATTTTATTCATTAATATAAACATTTACTAGAGAGCAAAGAAAACCGTTAATATCTCGATTACTTTTTTTTTATGTTTATTCCCATGGTCACAGACCGGGCTGCAGGGGCGTTGACCCCTGGAATTCTCTCCAGGCAAAGATAAAGAGCTTGCAGAATAAGTCTTTGTTACGACGACATCTCGCCATTGTTTGTTGAGCGAGACGTCGTCAAAATCAAAACATGCACTGCACATTGTCTCTTTACTTATCGGTCCCAATTTCTCACCAAACTGCTCCATAATTATCCTTTGGGAGTAAGTGAAAAGACAACAGAGGTACATTAATAGGACCCAACAACACGAAATATAATACCAAACTTCAAACATAATAAAACATGGTGGATAAATTTACAGGTCGGAATTCGCGACATATGTAGCATGTAATGCTAATGATAGTTACTAAGATAATGATGGATTTGCTACAGAAAATCAATATAGGTTAAGAGCAGGCTGATTGTGCATCAAAAACCTTCTGAAATTCCACGGGAAGCTGATGAAAGTCAAAGAGGATTGTGAGGCGTGGGCAGACTGTATATTCTTAGACTCTGGACAGCCTAGTTGTAAAAGAATAGCTGGAAGAACGATCGCCTCATTAAGCCAATTAATATATCCAAGTGGCAGAAGAATCAGATTTTTTTTTCAAACGATCATTAATTCTCGTCTTTTTCGCTTTATATCTTCTCTCCTCTTCCATTTTTTTTTTTTTTGTCTTCGCATTTATTAACACTCAGGGTAAACAGCGGTTAAACCTCCCCTTCTCTTCGAAAAAGTTCTTTCTGTTATCTCTCTGCCTTAACTTTAGTACCATTTATTCCCCTCTTCTCAAACAATCCATCCCTGTCTTCCCTTTCAATGTATTTTGAAAGTTCTCCTGGTTCTCCTAGTTCACATGGTTCACCTTCGAAAATAAATCCCATCCAGGATTTATTTTCAAAGCTCAGAGCTGGAACTACAATCTAAGGTTTTATTTTAGGCAAAAGTGTCGCTCAGGATCGAACTTTATCAAGTCTTACTTGATAAACCTCAATTCGTGTGAATCGTCTTTTTTAAAAAGCTGTTAACATTCAGTGTAGTGAATCATTCATATTATCATTCCTTGTGAGAACGTCATTGGAAGGATCAGTGCCGATAAATATTGATAATACACTTAGGCAGAACATCTTTTATTAGAATAACGTTTCTCTCAAGGAGAGTTTTATCAGAATCACGATACAATAAAACACTACTTGAACCTAAGGAAGTCTCAGTTATGGCGAGTTCAACTCTGTTGTATATTACCCGTTTTTTTTAATACATGTTCCTGAGACAGGCCTGTAGAGAAACTGCTGAACGTTGATATATATATATATATATATATATATATATATATATATATATATATATATATATATATATATATATATATATATATATATATATATATATATATATATATATATATATATATATATATATATATATATATATATATATATTATATATATATATATATATATATATATATATATATATATATATATATATATATATATATTTATTATATATATATATATATATATATATATATATATATATATATATATATATATATATATATATATATATATATATATATATATATATATATATATTTACCTTCGTCTGTTAGTGTGTCTTGTAAATAGTACAAGTAGGACCGAAACGTCGTTATAATTTCTTTCACGTGTGTGCGGGTTATTTGTGTATTGTTTCAGTCACGGTATTGTGCCTCTTCATTCTTTGTTGAACGTTATTGGAAATATCTGCAGCCAGAGTGAAACAACTACTGCCTGGCTGCCCGTCTTACTGCGTTATTAGCCGTCATTATTCCGTAACGAATTTGAGCCATGTAACTTCCCTGTATATGACAGGGAAGTTACTGATCACTCACAGGTCTTCCACCTTCTCTATGAGTCCCAGGACTCATAAACTCATCTCTCTAATCATCCATATTTAACATTTCGAAATGTTATTTTCATGTCGCCAGTGTCCTCCTTAACAGACTGTTATTTTGTAGTGAGAGGCGCTAGACCCGTAGAGGTCATACAGTGCTTGGGAAATGGGCACTAATCAGGTTTGATCCATGGAAGTGGAGAAAACCTCAAGTTCCATGGGTCTAAAGCCCTTCACCAGCATCAAGACAACACTTCCTCTCCTTACCTTGATGTTGGCTGCTTCTTAGAAGGGAAATTTTCCTTTAAATATCATGATTTTCCTTAGTAACCATATTAATATTAATCCTTTTAAGTATTTTATATCTTTACCTCACCCAAAACCGATTTAAAAAAAAAAAAAAACTATTTTCTCTTTGTAGATTCATAGTTATAATAAATTAATTGATTTACTTTTTTCAACATCGTATTTTTTTAGTTTTGCAAAATGTTACGCTCTAATTCGCTAAATTTATCCATATTACAGCTGAATAGTACCTAACATGATAATTAACCTAACAGTAGACGTACTATGTCACTGAAAAAAAAAATATGTTATTTTTTTTTCATTTGACAGAACGACTATTACTGGCACAGAATTTCTCATTCCTAATAGTTTGTTACAAAAATTCATTCATATCTATATTTTTTCCTTACTCGATTTCATATCTGTATTTATATTTCCAGCCATTTATTCCGATTTCTGTTTATTGCTATTTCTTTCCATTTTTATTTATATCTCGTTGTAATTTTTTGTCGGATGCAAAAAACTCTGACAATTTGGTTAAAATAAAAGGTGTAGAGTATATCTCGAATTATGTACTCACCTAGTTGTGGTTGTAGGGGTCGATTCATAGCTCCTGGGCCCGTGTGTGTGTGTGTAAATGTTTTCTCTGCACCTCGTCTTTGTTCTCCTCATTATCCAGGCACTTTTTCTTCCTCAAAATTTCTCAAAAGTTTTTACTCCTATGATCTCTCTCTCTCTCTCTCTCTCTCTCTCTCTCTCTCTCTCTCTCTCTCTCTCTCTCTCTTAGAAAGCACCAGTGGTAAAGAGCAACTTGCAACAGGAGGCATTGAATACAATCTACATACTCTGCCTCTGGTAACTAGGCTTGGATAACGACTTTACACCCCGTCATATCCACTCTAAATTCGCTTTTCATATTCAACTTTATCATCATAATTCTTGTTTATCCTACTGTTGCAAGCTTCGTATTGAAATTTTCATGTATACTTATGAAATGTCATTTATTGTATGCACTAAACATCCGGTTTCCTCACACGAAGTTTCAATCTTATTTGTTGTGTAATGATTTTATTTGCTTCATAACAATATTTGACTTCCATTTTCCTATTTACCACGTGATTATTTTCTCGTCCATTTCACGCCCATTTCCTGTATTTCACGCCAATTTTTCTCTCCATGCCCTTCGGCTGTTCAATGTTCATTTTCCTAGCTTCATCAACATTTTCCTGTCTCCCAATTTTCCTGTCTGCCAATTTTCCTGTCTGCCAATTTTCCTGTCTGCACCCACTTTTCAAAGTAATTCACAAGCATTTTCCCGTCTATATCAGTGTTGTTATCCTGTCTACGCCTTTCCTTCCTTTTTGAAAAGTGGGAATTTTCTGTGTATTGCGAATTTTCTGCAGGTCACGCGTTACACATCAGTCTAGGGGAAAATTTCAATTCACTCTGTCCAGCCGCGCATGAGAATATTGTTGGCTGTAAGCTCGCTTTGACCAGGTACTCAAAGACACTTTGTTTTGCGACTTTTCACCCACTCTGAATGAAATGTTGTAAAATATTTTTTATTTGTCACAGGTCTCGGTTTCTCTCTCACTCACTCACTCCTCTCTCTCTCTCTCTCTCTCTCTCTCTCTCTCTCTAAATTAACACATGACTGCTGAATCACTTTTCACCTCTCCTCCTTATCTTTTCTGTTCTTTCACCGAAAAAAACTGCTTTGCTAATCACTCAATTGCGAAATTACTACTGTGCTCTTATGATTAGTAATTTCTTTTTTTGCTCATCTCTGGCCTTTTTAATTAACATTTTATATGTAGCTTTTTGAGGGGATATATTCTGCTTCTTTTGAGTCACCATCATAATTCCTCTGTGAGTGTGTGAACATACGTGCGACAGGGAGGAGCTGCTGACCACAGAGAGGAGTACAAGATCGGCAAGTACAGGGACATAAGCCAACAGTATCAATTTGTCCCAGTGGGATCAGAGACCTTGGGAGCGTGGGGAAAAAATGCAACACGTTTCCTTAAAGAACTGGGTTCCAGACTCATCGACACCACCAGGGACCCAAGGGCAGCTACTTTCATGTTCCAGCGCCTCAGCGTGGCCATCCAGAGGGAAAATGCATGCTGCATACTGGACTCGCGTCCGGCTTTGGAGGAGCTGGAGGAGATTCATAATTTTTGATATATTGTACCAATGTAATCATGTTCATGTTTGTTTTTTCTCTCAATGTATTCTGTCTATTAATAAAGCACTTGTACTATATACATATATATATAAGATGGGGTGGTAGGAGAAGTGGAATATTCAAATGGCTTCAGGAAGAAATCCAATTATTCTTCCTTGAAGCCTTTTTATCCACTTCTCCGAGGCTATGGGTCCCACAATTTGCACCAGAGGTGGACCCAATATATATATATATATATATATATATATATATATATATATATATATATATATATATATATATATATATATATATATATATTCATTGACAAATATATATATATATATATATATATATATATATATATATATATATATATATATATATATATATATATATATTTCATGCGAAGAAAAAGTCCTTATTAAGTAAAAAACAAAAATACTAAATATATAATCATGGGAAATTATTAATACAGCTCATATAATCATTATTATTCTAACGTTTTCTGTAATGATCTATAAATATAAATTAGCGCTCTCTCTCTCTCTCTCTCTCTCTCTCTCTCTCTCTCTCTCTCTCTCTCTCTCTCTCTCTCTCTCTCTCTCTCTCTCTCACACACACACACACACACACGGCTGACACCTGATTCGCTTGTTTGTTAATTAAAATCGGTTTAGTCATTTCAGCGTTGGAAGTGTTGAAGATTTCAAGAGTCACACTTCCCTGCCACCATGACTCCCACAGTCACACTTCCCTGCCACCATGACTCCCACAGTCACACTTCCGTGCCACCATGACTCCCACAGTCCCACTTCCCTGCCACCATGACTCCCACATTCACACTTCCCTGCCACCATGACTCCCACATTCAGACTCCCCGCTAACGTGACAGATGGAACTTCCGGTATACCTGTATCAGTGGCTATTGGGAAACGTAGGACTGAGTTTCCACCACTCACTATGGTGAGAGATCCATACTGCTGTAGTGCCTCTTATTAATTATTAATAAAAAAAATGAATATTTAACTGGTTCCTTCTCTTGTAACATGGTTCTATAAAGTCATGACTGAGAGAACAAGAGAATTATTATTTAATATTCTAAGTAATTATAATACCTGCCTAAACTGTTAAACCCTTGCGGATAAATCATCACGAAATTATGTAGGCTTGAACCTCCGTTCGTCAACTGGATAAAAGATGCCCTTCTCCCGTAAGTACAATAAGCTTTTCCCCGATCCCGCTCGATGAAAGGAGTCAAATATAAGCTTGGTCCTTCTGCTGCAGTCATTAAAGATTGTCAAATGTCACGGAAATAGAATCAGAGGTTTTATTAGAATTATATTCCACTTACATGTCTCTATTCTCCGATGATGGGACACCTTAACAAGGTGGCGGGGTTCGTGATTTGTGACTAGGATAAGGTGGCCTCTTCTCTGGAATGGGTGCTACTCATCCCAGCAGGGAGCTTGACTCAGAACCCAGCATCTCTTTCGGCATAAATGGCGGTGATATTTTCCGTTTTGTCTGAATTTACTCACGCTCCTGGCCAATGACATGGAGCGTTTTGTGGACATGGATCAGTCCTCATTGCCTCATTTTCCCCGGGAGATGAACGACGTCTACAGGTACAGCATTTCTAAAAGAATCCAAATAATAACTCAGCCCTCTACTACACAACAAAGATTACGTTAGTCTACAACACGAAATAAAACTTTATACTTTGCAAAAAAAAAAAAAAAAAACATACAATACAGAGCAACATTAAAATATGCAAAACTCTGCAACACAACATATAACACTCTGCAACACAAAAATAAAAAATTGCAGCATTTGCAATGCTCAGCAGCACAAAAACTTGAATATACCGTAATCCAAAAGGATACAATACGCTGCAACGTAAATATGCAACTCAGAAAATGCTTACAATAATCTGCAAAGTAAACATTTTTGTGTCGTACCATGAACACAAGCCATAATCCCAAGTAATGTTTAGGAAAATGATAATAAATACGGATCAGCTCTTCGCTGGACGACCAGAATGAAGAAGAAAAAAAGTCGAATATTCTTTATCAACGACGGTACGTTATTGATGACCTGAATTATCTACATAAATGTGTAGGCGAGTTAGCGCGCGCGCACACACACACACACACATACATATATATATATATTTGTCAATGTATTTTGTCTTTAAATAAAGTCCATTTAGAATATAGAATATAGGGGGTGGTAGGCGAAGAAAATATTCAAACTGCCCCGAGGAGAACCTTGAGTTTTCCCTGAAGTAAGTTTATTCTTTTCTCTAAGGATGAGGGTCCCCAGGACAGTTCCAGATGTGGCACCTGTCATTTTGGCTTAAATAGCAACGTTCTTCTTGCCGAATAAAGCAAGCGAAAATTTGTATATGCAATAATTTCGCAAAGATCATTCTGAACCTAACGAAAAAAACATATTTCATTGTTTGTTTATTATTAAATTATTGTAAACTAATCTAAAATATTAGTTGGATTAGGCTAAATTAAATTGCGCTTGTTATGATAAGGTTAGGTAAGTTTTCTAAGGTTCCTTTTGTACAAAATTATTATTTTTTACATTAACATAAATTATAAAAATATATATATTTAAACCTATAAGAAATGTTTTTAGAAAGGACTTAATTTCAAATGAGTTTTTGTTAATTGACCAGTTTTACCTATTCGGCACAACATATATATATATATATATATATATATATATATATATATATATATATATATATATATATATATATATGCAAAAGATCACAGTAATCCGGTGATATCAAAATATGCAAAACAACCACTATGAAAAAATAGAGGAATTCCAAGCGCTTTCGTGACTACTCACATTATCAAGGAACTATAAAAGGAAACATGACAAGAGGACTTATATAAGGGGTGAGACTACACCTCACAGTCACATCACACTAACAAAGACAACACCTCACAGTAGCGTAACATCGCACGACTCTGTGAAGAGGAAAATAAGAAAGGACCTGAAACTCTTCCCAAGAATTAAGATTAGTCCAATTTATCATTAAATTCTTCCCAAATTTTATTAATTATAAAAGAATCCAATTTATATAAACCAAAAGAAATATTCATATTATTTTCAAAACTGCTTTTAATGAAACATGATTCTATTATATTCCTCTCAACCATGGACTTGCTTGATACAACCTTCTCAGCATTTTGAAAATCAATTGGATGGTTAAAGTCTCTCACATGAATAAATAGAGCATTAGAATCTTGTCCAGTTCTAATGCTATATTTATGTTGTTTTAATCTTAGTTCAAGACTTTTACCAGTTTGACCATAATAAACTTTATCGCATATTTTACAGGGAATCTTATAGACACATCCGTCAGCATTTTGGGGGGAATTTTTTATCAAAAGTCTTTTTACTGTATCAAGATTTTTAAATACAACTTTGATATTAAAATTCTTAAGAAAGGAAGGCATATCAACCAAGTTTTCATGGTAGGGAGAACCAACATATTTTTGGTTGAATAAGGTTGGTTGTCCCTTTTGGATTGTAAAAGTATTCCTAGCTATTTTAAAATAGCTAGGAATACTTTTACATCCCAAGGACAACCAACCTATTCAACAAAATATGTTGTTCTCCTACAAGAACATAAGAACATAAGAATGGAGGAACACTGCAGAAGGCCTACTGGCCCATACAAGGCAGGTCCTTATCAAAACCACCACTACCTAAGAATTTACTCCTGTACTCACGACACTAATCAAACCCAGCCCCTCCCACTCATATATTTGTCCAATCTCTTTTAAAGCCACCCAAGGTCCTAGCCTCTATCACCCTAATCGGAAGATTGTTCCACGCATCTACAACTCTGTTCGAAAACCAGTACTTGCCTATGTCCTTTCTAAATCTAAATTTATCCAATTTAAATCCGTTATTTCTCGTTCTTACTTGGTTCGATATCCTCAGTATTTTATTAATATCTCCTTTGTTTATGCCCATCATCCACTTGTACACCTCGATGATATCTCCTCATTCTACGTCTCTCCAGAGAGTGGAGATTCAATGCTCTAAGTCTATCTTCATACGGAGATTTCTTATACTGTAAATCATTTTAGTCATTCTTCTTTGTATGTTCTCCAATGAATCTATATCCATCCTGTAGTAAGGAGACCAAAACTGAGCTGCATAATCCAAATGAGGTCTCACTAGTGATGTATAGAGCTGTAAAATAACTTTTGGACTTCTGTTGCTTATACTTCTTGAAATAAATCCTAGTAATCTGTTAGCCTTATTGCGCACACTTAGGCACTGTTGTCTTGGCTTTAGATTTCTGCTACCATGACTCCCAAGTCTTTTTCACATTCTGTATGATCAAGCTCAACTTCACCTAGTTTATAAATTCGAGGGATATTTTCATTACCAACGACTAGCACCTTACACTTGTCCACATTGAACTTCATCTGCCACTTTTCAGACCAAGACATTAATTTATCCAAATCCTCCTGGAGTTCACTGGTATCCTCCTCAGAATGAATTATACGGCCTATTTTTGTATCATCAGCAAATTTACTCATGTCACTTGCAATTCCTTCATCAAGGTCATTAATGTAAATTATGAACAACAATGGGCCCAAAACTGATCCTTGTGGAACGCCACTAGTGACAAATCCCCATTCAGATTTGACCCCATTAATGGAAACTCTCTGCTTTCTATTGGTAAGCCATGCCTCTATCCATGCTAGAACTTTACCTCCTATACCATGAGCTGCCACCTTTCTTAAGAGTCTCTTGTGAGGTACTCTATCGAAGGCCTTACTGAAATCCAAGTAAACTATATCATATTCTTTATCACTGTCTACTGCCTCAAATGTTTTATTGAAAAACGTCAGTAAATTTGTCAGGCAGGAACGACCTCTCGTAAACCCATGCTGAGATTCATTAATCAAATTATGTTCTTCAAGGTGACTTCTGATAATATCAGCTATAATTGATTCTAATAATTTGCCTACTATAGACGTGAGGCTTATTGGACGGTAATTTGATGGAATGGACTTATCCCCTGATTTGAATATAGGAACTACATTAGCTATCTTCCACATCTCTGGCACAACACCAGTTAGGATGGACGTATTAAACACATTCGTTAATGGCTGACTAAGTTCCATTTTGCATTCTTTAAGCACCCTGGAAAACAACTCGTCGGGTCCCGGGACTTATTTTGCTTCAGTTTATCTATCTGTTTGATAACCATATCCCTCGTGACAGTAATATTAGTTAATTTGAATTCTTCAGGAACTGAATAATTGTTAATTTCTGGAATCTCATTTACGTCTTCGTGTGTAAAGACTGACAAAAATAGTCATTAAATAGAGAACACATTTCCAGTTCGTTATCCGTCAGCTGTCCATTCCCAATTTTCAGAGGTCCTACCTTTTCCCTCACCTTCGTCCTGTACACTTGAAAGAACCCTTTGGATTAGTCTTTGATTCATTAGCAACCTTAATCTCATAGTCACGTTTAGCCTTTCTAATCCCCTTTTTTACTTCTCTTTTCAACTGAACATATTGGTTAATAAGGTTAACATCTCCTCTTTTGATGCGCCTATAAATTCCTCTTTTCTCCCCTAATAAATGTTTTAGCCTCCTGTTAATCCATTTGGGATCGTTATTATTTGACCTAAATTCTCTCTGGGGAATAAACATACTCTGTGCACGTTGTACATTATTAAGAAAAAAATCATAAACGCAGATCCCATCGTAATCGTTAGCTAGATTACCCCAGTCGAGATTAGACAGGTGTTCCCTAAGTCCAATATAATCGGCAGAACGAAAATCAGGAACTTTTACCGTATTACCCCTATTCTCGTACTCCCATGTAATATTAAAAGTAATGGATTTGTGATCACTAGCTCCAAGCTCTTCAGTGATCTCCAGATTATTTACAAGAGTTTCTTTATTTGACAAGACTAGGTCGAGCAAATTATTACCTCTGGTAGGCTCCGTCACACACTGCTTCAGAAAACAGTCCTGAACTACTTCCATAAAGTCACTGGACTCCAGATTACCGGTCAAAGAAGTCCAGTCAATTTGACTAAAGTTAAAATCCCCTACTATCACTACGTTATTGTGCCTAGAAGCCCTAACAATTTCGTCCCAAAGAAGTCTCCCTCTATCGTGATCCAAGCCTGGAGGTCGGTATATTACACCTAGAATCAGTTTTTCTTGACCTTCTAGAAACTCTACCCAAACAGATTCTGTTAATGATCCATCTATTTTTATGCCTGTTTTTATGCAGCAATTTATATTTTCTCGTACATACAATGCAACTCCACCCCCTTTCCCATTATATCTATCTACATGGAACAACTTAAACCCCTGAATATGACACTCAGCAATCATATCCCGACTCTTGGTATTATACCATGTTTCAGTTATTGCAATGACATCAAAGTTCCCATGAAAGTTACCATGAAAACTTGGTTGATATGCCTTCCTTTCTTAAGAATTTTAATATCAAAGTTGTATTTAAAAATCTTGATACAGTAAAAAGACTTTTGATAAAAAATTCCCCCCAAAATGCTGACGGATGTGTCTATAAGATTCCCTGTAAAATATGCGATAAAGTTTATTATGGTCAAACTGGTAAAAGTCTTGAACTAAGATTAAAACAACATAAATATAGCATTAGAACTGGACAAGATTCTAATGCTCTATTTATTCATGTGAGAGACTTTAACCATCCAATTGATTTTCAAAATGCTGAGAAGGTTGTATCAAGCAAGTCCATGGTTGAGAGGAATATAATAGAATCATGTTTCATTAAAAGCAGTTTTGAAAAAATTATGAATATTTCTTTTGGTTTATATAAATTGGATTCTTTTATAATTAATAAAATTTGGGAAGAATTTAATGATAAATTGGACTAATCTTAATTCTTGGGAAGAGTTTCAGGTCCTTTCTTATTTTCCTCTTCACAGAGTCGTGCGATGTTACGCTACTGTGAGGTGTTGTCTTTGTTAGTGTGATGTGACTGTGAGGTGTAGTCTCACCCCTTATATAAGTCCTCTTGTCATGTTTCCTTTTATAGTTCCTTGATAATGTGAGTAGTCACGAAAGCGCTTGGAATTCCTCTATTTTTTATAGTGGTTGTTTTGCATATATATATATATATATATATATATATTCGAGCATCTAACTCCTTACCTCTATTCATAGCTACAACTGTACACCAAATACACATTATTTCTATTTATTATTATTATTATTATTATTATTAATTGCATTATTTTAATTATTATTATTATTATTATTATTATTATTATTATTATTATTATTATTTGCATTATTTTAATTATTATTATTATTATTATTATTAATATTATTATTATTATTATATTATTATTATTTTATTGTATTATTATTATTATTATTATTATTATTATTATTATTATTATTATTATTAAAAGAAGACTTAATCCGTGTGGGTCAATCAACATAAGAAGTCTTGGAAGCTCAATCCTCCGTCCGTTAATTACCAACATACTCACAACCATTCACTATACACTGAGCCCCACAAAAGAGCATACGAAGAGCATAATATATACTTTATCATCTCTCACTCCTAAACATGCACCAAAAAAAAAAAAACTTTTTTTTTTATAATGAAGATAATAGAGCTCATTCGAAATATTTAACCGGCAACAGTTTTCGAATTAAAAAAAAAAATAATATGCAGCTTTCATGATGATAGAATTCTTTGTTGTGGGAATTATATAATTAATGTGCTTTGCCCAGATGACCAAAATGGTTATTGAGGTTACGAGCAGAAAATTATTTTTTGTTTCCGCAAATTGCTAGTTGGGCGGATGCGTAATGGTGTCTTTTTTTTTTTTATGTGTGGGGTGCACGCGCGTGCACCCCCAAAGAAAAAAAAAAAAAAGGTTTTGGGACCAAGTGTCTATCGACAAGGGCTTTCGACAACTGATAACTAACACACACACACGTGGTGAGTTGCGGGGGTTGCAACTCCCGTAACGTACTGACGGACTTGCGTGTTCAGTACGGAAAGCTCCCCATCCCGCCACAGCAGCTGTGTAATTGCGTGAACGACAGCAGAAGCAACAGTATCAAACGACAGCAACACCACCAATAACCACCCCTATTTCAAGCAACAACTCCAAACCCACTACAAAGCCCTACTGAAGTGTCACAGTTCAGGCTGACAGAATTCATTACCCGGTGTACGTACGTCACCACCCTGTGTGATGAAACATGACAGGCAAACATAGCCAGCTTTTTCACACACACACACACATACACAAAAAGAGGAATAGACAAGGTAGACAGAGACAGGATGTTCCAGAGTGGGACACAGCAACAATGGGGTCACAATTGGAAGCTGAAAACTCAGATGAGTCATAGGGATGTTAAGAAGTGCTTCTTCAGTCACAGAGTTGTCAGGAAGTGAAATAGTCTGGGAAGTGATGTAGTGAAGGCAGGATTCATACACAGCTTTAAGAAGAGGTATGATAAAGCTCATGGAGAAGGAAGAGCGACCTAGTAGCGACCAGTGAAGAGGCGGAGCCAGGAGCTGTGACTCAACCCCTGCAACCACAACTAGGTGAGCACACACACACACATAATGCGCGCGCGCGCGTGTGTGTGTGGGGGGGGGTTCTTGAGAAAACTTTGCCTCCGCCTGCGTGTGTCAGGCTTTACAAAACTCTTCTTGTAAGCTTCGTTTGGAACGGAATCTCTTTAAAAGAGGCTGGAAATTCTGAACATGGTGGCTACTGCAATTATAATAGACGTAGCGGGTTAACTTATTTGACGTAGCGTGTGATGCTGGGTGATTTTGCTTAACGTAACGGGTGATCTTGACGTAGCGGGTGAGCCTACTTGAAGTAGAATGCCTCTGTCTGTCTGTCTGTCTGTCTTCTCTCTCTCTCTCTCTCTCTCTCAAGGCAGCAGCACTCAGCTACAACCAGCACCAGACGAAGAACAAATTATTTCGGACATTATGCAAAGCGTGGCTCCACCGTGTTGACATCGAGCGCTCGTGTCCTCATCTGCTCCTCTCCTTGGCCCGATTTACGTCGTTTCTCGCCGCTTGAGGTGGCCCTTGCCGTGGTTTAGCTCTTGCCAGGGAAGGCCTTGCACCGACAGCTTCGACTATCCTGCCCTCATCCCTATCCCCCATCCACAGCTGGTATAAACTATCCACTCCCCATCTCGACTTCACCTTGTACCCAGATGGGAAACTGGGTGCTGGGTGTTCAGTGAAGGGTAGAAGCCCTGAACCCCTGCCTGCCTGCTCCCTGTAGGATCTACCCTGTAAGGTCACCCCTGTAAGATTTCCCCTCGAGGCTCGTCCTTGTAAGATATTCCCCTGAGGCTCTTCCCTGTAAGATCTTCCCCAGAGGTTCGTCCCTGTAAGATTTCCCCTATAGGCTCGTCCCTGTAAGATCTGCCTTTTCGGTAGGTCACCGTAGAGTTATTCCCAGTCCTCGAGTCGGGGACTTAATGACTCATTGTTTTCTTCTTCGTTTCTGCTTTAGGTCCTCCAACTACATTCCTCAATAGCACTCCAGATTCACCTACATGTGTTTGGCCTTCACAGAACCATGATTAACCATAAACAATGACCTTCTCCAGGGTGCCATGCACACTGCCTCACACGCCACAGTGACTACACCCCCTGGAGCCTAGCCACGCCTCGTAACTTTAAAAGAAAACTAAATTTTGCCCATGGCTTGGTAAGACTAGTGAGGCTGTGCTAACAAGCTCCTCTCGTCTAAAACCCTGACGCTAGCACCCTGCTAATTTGACTTGTCACTCTCTCTGTTTAAATTTAATAGCATTTTTGGTATGGTAGTTTTTTTTTGAAAGAACAAAAGACACAATATCCCTGACTGGAACAATACACGAATAACCCGCACATGGGAGAGAGAAACTTATGACGACTTTTCTGTCAGACTTGAACCTTTTGTAAATGGTCCAACTTGAACCTTTTGTAAATGGTCCAACTTGAACCTTTTGTAAATGGTCCGAGTTGGACCGAAGCGTCGTCATAAGGTTCACTGCTCTTATGTGAGAGATATTTGTGTATAACTTTTTTACCAAAGGCTGAACCTGGGTGGGTTACTCACCTTGTCGATCCTCTATCCGCTACTCGCGGCATGATCTCTGATCAACCAACCTGTTGGTAAAGGATATTAAGAATGATCCTCTAGCACGCTATCTCTGCATCTCTCGATATCTTTATCTCAGTCTCTGTCTATACATTTATCAATATTTCCCCCCCCCCTCTGCCTTCTATATAGAGATAAATTATGAAAGTTATCGGGGATAGCATTTGTAAATGAATTTAGCTGACAGAGAGGTGACTTGATGCAGGTGGAGTGCTCTTGATCCAAGAAATTGCGGTTACCATTCCTTTACGTTTTATCTAATTACCTCTCATTCCCAGGCGCTTTCTGACCCCGACGGATTTAGTCAAGTTAATATCTACTTGTTAAATATGTTAGTACATTATTATTATAATCAAATAGAAGCTACTCAGCCATTAAACAGAAGATCTAAGTTCTAAAAGCAGACTTTCGCAAAGGACTCATCTTTTATCAAGTCTAACAAAGCTCACTCTCCATAAAGCTCCATCCTGAGGGAAACGTCTTCCAAAACAATACATTGCTTTGCATTATATGTCACTAAACACGATAGCATAGTGGATACCATGGGGATTTTGGAAACCTTTAGGTTCAATTCGCAAATAACTGTGTGACCAGACAACGGTCCAGGGCGAACCGAAACGTCGTCTTAAACTTTCTCTCAAAGTGCGGGATATTCGTGAATTGTTTCAGCCACGGTATTGTAACTTTTCACTCTTCTTGTGGGTCGATTTGGGATTGCGAGTTCGACTCCCGCAAATATTTTGTCACTTTAACTCGTGTGAGGTTGTAGGTTGATGTCTGGAATTGTAAAGAAATATCTGGTGGATACACGGGGAGTTACAGGTGACAATTTCTTGGCTTGTGGTCTGGTGGTTTTGGCTACAGTGCTGGTAGTCCGGGAGAGTCTGACGAGGTGGTAGAATCGTCTGGTAGGAAGTGGTGAGGCTGGCAGGAGTGGGGTAGGGTCATGGGCGAGTGCACACGCAAGCAAGCAGATGCGCACACTCACCTAAACAATTCTGTACACCGTGTACGTCAGGCTTGTATTAGAGTATTCAGCACCTGTATGGAACCCACACCTGTTCAAGCACGTCAAGAAATTAGAGAAAGTGCAAAGGTTTGCAACAAGATTAGTCCCGGAGCTAAGGGGTATGTCCTACGAGGAGAGGTCAATGGAAATTAACCTGGCGACACTGTAAAACAGGAGGGATAGGAAGACATGATAACGACATATAAAATACCGAGAGGAATTTAAGCTTAAGCTTAAATAAATTAAGGCACTATTCCTCAATCCTATATATCTCCGAAATGGTAGTGAGAGAGAGAGAGAGAGAGAGAGAGAGAGAGAGAGAGAGAGAGAGAGAGAGAGAGAGAGAGAGAGAGAGAGAGAGAGAGAGAGAGAGAGAGAGAGAGAGAACACACTAAACCAGACTCTTCCAGCAGTAGCTACCACCTTTTCCATTTTATGAGAGAAAAATCGCAATATATTCGAGGCTGCTGGCAGGATAATGAAGCAGGCGGCCGCCCTGCAGGCTGCCCTCCATCCCTGCCATCCACCACCTCTCACATCTATAGTAAGGGAAACTCTCTCTCTCTCTCTCACTCACTCTTTCTCTTCTGATAATATTTCTCTTAATAATAATATATTCAAGAGGAAGCGCTAAATCCCTAGGTGTCATACAGCTCCTAGGGAATGGGATTTAATCAGGTATAATCCAGGAAAAATAGAAGGTAGCCCCAATTCCTTGGATTAAGAGCCCTTCGCCATCGTCGTGGCACCTCCCTTGATCTTACTACATCAAGACTGTTATTTTTTTTGTAGCTTTGTGTTTCTCTTTCTTTATTCATTTATCTCTTTTCCCCTCTCATCTCTTTTCTCTGTATTTTCCTCCCGTCAGACGCTCCTTTTCGTCTACGTCTTATTATTAGCCGCTTTCTTTCTCCCTCCTCCTCTTCTCTCTTCGTAGATACTTAATTTTCTCTTATCATCTGTCTCTTCTACGCCATCGCTCCTTTTCAAGGAGAGACCTTGATGATTGATCCAAGGAGTTGAAGCTACTCTGCCTCTCTTTCCCCAGGCGCTGTAGGAGCCGTACGGATTTAACGCTTCTCTGGGGAGACAAAAATAAGCAAATCTTCTTCAGTTTCCACTGACATTAAATTCTCCAATTTTTTTTAATCTGCCTTCTCCTCATTCGTCTTATTATTCGTATCCCTTTTTTTCTCTTCCTCTCTCTCCCTGCTCCCTTTTCTCTTTTTTACATGCCCTCTTTACTATCTTCTATCTACTCGGCCTTGCTTTTCTTCTTCCTATTCCTGTTCGTTTTATTCCTATGACTCCTTTTCCTTTTGTCCTCTTTCCTCTTCTTCCTCCTACATCTCTTTGTTTTTCCTTCATTCTCGTCTCTTACTTTATCACCCATTATTTTATATTTATCTATTTATGAATGTCTTTCTTTATTTCTCATTATCCCTCTCCACATTATTCATATTCCTTCTCTACCATCCCTTACTTCTCCATCGTATTATCTTTCTCCTTTTCCTCCTTCCCTTTGTTCTTCTTCAGAATGTAAAAATGGAGAGGCATTACAGCTGGTTTACTGGCCCATGCTAGGCAAGTCTTACATAAATCCTCTTTTATTTCTGCATGTTCTTCCTATTCTACCTCCTTTCCCCCTCTTATATTTCTGCGGGTTCTTCATATTCTTCGTTTTCCCCTCGTCTTTTATTTCTACATGTTCTTATTCTTCCTCCTCCTCCTCTCTTACCTTCCCTTCATCAGGTCCTCTCTTACCTTCCCTTCACCAGGTCCTCTCTTACCTTCCCTTCACCAGGTCCTCTCTTACCTTCCCTTCACCAGGTCCTCTCTTACCTTCCCTTCACCAGGTCCTCTCTTACCTTCCCTTCACCAGGTCCTCTCTTACCTTCCCTTCACCAGGTCCTCTCTTACCTTCCCTTCACCAGGTCCTCTCTTACCTTCCCTTCACCAGGTCCTCTCTTACTTTCCCTTCAGGTCCTCTCTTACCTTCCCTTCACCAGGTCCTCTCTTACCTTCCCTTCACCAGGTCCTCTCTTACCTTCCCTTCACCAGGTCCTCTCTTACCTTTCCTTCACCATGTCCTCTCTTACCTTCCCTTCACCAGGTCCTCTCTTACCTTCCCTTCACCAGGTCCTCTCTTACCTTCCCTTCACCAGGTCCTCTCTTACCTTCCCTTCACCAGGTTCTCTCTTACCTTCCCTTCACCAGGTCCTCTCTTACCTTCCCTTCACCAGGTCCTCTGGTGATTTGAGCTTCCCTGTGTGTTGACATTGTTAAGAGACTCTGTTGCTAAATCTCCGCGTTCCAGAGTAAGATTTTCCTCGCTTTCTGTCTCCTAACTTCCCTCATCTCCTCTATTTCCCACCCCCCTCCTCACTCCCCTTCATTCCCTAAATCCCTCACCAGTCTTCTCAACTTCCCTTATTCTCTTCTTCACCCTTTCTCACCACCTTAACTCCTTCCATCACACCCTTCCTTCTTTCCTTCCTTCCTTCCTTCCCTCATTCCCTTATACCGTTTCCTCATCACCTCCTGTGAGTCCTCCATCACTCCATCCTCCTTCCCCTCCTGCTCTCACCCCCTCATGCTCAGTAAAGTGGGATTCGCAGGGATTCGAGATTTTCGGAAAACCTTTGTGGGATTTGAAGTGATTTTGGGATTTTCGGGATGTATTGGGAGAGACCTGATAGGATTTAGGATTTTGGTATACATGTGAGGGATCTGCCGTGATTCGGGGCTTTAGGGAATCTATGAAGATTCTTCAGGGATTTAGGATTTTCGGTAACAAGATTTCGGGAAAGTGTAGCTATTGGATTTATTATTAAGATTTCATAGATGATACCAACACGAATGTAGACGGAAATATAAATCGAGAATAAGACCATGGAATGGAACGTACATAGTAAGAACGTGGAAGAATACACAAATTAAGAATAAGAGAAAATTTCAGGTATTGAATAGCACTACATAGTTATGAAACAAGTCCTGTTGATCTTACGTTTGGATAAGCAACTTTATTACTAAAATCTTTCGGTCATAAAGTTGTAAAGGGGCTCAACAAATTACCAAGTTGCCGTGGTACAAAAAATATATACAATACCGACACGTTACTAACGGTATGGAAAGGTTCAGCCCAGCAGGTTCAATATCTGGTACCTGGATGACGGAACTCAGTAAGGTTCAGAATAGTAACTAGTAGAAGATCTCTGAAAGAGGTGAAATCACAGAGTGAGGATTGATGACTCGTCCTCAACTATTACAAATGTGAAATCACGAGCAAATAGTCAGTCGTTGCTGCAGATGGATATAATCTTCCAAAAGCCTCAACTATCTCTCCTGTTTATGATATGAAGAGGGTGGAACGGAGAATAAGTGATTTGGATGCCCAGGCTAACATTTCTTGACGTATGCATCCTACTCTGACAGCCGAAAACTTAAGTGAGTACGGCAGCCTCCTGAGATCATTGTTTAGGAAAGCACTCAAGCTTTAAATAGATTACTAATGAGATCAAACAACGTTGCCAGTTTAAATGGGGGAAATGGGCTTTCACAAGGCAACGCAGCATTACTGGGGTTACGGCTTCGTGTGTTTCATCTAGTGAGCTAGTGCGGGAGATGTTCCAAGATCGTTTGAGAGATAACGTTGTGGTGGTTGGATGGAAAATTACCGAGAAGCCGAGTAATAGATACTAATAATAGAGTAAGCCTTCAATCAATAAAGTTTCTCTTTCAAAGGTGAGTAGCAAAATTACTGAGAACTTTTTTTTTGCCTTTCTCCAACTTCCCCTATTTTCTATCCTTCTCCTCTCGTTCCTCTTCTATCCTCTTTCATCCTTCTCTCCCCTACCCATTCACTCTCTTCTTCTTCCCCTGATAGTTGCATCACAGCAAGAGACGACTACATGATAATTTTATAGTCTTTGTACCTGAGGCTAACCTGATGGTCACCCGAAGAACACTCGATTCCAGAGGTCACCTCCCTTTTCCCTGCGTCTCTTTCATTCCAGACCAAGCCTTCTTGTCGATGACCCGCTAGACCAGGAACTAACTTGAGAAAATTTTCTACTTTCCTCTTGAAGATAGCTAAGTCCTTGTTAATAATAATAATAATACATGAAGGGTTTTGAAAAGTCTTGGTTCCTTTACATTTATTGAATTTTCTTAGGGTACTCATTGAAGACCTGCTAATCATTTCAAGTATTTTGAACCTGCTGAACCTCTCGACTATCGTAAAGAGTAATTTTGGTGTACATATTTTTAAGGAAATAAATAAATGGTTTTCCAGGTGTAAAGTATGATGCGTGTTCCTGGTTTTCATTCCTGGCAGTGCAGTTCAAGGGACGCTTGCCTTTCTTATTACTTCTGTTGTTATCTTCTTACTTCCTCCTTCACTTTACCCATTCTTTCTCCTCCTCCTCTACTTCTCTACAGCACCTCCTCCTCCTCAGACAATTACATCTCACCACTCAAGCGCCTTTCATGAATAGTCCCTTAAGTTGTGATTCAGTTGCCGTAGTGTTCAGAGCTCGTGGAAACTCATGCCTAATTCTCCTTTGGAGTTCCGTGTTAGCAACTCCCTCGAAGATGGCGAGGGAAGTTGAAATCTGTCACTGAAGGAGGGAGGAATGCATTAAGAGAGGGAGGGAGGGAGGGAGAGAAAGATAGATGGATGGCGGAGAGAGGGAGAAAGCAAGTTATTGAGGGACAGGAGGAGGATGAAATGAATAGGAGTTAGGGAGAGAGTTAGTAGGAGAGAGGAGGCATTAACAGGAGTGAGTGGGAGTTAGGGAGGGAGGAATATACAGATAGCTAGTAGAAAGGAATAGAAGAAGGGTAACAGGGAGGGAGGAAGACCTTCGTTGGAGTCACAGAAGTTACTACTAAAAATAAGGAAAGAACAGACTATTTTCATTTAGTAAAACCATTTGATTATTTCTTAGACAACGAGTTAGACTCGACTGTACTCAGTGGCGAGTACACGCAAACGTACTTGCGAGTGCACAAACACACAGCCACCTATGACAAACACATTAGTACGCTCCCTTTCTCCTACCACATAACGCAAGCGATTAAGCATTACAAAATCAAGAGGAAATTCTGCAGACGTCTACATGAAATTTCCCCTCAGAATTACCCCTCATCAGGAGCTTGGGATCGGCTTGAGACGGTGAGGGGAAAAAACCTCCTCGTTCCTAGAAAACAGAAATCGTATCACGTCGGATCCTCAATTGTTCGTGTAAGATAAAATTTGACCCAAACCTCGTCTCCTCTCTCTCTTGCTTCCGTCCTTCTTTTATTCCTTCTTTCTTTTCTTCTTTCTCTTATTTCTTCTGTTCGTTTGTTCTTCCTTAATCCTTTCGTTAAGTTCGTTCTTCATTCTTTTCGTGGGAAGTAAACCTGTGCAACACTTTTTAGGAGGCACAGCCAGGTGCCCGCTTACTGCTAGGTGAACATGGGCAGCTTACTGCTAGGTGAAGATGGGCAGCTTACTGCTAGGTGAACATACAGCTGGTTGAAGAGGCAGCAGGTGCAACAGAAGAAAAAAAAACTTGCTAGGCGCCTTTCTTTATTTGTCTTAATGACCATAATCTAGTGGCTAGGCTTTCAGCCATACGCAGACGAAGCTAATTATTGTAATTACGGGGAAACGCTAAACCCGTAGGAAAGTGTAAGAGATAATTTGTACCAAGAGCCCTCCACCATCAACAAGCCCCTCCCCTCCCCCCGTTACGTTTTGAAAATTGAGTCAACGAAACAAAAATAATGGTAATAAATATATGAGAAATGTAATAAAGGTTTTTGTAGTTTTTTTTAATTTCATTGTTATGATCCTCCAACTTTGTTTTTATTTGGGGGGGGGGGACAGATTGAAGAGCTATTGAGCCATTGTTTCAGTCTGTTTAACCGCAGAGGTCAAAGAACCGGGGGGTAAATTACCCCAAAATGGGGTAAAAATTAAAATTTCGGGTGTAATGAAGGCCCAATAAACATATAAATAAAACCGCATAAAAATTTATTATTTAATAAACGAGGCAAATTACGAAAGTTATATTTATTTCAAACAAATAATTTTTAGTCTAGTGGGTAATCTCGCTCTACACAAATTTGTTTTGGGGAAATACCCGAAAAAGTTCGGTGGCCAGAACTTTGCTCAGCCATGTAGTGAATAAAGTTCTACACAGAGCGAAACGTTGCCTTATTGAATGCTTCTGCAACATGTGCCTTTTCTTCACTACTGTCGGCAGAGCATCATTGGGATCCACACTTGGTTTTACAGAAAACGCGTCCCCCCTTTTTTTTTTACAAATTTAAAAATTAATATTAAATCTTTGATTTTTTCTTTTTGGTCAGGAGAACTATGCAAATTTCTCCCTACGATGGTCTTAATTTATGACCCGCTTAGTGGAACTTAGTGTCATATGACTGAGAACTTCATTTAGCTCACCTTACGACCAAGTATAAAATTTTTTATCACATCAGTGGATGTGATGATGGGTGATCCAAAGCTTAGAAAAACCTGGATCGTCAAACATTAGTGTTAAAGGATAATTGAAGAATTTCGTGTATACCGGGGATCAACGCCCCCGCGGCCCGGTCTATGACCAGACCTCGTAGTGGATCAGAGCCTGATCAACCAGGCTGTTACTGTTGGCCGCTCGCAAACCGACGTACAAACTACAGCCCGGCTGGTCAGGTATGACCATGTTTTCTTGGATCAATTTTTTTTTAGAAAAGTGGCCAACTGCAGTAAAGTTTCTTGTAGTCTATGAAGCTGTAAACCCGTGGTATTAATTCACTGTAAGGAGTGGTGGAGGCTCAAACCTCCGTCTGTTAATCGGGGCAGGCCTCTAAAGGGGCAGTACAATTTTTTTTGCAATAGAAAACCTATATACAAAAAAACGAAAACAGATGCCGATTAAAAAAAAAAAAAAGACAAAGAAGCATCACGTAAACTTTAAAAGAAAAGAAGAAACCATTTCTGGTGAGAGGAGTGTGCGCTTGCAGCATCTTTTTTAAACTTTCCTTCCTGGAAGCTGATGAACTTTAAGATCTCTCACTCTCACTTGATGCTGATGCTTGCCTGGGACGGCCCATCAGGGAAGGTGCCTTGATGCTGGAGGGACCTTGACGCAAGGAACTGGACTTATCCTTCCCTCGTATCGAACGTGAATGCCTTACAGGTTTAGCATTTACCTTTGATTTAGTTAAAAGAAATTGCCAGAGAAGGTAGAAGGAACACTGCTTCCCTACACCCCTTCCTCTTACATACCTTACCCCTCTCCAATCTCTCTACTTTTTTTTCATACCCATCTCTGTCTTGCACGGCCCTCCTTCTTTCTCCCTCACACTCCTCCGTCCTTTCCACAATCCTCCCTTTTCTCCTTCACCTCTCCCTCTATCATTAAATTTCTCTCAAACCTCTTCTTTCAAGCGACTTAATTATATCCTCTGGCCTTACAAAAGTCAACCAGCTCAGAGTGAATTATCATTCGCTGATGTACCTACTCCATCCTTAGGTAGAACATAACAGGGAAACAGCTAGCTTTTGTTGGTACAATATAGCTAACTAATATAGTAGAATAGCATGACTAATTTTGTTATATAAAAACAATAACTGAAACTTTTGATTCCCTGACCCTCCTCTTCCTCTGGATAAAACCTGGTTACACATAATTCCCCGGTCGTCTTCATGGCTCCTACGGGCTTAGTGCTTCCCAGTCCCCTTGATAAAGAGGAATATCCAGGGGTGGTCCTAGTAGGGGGTCAGTTTTGCCTGAAGATGAGAACCCTCCATAGGAGCGATTTTTATATGTATTAATGGGTTTTAAAAGTAAGAAAAAAAATTAGTAGTACTAACAATTTTAAAACAAAAGTTTTTAATAGATTTATATATCTTAAAATAAAAAAATTTGATTGGCCCAGGTGAACCATGGCCCTCTTGTCAACTCTCCCCTCCCCTTGGATTCGCCATTGCCTTGCTAATCGAGGCTGTTTTTTGACGGGTGAGGGGAGGATGGGTGGTATTGAGGGGGCGGTGACTTGATCCCGTTCATAACCTTCAGAGCCAAAGTACCGGAACTCCGTTTCCCTTCCTTGGATCAAGCTCTAACAGCCAGTCATACCCCATTCGTTGTATGATCCATACTGCTTCGGTGAGGTGTCATGAAGAAAATAATAGCACTTTAATGAGTACGTAGAATAATAACAGTCCTTATGAGGAGGTCAAATAATAGCACTTCCAGCGAGGAAGTCAAACGATAAAGGTTCCCACGAGGAAGTCAGATAATAGCATTTCCCAATGAGGAAGTCAAATAATTGAACTTCCTGTAAAGAAGTCAAATAATATCATTTTCCCATGAGGAAGCCACATTGAAATTCCTGTGAGGGAGCCAAAAGCTGTTCTCCTGAGGAAGTCAAATAACAGCAGCTCCTGTGAGGAAGTCAAGTAATACAAAATATCCATGAGAAAGTTCCCATGAAGTCGATAGCAATTTCCATGAGGAAGCCAAATATCAGCAATCCCCGCGAGGAAGTCAACGCGTGTGACTGCAACCTCTTTCCTGCGGTGCTGGCTGAAACGAGCACAGGATTAAGACCATTTCTCACGCCTAATGTGGCACAATGGAACACTAATTGTGAGAGAGAGATGTTCATTCCTTAGGACGGGTGTCCTTTAATATACTTTCTCTCTCTCTCTCTCTCGGCAACGATCCTCACTCTTACGAGGAGGGATTCTAATGCCCAGGGAAGGTTTCTAATCCTGCAAGGAGGGTTTTAAGCCTTTCTCGAGCGGGGTGTTGATGTGGAGGATAGATGAGGGAGGATTTGGGAGGGAGGGAGGCTGGAGAGACAGTAGGAAGTGAAAGGAGTGATGGAGGTTTTTGAAGTGGAAAGGAAAGGGAGTGAAATGGAAAGGAAGGAAGAAAAGAATGAAAAAGGGGCGAACAAAAGAGGAAAGTGAGAGGAAAGGAGCCAAGGAATTTTGAGGGATTAAGTGAAGATGAAACAGATGAAGAAAGGGAAAAAGAGCGGAGGATGATGGGAGTAAGGGAGGAAGGACGAGAAAAGGAAAATAGAAAAGGAAAAAATGGAAACACTGAAGGTTGTAAGAAATTATAAATAAAAGGAACATGCAAGGAAGAATTCTGAAGAGAAAAACAAGAACATAAGAACATCGGAAGAACAAGAAGAACGACGAGGAGAGAAAGAAATAAGAGGAGGAGGAACAGGGAAACAAAAGACAGATAAAACTGGTAGGGGAAGGTGGATAAAAAAAAATACAATGTAAAAGGAAACTGAGAGATCATAAAAAGTGAAATGACCAAGCGAGAGAAAGAGACGAAAGAGGGAGAAAAATAACGAGACGCAGAGTAAAGAAGGGATGAGAAGAGAACGAGAAGACTTAAAATGATACGAACAGACGCTAAAGAGGAGAAAGACAGAGGGAGAGAAAGAATTTTTTTAAAGATAGCAAAAAAATGTATTCTCATGACCAATCACAGTTGGCCCTAAAATAACTAAAAATCGGAACTGATTCTCAAAATACCGACCAGTCTTAACTGGCACTCGAACGACCAATTAGACTTGGCAATTAAATGGTCAGTCATGATCCTAGACAACGTTAAACAGCACTAGCAATCATTGATTATTCAGGACTTACACTCAAAAACCATTCAGAAGTGATTATCAACAATGAGACCCGGCCCTCAAACAGACCAATCAGAACTGTAACCTAGCGAAATATTAGGACAGGTTAATCATACAACGACTAATAATAATTAGATATCACTCGGGAAAGACACACACACAGAATACTTCGGAGATGGGGCAGAGCAACAAGGGGTCACAACTGGAAGCTGAAAACTCAGATGATTCACAGGGATGTTAAAAAAAGTACTTCTTCAGTCACAGAGTTGTCAGGAAGTGGAACAGTCTGGAGAGTGATGTAGTGGAGGCAGGATTAATACATAGCTTTAAGAAGAGGCATGATAAGGCTCATGGAGCAGGGAGAGAAAGGACCTAGTAGCGACCAGTGGAGAGGCGGAGCCAGGAGCTGTGAATCGGCCCCTACAACAAATTAGGTGAGTACACACACAGGAGCTGTGAATCGACCCCTGCAACCACAACTAGGTAAGTACACACACAGGAGCTGTGAATCGACCCCTGCAACCACAACTAGGTGAGTACACACACGCACGAGCACTGATTCACAAGTTGCGACGTAAACGATGGTACCATTTAGGAACGACACCTTTCGTGACGTACAGGAAATGGGGTTTATGAATGGGGAATGGGAAGGAATGACGAGAATGGCGGTGAAAAAGGGTGATGAGAATAGGAAGAAAAATGACAAATAAATCAATTAAATATTTTATTTCCACGAAAAATAGTTTATAATATTTAGAAAAAAATTGGGCGACAATAATATACTGGTTGATGGAGGGCATCAAGGCAGGGAAGGAGTGCCTAGTGCTCTTGATCCAGGGAGAATGGGTCTACCCTCCACTTCCATGGATCAAGTCTGCCTCCCCACGCGTTGCGGGACCTCTGGCGGGTTTAGCGCTCCATGAAAAAAGTGCTGAGTCACATAGATATTATCATCTATGACTAAGTTAATATAAACTTTATTCAAAAAATTAAAAAAAAGGCTACAGAATAATTTATAAAAAAAAAAATATACACAAAATAAATAAGGATAAATTACAGAGAGAGTAAATTGCAAATAATAAATTACAGACCAGAATAAAGTGGAACAAATTACAGAGAGAATATACTTGAATAAATTACAGACCAGAATAAACTTGAATAAATTACGTAGAGAATAAATTGCAAATAATAAATTACAGACCAGAATTGGATTAAATTACAAAGAGAACAAATTATGAATGACATACAATACCAGCAAGTTTACCATAGGGTATACACACCGAGGAGTAAATTTCAACACATAAATGCTGAGAATTTATTTTAATTCCCTTTTTAATTCTTTTCTTTTTTAACTTCTTTTTTTCCCTCTTGATAAATGCGACAGACACATGTGCAACATTTTGGTATCTTTATTCTGTGAACGTTTCGTCAGGAAGTGGCTTCTTCAGTCTTTTTTTACGTATTGGACTGAAGAAGCCACTGGCTTGCCGACACGTTTCGCCTACAAAGCAGGCTTCTTCAGTGAAATGAATGCGAATATAACTCTGGAGACAGCACAAGTAATTTTGAGGTGATCAGTCCCTCAGCCTAAATCAGGAGCATGCCTGACCTTACATATTGGAGAAGAAATAAAATGTAGCAGCTGGAGATGACGTCGCAGGGGAGCGATACCCACAAGTGATGAGTCCCTGAAGGCTGAGGGGACTGATCACTTCAAAATTACTTCTTCTGTTGTCTCCAGTGGGTTCAGAAAGGTCTAGAATGGAGCAGGAGGGAGTCAGGGGGTTCAGATAGGTCTAGAGGAGACCAGGGAGATCAAAGGGGTTCATTGGAGACCATTTGGCTTTAGAGGAGTCGAGAAAGGTCCGAAGGAGACTCCAGAAGAAGCGAGTCCATGAGAAGGTGAGGGATAAAGAAACAGAGTCCGAATTTGATTGGTTAATTTGAGGCGACCGTGAGACGAGGACTCTTTTTTTTTTCACTTGAGGTCTTAATGGGGTTTTGTTTAATATTTAATGAGCTGTGTAGCAAAAGTGTGAGCGACTTTTATTACGCTGGGAGGGAGAGTCTTTGTACTCACCGCCATGTACTCGCTCAGGTGTGTTTGAGGGGTCGAGGAGTTCTTTTGTGTACTCACCGAGTTGAGTAGTAATAAAAACAAAAGACGCTCATGCGGTTAAGTAAAATGAGAAAACGTTTCGCCAAGAGTGATGGATGACGCAACTAGTGGCGAGACGTTTCCTCGATAAATGTATCGAAGTGCGCCTTAGTGCCTTCGTCTCTTCAGACACACATACACACACACACGGTATCACCACACCTGCTCTCCAGAATTAAGAAACATAAATATGCAGTAACTACAAAGCAAAGAGCCAGTGCTTTGTCCAATCATAAGAGAGGTACTGTCCATTGTATAGATTAGACTAATTCCCAAGATTTACTTCCAAGTAACTCTGTAGTTTAACAAAATATTGTGGCATTATCGGTTATTATGCGTGATGCACAATGCATTTCACATTTGAGTTCCAGCATTTATAAATCTGATAATTTCATAGCGTAGAATATGGCTCATAATCTTAGGGGTAAAAATATTTTTCTCACAGCTATACAGATGGCGTTTTTTGTCCAAAAAATTGTTGTAGGTATATAGGCCACAGACCGATATACTTAATTACCTCTAAGATAGCTAGGCATAAATAGGACTGAAGAAGCCACTCGTGGAGAAGCGTTTCCTATAATAAAAGTCCTGAACTGTACATAAGTGTCTTTTTCCACATAGCTGGGATACTAACATTAAAAAATGCTGCTATCATGACTGACAAACAAGCCATGGAACGGGTGGGATTAAAACCCACGACTCATTCGCCATGGGTTCTAACTCCACACTTTTTCCGTGATTTATTAAAAAACTATTATTATTAAGCAATAAATTGTTTCATCAGCAGTGTGGTAAGCTCCCTCCCAATTCTATATGATAGTTACACAGTGAGAAGAAAAACTAACTTTGTTTTCCTAGTCATATTCCATCACGCAGGATGGGATGCTTGCGAGGTGATGACATCTGTCAGCCTGAACTGGGAGACTTCAGTAGGGCAATGTTATATACCGTCAAGTATTCCTGTAAGGCTCCATTAACTACGGCAGCTGCAACAGAACTGGAGTCACTATCACCTGGGAATTGCCATCTCTCAGGATAGCCTATCCCATACACAGGAAAAAAAAATATTTTTATATATAAAGATATCTCTATCTTCTCAGAGAAAGGGCAAGATAAATTATAAACAGGAGTTAGAGAAAGGAGAGAGGGGAGATAAAATATAGGAATATAGAAAAGTGGTGTTCCTCTTGGATGATGGACGTTCGTGTGATCACTCCAAACCCTAGCCGGCAATTATTCTTTTTTTAAGTTGAAGTTAAAGCTCGCCAGTTATCCAAGAATAGTTCAGATACTTCAGTTATATATGGTAGTGTTTATTTACGTTATTAATATTGACGCACAATAGTAAAAATAAGATTCATTGTAAGTGTGATCATTCAACGAACGCCCTTGTAAACATTTTCTTGACATAAGTATGAACGACCTAACAATGTAAAGAGAACACAACAGGCATATATGCAATTCATAATTCAATTACCTTAGTTTGGCCACGAAATACGACAAGCTGGTGGGCGTGGTTGTGGTGGGCGTGGTTGTGGTGGGCGTGGTTGTGGCGGGTGTGGGGGTGGCGGGCGTGATGGTGGTGGTGGTAGTCGTGGGCGTGCCTGCACCGCGCCGTTAGCGGGTATATTACTCGCCTATTTCACGGGTACGAGTGCGTTCATTACTGCTTAATCTGGCCGCCCAACGGCCTCAGCGAACGAGAGACACGCCCAATTACCATCACGCAGGCGGCACTCGCAAGTTTTCATTACCTAGACTCGGCAGGGCTGGTGGGCGTGCGGGTGGGCGTGCAGGTGGGTGGGTTGTGAGGGTGGGTGGGTGTACAGGTTCGGCCAGACGGGGTTCATGCTCAGGGTGTAGAGGAGAATACGCTTCATTATAAGAACCAACCTAATGTTATAGCAGTGTACATTTAAAAATATTATTTTATCCATGGCTGGGGAGTCAGTCAGGCTTGATCCGGAGAAGGGAAAGGAGGGCAGCTCTAATTCCTCGGACCAGGAGTCAACCGCAGCATCAAGACACCCCGTTTTCCCCACTGAAGGGCCTGAGTTCCATCAATGAAGGATCAACCTCGAAGCGCCTGAGTTTCAAGCACTTCCGTTTGTAGACCATTAGGACAATTTTGTAAAGATTTGGAAAAAAAAACCCGGGATGAGAGAGAGAATGAGTGTAAGAATGAGAATTACAAAAATCATATTTTATAATAGCATGATAGAATCTCTTTATTAAATTCAAGACGCAAATCAATAAAAATCTCTAAGAAAATATTTTTTATTATGTAGTTAATACACATGAAGATTCAGCTGCAATGTGATCTGAATATGTGTATTTATGGAACTATATATTTGCATTTATACATCTGTATTTGTTCGTATAAGCTTGCGTATGCATTTATATGTTTATGTAGGTGTATGTATGTTTGTATGTGTGTATATAAGGAGGTAGTTGTTTACGAATACGAGACAGTGAATCAAAGTAACAAAAAGTAGCAGCAGCAGTAGCAGCTGCTTCTGCTGTTACGGTTCTTGCCGCTCCTGCTTCTTCTTTTTCTTCTGGTTCTGCATGATCATCATTATTATCATCATCATCACCATTATCATCGTCGTCGTCTTCGTCACCAGCACATTAATGGGAAGCTCCAAATCCGTCGGAATTGTATAGCTCTTGGGTTGGGGTCACCATGTATGACCCCAGGAAGGCAAGAGTAGTCCCTCTTCTCTGAAACAAAACACTTCATCAACATCAAGATGGAACACAAAGAGTACATACATCAACATCAAGATGGAACACAAAGAGTACATACATCAACATCAAGATGGAACACAAAAAGTACATATATCATTCAACCGAAAATAAATTTTCCAGAGACTGAAAACTCAGGCATTTTGTGTAAGTGCGTGGATTTGTGTCTTCATTCCTTCTTTATACCACTACAGCTCTGAAGTTAAATAATACCGATCCAGCTTCACTTCAAGAAGATTGTCGTCCATTGAAGTTATCCCATTTAAGCCGGAGAAGTCGCACACTGCAGGGTCTAATGTGGATGTTTATCCAATCCTGAGTAATTACCCGAGTCAGCTTGGCACGGAGTGGGTGCTTCAGTTGCGTTTTAGAGGCAATGGCAAACATGGGTGTCAGAAAAACACAAAACATCCACTTAGAGGCAGTGCTGTGGGTTAAAACTCCTCATTTGTGAGAGACGTTAGAGGAGAATAGCCAGACTGGTTCAAGCTGAAAGGAAAGGTACAGTAACTTGAATAACCACACGTTACAACAGTGTTATGCAGAAGAGCATCTCTGTACATCACGTCGAACCTTGAAGTATATGGGCTACAGCTACAGATTACACCGGGTTCCACTCCTGTCAGCTAAGAACAAGAAACTGAGACTACATTGGATACATCTTAAGAAAAACTGGGCAACTGAAGATTGGAAAAATGTCGCCTGGTCTGTCAAATAGCGATTTCTGCTGCGACATGCAGATGGTAGGGTAAGAAATTGTCGTAAACCTTTGGGAAGTGGTGGGACGAGAGATTTGGGGTAAGTTAACATCTCTGTAAAAACTTGCATTGAAGTCGTAGTTTTTGTTTGTGCTAAAATTCCACAGTTGACAATGTGTCTCAAGTTGGATGAGCGCACTGGGGATTATTGTGGTACAGTCATAGAACTGCCGGCTTGTATTTTGACTTGTCTGGTACGAGTTTCGTGACAGCTTTTGAAAAAATTATTGTTTTGCTAGTTAATCCTGATTCATGTATACATTACATGTATGTCGTGCCGAATAGGTAAAACTTGCGATTTTGTCTTAAATAGCAACGCTCTTCTTGCCGAATAAGGCAAGCGAAAATTTGTGTGTGCAATAATTTTGAAAAAATCCTTCTGAACCTAACGAAAAATATATATTTCATTGTGTTTGCTTATTATTAAATTATTGTAAACTTATCTAAAATATATTTAGTTGGATTAGGCTACATTAAATTGCGCTTGTTGTAACACGGTTAGGTAAGTTTTCTAAGGTTCTTTTGGTACAAAGTTATTAATTTTTACATTAACATAAATTAAAAAAATATATATTTAAACGTATAAGAGAAATTTTTGGAAAAGACTTAATTTTAAATGAGTTCTTGCTAATTGACCAGTTTTACCTATTCGGCACGACTATTTTTATATATATATATATATATATATATATATATATATATATATATATATATATATATATATATATATATATATAATATAATTTGCAATTGCATACAGGTAAATGTAATTTAAATTCATTTGTATGAATATCAGGAAAGACTAAGGTTCGTATCAGCAGAGTTGGAGAGAGAGAGGGTGTGTGTAGCTGTGTTGTTGGTGCATTACGAAACGTTGAGGTCATTGCTGAGAGTGAGTGTGTGTCAGGTTACTGCCTCAAGGCAAGCTTGTCTCTCGTACATCAGCCTCCGTTTTGCATAATCACTCACCGGATCTGGTATCCATTAGCCTGGGAAAATGTTAACATTTGTACTATTTCAATATAAATGTCTTTCTTTTATGACTTATTTTTTTCAATAAATATTGCTAGAAATCTTCCAGTGAATTTTAAAATCCCGTTCATTCACAAGCTTAAATAAAAAACATACAATCTTCATTGTTCAGATCTGGACTCACTTTTATTTTCAACAATCTTGGTTTGTTTGTTCCTGACGTCTGTTAAAAATATTCCAAACACAGTATTTATTATTTTTAATTAGTGAGCATTTTATTGTACTCCTATGGCATTCATTTATCACTTATTACTGATCTTGTATAGTAATTAAATATGGCATTTTTAGTTTTCGTTTTGTCATGTTGGTCGACTGTTCGAAATAACCATTGTATGGAAAATATTTTGAAAAAAAAAACTTCTCTATATTTAATCACGCGTGAGGAAAAATCTCATATTTTCTCTTTCCTCCAAAATTTCATGACTCCGAAAATATATTAACGCTTTATTTTTTTATTCTTCCCATTTTTAGATTGCAATAACTTGTTTTAATCGTCATTCACTTTATCCAAATTAGCAGTTCCTTGGGCAGTTTTAGCCTCTGGCATTAACATAAGATTCTCTTTCAGGCGAATTTCTTTTTTTTCCAGTCGTGGTAAATCAAGTTTCTTTTTGCTTAATTTATTTAAGTGAGGTCCAGATGACAGGAAACATGCTATTAAATTAATTGAAGATGTGCGTAGAAATGTGTGAAATTCGAGATTCTGTAACTATTTTTCTCTCTCTCTCTCTCTCTCTCTCTCTCTCTCTCTCTCTCTCTCTCTCTCTCTCTCTCTCTCTCTCTCTCTCTCTCTCTCTCTCTCTCTCTCTCTCTCTCTCTCTCTCTTTCTCTCTCTTGTTCTGTTCCTCCTAAATTATTCGTAATTAGTTTTCCATTAGCTGTAACTCAACTAATTGGTCCCAAGACCTGAGATTGGTGTCCGTCGTGCCAGACCTGTGTACGATTAGTCTAATTGCTGGAGGCAGTGGTTGTGGGGAGGGGATGGAGCCAATGTCTGTGGGGAGGGAGGAGCTATAGCTGTGGGGAGAAAGAGTGACATAGGGAGATTTTACTGAGAGGAGGGTTGAGCGAAGGGGGAGGTTATATGGGTAGGGGAAGGGAAAGAATGGTGCTGTAAAGAGCGGGAGGAAGGAAAGGGGTATGGTAGATGGAGAGAGAATGGAGACAGATACTGAGAAGATATAGATATCTTTTTAGATTTTTTCGGTAGCTTACCCAGCGAGGAAAGGTATTCCCTTCTTCCCAAAAGTCCAGCCCTCTCTAACTTACTCTACACACAAAATAAAAATAATAATATAGAGTGCGGCATAAGTTTCAATTGTGAAGGTTTTATGACAATCCGACGAAGCATTCTCTAGTTATCTCTCCTGTGTCTTGATCATTTACATGGGCTAGTACACCTGCTACAGGGTTTTTCATTCACAAGTTCTTGAAAATCTGCATCTTTTAAGACCATTTTCCTTATTTTCGTACTTCTGTTTAATATTAAAAGTTATAAAGAACAAAAATTCACAATACAGTGACTGTAACAATACACAAATAACCCGAACACAGGACAAATACCAAGCTTACCACGACGTTTCGCTCTGACTTGGACCATTTGCGTGCCGGTCAGAAACGTCGCCGGAAGCTTCTCTCTCTGTGTCCTGTGTGCTGGTTATTTGTGCATTAGTAGTTACAGATTTATGGTCACTTGTGCCCAGCTTTTCGGTGCCCACCGGGTCGTTCACGAGGTTCTTCTTGTTGACTAGAACTGCATAAGTCAAGCAAGGTATTACCTCTATCTGATTCTGTCACAAACTGCTTTAAAAAGTAATCGTGGACAACCTTTAAAGGAAGTCGTTGGATTCCAGGTTTCCGGTCAAAGAGTTTCAATCAACTTGGTTGAATTTAAAATCTCCCAAGATTACTGAATTTTCGTGCCTTGATGTTTTAGCGATATCGTTCAAGAGTAGTCTGCGTTAGCCTTAGTGTAATTAAAATTCTACTAGGATTTTTTCTTTCTATGTATATATATATATATATATATATATATATATATATATATATATATATATATATATATATATATATATGTAACCACGAACGAGTGGTATTTAATCAATAACAACACTGCGACTATCTGAGGACTCGAAACCCGTGTCGTTTTAGCCAACCACATGGTGAACGAAAATTCACGACGCTCTAACCCACGGGACCACCCAATCCTACAAAGATCAAGCACCTAGCAGAGCTAGGTGTTTTATTGTAATAAATATATTAAGCTCTCGTGCCTCTGCAACATTTCCATGAAACTGGAGCAACTTTCCAATGTCTCGGTGATTTTCTGTTTAAAAATAAGCATTTATTTCTGACTGCAAAATTTTGTTAAATGTGTTCGTGTAGGTTTAGGAATGCACGAACCTTTGAATCTCAACCAAACGCTAACTTTGAACTTGACGCAGCTTTAATCTTTTACTTTCGTCATTTGTAACTTTGAACATAACGCAGTTATAAACTTTGCCCCTGACGCCACTTACGTTGCCCTGATCTTTGAACCTGACGTCGCTTAGAACTGCAAAATACAAACTTCCTGATTTTTAAGTGGATAAAACTACTAAAACACCTATGTTTTATTTGTCCTCCAGACATACTAATGATCAAAGACCCCCTCTTTTTGTCTAATGATCTCCCACCTACAACTTAAACTGCAAAATCATTTAAATCGCAAGTAAAGACGAGGATGAGCAATGAGGACGCTGGGAAATCTTTTTTCAGTCTTAGGAAAAAACTGAAGGAAGAGGCGATGAAGGCAAACACTGTACACAGGTTAATGGGCAGATATGATCAGTCCTGGAGGCCATAGATCAGTGAAACAAGTCGGTGAGTTAGGTAGCTATGACTTGACTCCTGCAAACAAAACTTTGTAAACACACACACACACACACACACACATGCACGTACGTACGTCAGAAACTTCTGACACATGGACGAAATGCATTAAAACTTACCATGACTCTTTCGATGATTAGATTTCACGTTGGGAATGAACAGACAAAACTTTTTCTCGAGATGAAGTTCAACGAAAAACATTTACTTCATTTCGCTCAGGTGAACTTTAAAAAAAAAAAAATAAATGAATCTTTTAGAGAGCAATTTTTCAACTTTAATAAATGATATGACATTAATGAACACTCCAATTAATTTACAATTCTCAGAAATGTCGTTTCATTTTAATTTCATTTCATTGGGTTTCAAGTTACATGAGGCTTGTCTGGCTCGTAACTTGTAATTATTTGTCACTCTTTGACATTCGGTATCGCTCACCTCTCAAGCTTCCGTGAGTAATTCCTTTCGTACTAACACGATGCTGTTATTTTCTTTCTAGAAAATTGCCACCTGTAGCTTGCTAGAATGAATATCTTTTTGGCACTTTCTCAATCTTAATTTTCGACGTTTCGGTCGGACTTGGACCATTAGAGGTAGGACCTTTGAGGTAGGAAGTAGGGAGTGAACTCTTGGCCAGCAGCGGTGGGGACGCTGTGACGTAGGTGGGTCGTCATAGGATTATATTTTCTTATACAATTCTGGATCTGCATCTGGGATGTGAGCGAAGGTAGATGTGACCTATTCTTTGGGTCTCTCTCTGTGGGCTTTACCCTGCCAACTCATTCTTGCCAGCTAAGAAATAATGAACATCCAACTTAAGGAAGCGTCAAGTCTTGAAATTATAAAGACAACACAAACATTGCGATTAGTTTTTACTGGGACAACGTTTTACTCTTAACAGAACTTTATCATATCGTGACTATAGAGAGGGAAAACGTTGTCCCAATAAAAGATTGTTTCACAACGCCTCTCTGATCTTCACTAGCGTCGGTAATTAACATTGTATGTGGATCCATTTTGAAATTAATATATCTAGACCTCTTGTGTCTGGATCTGCAAGCTCAAATTGGCTTTAGATTAACAGGAGGAACTGTAGCTGCCAGAGAGAGAGAGAGAGAGAGAGAGAGAGAGAGAGAGAGAGAGAGAGAGAGAGAGAGAGAGAGAGAGAGAGAGAGAGAGAGAGAGAGAGAGAGAAAGCACAAACGAACGAACGACCGAGCGAGCGAACGAACAACAAAGTATGAAAAAAATCTGAACTATAAGAAATATTGCCATACTCTTTCCAAAAGTCAACGGAATATATGTGAATATAGAATATAAGCTATACATCAATACAAAAAAAAAAATGAAAATGACAAGAAGCATTTTGCAGTTAAGCAAAACGCCTAATGACACCTGATGGTCTCATAAATGTTCAGTCGCTTTCATTAAAAGCATAATTTTTTTTAAACCATTAGCAGTCTGTCAGCTGTCGTTGTGTTAGTTTAATAACCGTGGCTGCCACTGAGAGCCAGACAAGCACTGACAGAGGTACACACGTACAGATATAGACAGTCAGACGGATATACAGAAAGACTTAAAATACCGCGAGACAGTAAGACGTGTAGACAGAAAAACAGACATAGAGAGACGCAGAAAAATACGTAGACAGAATCATAAATACCGAGAGACATAGAGACAGAATGTGACTGATAAAGACGAGACAGAAAAGTAAAAAAAAAAAAAAAAGAATTTACCTACGAAATGGGTATAAACATGATAGTTATTTTTTTTTTTACTCATGTTAGTGTCTCCGTCAGCTGTATGTGACTCTAAGCGCTAAAATATACTGAAAGACACTTTCATAACCAGAGAGACACCTGAGGGATGCCCACCTCTCCATGTAAATATACTGATAGATGCTTACCGTATTTTCCGGCATATAAGGCGCACGAACATATAAGACATAAGAAAATGTTTGGGTTACGCTAAAGCGTAACCCAAAGCCTAACCTTGACCCTGATCTTGAGCATATAAGGCGCAGGCTGATTTTCCAAGACTTACTGAGAAATAGCGCACCTTATATGCCGATAAAATACGTTAAATCTTAGTTCGTGTACACTGAGAGGTATGTATCTATCACGGTATGTATTCACATCTATGCATTTATCATGGTATGTATCTATCATAGTATATATGCACATCTGTGTAGTTAACATGTTATGTATATACAGAGAAACAAATTTTTCGGGGTATATTCTCCGAGAAATACGCACCTGTAGGAGTATATATTTGTACACTGATGGATATACATCTCTCAGTGCATGCATACTGAAATACACACACACTTTAGTCCGGCCAACTTGTTTTGATTGATGGGGTTATATAGAAACTGTGGTCTTTTTCAATTATGATTTTGTCCTGATTCCTTGTTTACCTGTGAATATCGCTTCCAAATTCTAACAAAATCTATTTTGGGGAAAATACATTTTAAGGGGGCTGTTTACCCATACCCCCTGAAATTTCTCTATTCAAATTTTAGTGGAAGTGAAAAATGCTTGAAATTTAATTTAAGTGATTTATTATTAGTTTTTTTTTCCATGGGTGTATAGGTAATTCTAATAAAAATTTATATGAATTTACCCATTATAGAATAGGGTGTAAGCGGGAACAATGCTCCTACTGACATAAATTTAGAGCCTCGAGGTTCGTAAAATTATTTTTAAATATCGCGTAATACTTAACTTATCAGATAAGATATCTGAAATGAATTTTGTAACGATGCATTGCGGCAATATAATGTGTTTTATGAAGGCTTACTTGCAGTCAGCCTTAAGGTGGCATCACGACACTAGTCACTAGCAAATATCAAAAACAAAATAATTTTTTTTTTATCAGAGTTGTAAGTTGTAAATCAAAGTTTGGTGAAACCTCAACACCAGCATAAACTAACTAGAAACCATAACACCAAACGCCCTTTAATTATTTTGTCTCCTCCTCTGAATAAGTGATGTGTTTTAAGATGATGACATTCATTTCAGCCCATAGAACAGTTCAATACATCTTTGTTTTCTCTGCAGGAGTATCTCAAAGTGTAGCAACCAGTTGTGCAATTACGCAGAATCACTTCTAATAGTAAGTGTTGTGCTGGAGGATTGTTCCTGACCTACTGACCTACCAGCACCGTTGCTGTGAAGTTAACTCGGATATTACACAGTTAACCTGAGCCAGTTGATATTCCCTGAGGCTGTGGTATATGATAGCAGTTAATGTTTGAGGTCGAGTATCTGTTGCAGCTTCTGCATGAGATTTTCTCACAAAACCTGCGAAGCCTTGAGTCGACGATCATTTCAATCTTATCACTTTTATAAATGGAGACGAGAGTTTTGATACTATCTTCCGTGTTAGACTTTGCATTCATAAACACCACAGGTGTCTCACAAAGAAACAGTCACTTCACTTTGTCACTTCACTTTGGTGTGATAGAATTCTCTCTGAATGAGAAAACACAAGACTGTTACAGTGTTCTCAATTTGGCATCTTGTTTCAGTAAAGTGCCAGCACAGTTCAGCCTTTACACTTTATTTGATAGAGTTTGGCTGGAACCATATGCTGTCTGACGTTCCCAGTATAGTGGATCAGAAGAATCAGGACGACTGTGTTGTCTATATTGACAAACTTGTTTCTCTCCTCTCCACAAGCCACAGCCGACTCCACCACTAGAAGGTCAACATGATACATTGCGTGGTGAGCATCGCTTTCAGCTCTCACCAGCATGTTGCCTAACATGTTTAATGAACCATTGTTTGTTGGATAGAAACTCTTGGTCAGTAGGGCCATGATATCAAAGTGAACTGCTGCACTAATTCATCCACGAAGTCTAGGACGTGTAGTCTTACTCGAGCGCCGTTGGTCTTCAGGATAACATCCCAAATCTTTTGTTCCAGTGTACAAGTTGCCTTTCCATTTGACATTGGCATCTGATAGAATTTCTCGGTCATTAACTATGCTATTATATGTATCTTTATTTACCATAAATGTATCTATATATTCCTTGGAGTGATGTCAATCTGAAACAGATTAAATGTCTAACTTATACCCACGCGTCTAACATTGGTTGCAAAACAGACAACTTACTGAAAAAACAAAAATGAGTTATTACTTTTATCCACTGTTTTGTGTGTTCAGCAACAAGCACCATGTGCTGTGATGAACAACATCTGTTCTTCAGCTGAATTAAGTGTTTGTATTGAATTGCTATGATCTGAGAGTGTTATATCCATACCGTCGTAATGTATTGGTAATTGGCTATATTTTGTACATTCAAAAAATATTTTTAGTTTCGTTGCTATATTAATATATTGTATTATTACATATTGTAAAAGTTACGAGGAAGCGCTAAAGCCGTTGGAGAGGCAATCAGGGTTCATTTACAGTAAAACTGGGAAAAACCAACCCCCACCCCCCCTACTTTCCAATGGTATTTTTAAAAATAATTTCGTCCATTAGTAGAAACCATTGAATATTTTGTCCTCGTCATTCTAATTTGCCATATAAGTGGGTAGGGCTACATCGACCTTTAAAATCCGTGTCCCCCTAAATGGATTTTGGTTACTATTGAAAATGATGGTCTTTTTAAAACGACTGCATTTTGCCTTGAGAATATCCATTGATTGGCTGCACTACCTCTGCGTATATACACTGAGAGGTGCACTCTTCTCGGAGCATATACACTGAGAGACGCACTTCTCGGAGTATATATACTGAGAGACACACACTTCTCGAAGTATATATACTGAGAGACACACTTCTCGGAGTATATTTACTGAGAGACATACACTTCTCGGAGTATATACACTGAGAAGCAGACATTTCCCTGCTTTTATTTACTATTTAAGAGAAGCTGGATATTTCATTTGGTTGACATTTGATCTTTGACAACTAAAAAAGTTTAGCAGTCAGGCGGAATTGGATCGAGCAAGAGGGAGAGAGGGAGGAAGGGGAATAGGGTGAGCCTGGTCGTCAGGAAGTCTGGTCATCAGTGTACAGGAATTAAGCCATGTCGAACAAGAGCTCGGCGTTGCCGGCATTAATATTAGAAAGCCATGACCTCCTGTCTCGATTTACAGAACGCTGTTGGGACAAGAGAAATTCTGGAGCTACCTTAGAGAGAGAGAGAGAGAGAGAGAGAGAGAGAGAGAGAGAGAGAGAGAGAGAGAGATCAACACTATTTAGATTATCCCAAACAAATATAATAATCTGTCGGGTTTTTTCCAAGACCCGACAGATTAAATGTGAATGCAAAAATTGCAAAAATAATTAAAAAAAAATTCAATACAAGAAGACACAATGGCAATTTTATTTGTTTCATGAACGCATAATACCACCTGACATTTTCATAAATGTTTAGTGTTAGTCATTAAATATATTTTTACCCTTCAGCAACCTGTCAGTTGTCATTATGTAATAATTTTTTAACTGAGTTTGCCATGGATATATTACCATGGAGAGTCTGCCGAACAGACACAAACACAAACACACACTGGCAGTCACAAACACACTCCTACACACTGGTAGACAAAAACAGTCTCACACAGAGACAAACAAACAGATAGACAAGACGATACGTAAACGT
The DNA here is from genome assembly GCA_009830355.1 of Cherax destructor. Lineage (NCBI taxonomy): Eukaryota > Metazoa > Arthropoda > Malacostraca > Decapoda > Parastacidae > Cherax > Cherax destructor. The sequence continues at coordinate 103,185 of WNWK01000404.1, read as the reverse complement.
CAACTATTGAGCAAGAATTGACTTAAGGACAGACTAAGAAAAACAATTATTAATTACTATTTTTATTCCCTGTTTCTAATCCACATCCCTGACCCATATCCCTGTATATGGCCCTAAACTCTAAAACAGGCAATAAAGTAGATACATAGATATTACTGATAAACGCATCACAGTGTAAATGTGCCGAGAGATATACGTCTCTTGATCTATACACAAGGAGATAGATACCTGGTGTATTTACATTGAGAGAGAGAAAGACTCACATCTCAGTCCATATACTGAGATACACACATCTGTCAGTGTATACTGAGATACACACATCTGTCAGTGTATACTGAGATACACATCTCTCTGTGTATACTGAGATACACATCTCTCTGTGTATACTGAGATACACACATCTCTGTGTATACTGAGATACACACATCTCTCTGTGTATACTGAGATACACACATATCTCTGTGCATACTGAGATACACACATCTCTGTGTATACTGAGATACACATCTCTCTGTGTATACTGAGATACACACATCTCTCTGTGTATACTGAGATACACACATCTCTGTGTATACTGAGATACACACATCTCTGTGTATACTGAGATACACACATCTCTCTGTGTATACTGAGATACACACATCTCTGTGCATACTGAGATACACATCTCTCTGTGTATACTGAGATACACACATCTCTCTGTGTATACTGAGATACACACATCTCTCTGTGTATACTGAGATACACACATCTCTGTGTATACTGAGATACACACATCTCTCTGTGTATACTGAGATACACACATCTCTCTGCGTATACTGTGTATACTGAGATACACACATCTCTCTGTGTATACTGTGTATACGCGATAGTTACACAGAGGGAACAAAAGTTAACTCTGTTTCCTTGTCACATATCATGGAGGGAGGAACTCATGCACAGTGTTGAAATCTGTCGGCCTGAGGCGGGAGCCTTCGGTAAGGCAATTGGGATATTGTTAAGTGTTCCAGTACAGAGGAGAAGAGGGATTAAGGGGTACATGGGTAGGATAAAGAGATGGTGGAAGAGGGAAGGAGAGAGTAAAGGGGAACATGGACAGAAGGAGAGAAAGGAAGCTTTTACTCATGGAATAATTAGAGGACAAATTTCCTTTGATCGACGGTGGCAGCAATAAAATTATTGAAGCAGCAAATCACTAATATTAATTATACACACACTCATTAAATATATATATATATATATATATATATATATATATATATATATATATATATATATATATATATATATATATATATATATATATATATATATATATTTCAACATTGTTTGCAATCTGTGTTCAGCTTAGGGGACTCTGTCGTCTTAACTACATAGGTAAAGCTATACTTTCATTAACACTTATTTTACATTGTCGTTGTGAACTTAATATCAACACTGTCATGGATGAATTGAAAGTGTTTGTTCTGTTCTGGGAATGTGTCTGTTGAGTAATTTGATGAATTTATATTTTGATGCATCTGTCCTTCACTAACAAGCTGTGTGCTTGAAAAAAGTGCATTATATCTTGGGACTGAATATGACTGACTTTAGATTTTGGTGTAGGGAACTATTTCTGTATTGTTTGCAGTGTAATCTGAGGCAGGAAGAGATTTGCTTCTGCATCCTTAGCAGTGAAAGAATTTCGAATGTGCCAGCTCTGTGGACTCAACAGATATCAGATACTGAGGAAAGAGGAAACAGGAGAGTCAGAGGAATGACGCTGTTCATCGGACACGAGTTTCAGGATGAGATGTATAAACAAAGGTGAGTTAATTGACGACATGTTAGGCAGAATCAACCCATGTATTAGTGGCAGTGATCAACGTCCTGCCATCAAACACCTGGAGACCAATACAGGAGAACAAAGACAACAGAGCAGTGGAAGACACCGTAGCAAAAACTGACAGAAAGAGATCATTTGTCCAAAGTTAATAATCAGTGGAGATTTCAACGATAAAACAAAGAGGCTGGGAGAAGTGGGGTCCACAGGGAGGACTGGAGACGTGGAAGGCTAAGAGGAAGGACTGTCTTAGACATACCAAGTGAGAGAGAGAGAGAGAGAGAGAGAGAGAGAGAGAGAGAGAGAGAGAGAGAGAGAGAGAGAGAGAGAGAGAGAGAGAGAGAGAGAGAGAGAGAGAGAGAGAGATGGACGAGCAAGACTTAACCTAGGTGGAAGTTGCTCCGATCCCATGAGTGAATGAAAAAGACGCATAAAACATCTTAAGCCTTGTTTGGTACTAGGATATTATTTGAGACGTTTCGCCCACGTGAGCTTAAACAATTCAGTGAGCGAAAAGTCTCTTCAAAAAATATCCTGTTATTACACATGTGACTTGTTTAACGCACTTCTAAGTATTGAACACTACATCTTACCTATCAAGCCTTTATTTAAAACACCCCCCCCCACACACACATACAGACACACACACACCACACACACACACACACACACACACACACACACACACACAAGGTATGATAAATCTCATGGAGCAGGGAGAGCAGAGACCCAGTAGCGGACAGCGAAGAGGCGGGGCCAGGAGCTGAGTCTCGACCCCTGCAACCACAATTAGGTGAGTACACACACACACATGTTTGGGAAGCGATGTAGTGGAGGCAGGTTCCATACATAGCTTTAAGAAGAGGTATGATAAAGCTCATGGCGCAGGGAGAGTGACCCAGTAGCGGCCAGTGAAGAGGCGGGGCCAGGACCTATGACTCGACCATTGCAACAACAACTAGGTGAGTACACACACACACACACACACACACACAACGGCGTCTTTGATCCTATAGGAAATAGGGTAGAATCCCTTTCTCGTGAAATGTTTGCTTTTGTTGTGGCAAGAAGTCCTTACGAATCTCCTCTCTTATATCCACATAAAAACTAGACCACAGTGCCCCCACCGAGATATCATTTACAATAAACAAAAGGAATCTGGCATAGGATCGAAGGCTCTCCACGGGGCGGCATAAGGAAAACGACCCTTTATTCACAATAAGAAAGAGGATTCCGATACCATGTTGTGAGTGAGATAAAGAATTCGCTCCCTCGCTCGCGTGTCATAGACGTTGTGATTCCTCATCTCGACCCTAATAGAGTATCAGCCTCTGTCCATATTTGTGTATTCTTAGACATGAATATTTTTCCATGGTTTAGATATTCTAGCTTAAACCCTGGGTGAATGGAAGGGCGAGGAGGAGGAGCAGGAAGAAGAGGAGAGAGATGGATGGAAATGAAGAATATAGTTTAGATGGAAGAAAGTAATTGTAGCTATCGCCGTTTTCTTGCTACTTAAATATTTATAAAATCTTTAGGATTTGCAGTAATGGTACAGGGTAAAACTCCTTTCTTAATGGTATTTGCCATTTATTATCATTCTCTTGCTTTTTCTCTGTTTAACCTTATAGCGTTGTTGTCAACCTATATTGCTACTTGAAGTTTCTTATTTTAGATTTGTTACCTGCGAGTTGCTCCAACTGTTGTGTTACTCAATCTGGTTTTCTTGTTGCAGGGAGATAGAGGGAGAGAGAGAGAGAGAGAGAGAGAGAGAGAGAGAGAGAGAGAGAGAGAGAGAGAGAGAGAGAGAGAGAGAGAGAGAGAGAGAGAGAGAGAGAGCATCGTGTATAATCATTTATAATACAACTAAAGAAAATAACACTGTTCAACACAATACAATTTATTAGTCAGACAACACTCAAAATGTTTCTCTTCGCTGCAGTAACATTTTTTTTTTTGTAAAGGAAAAGGGGACTGAAAGGTTGGAGGTGAAAGGAAATTGTGAGGAGGGAGAGAGAGGGAGAAAAGTTGAAGGATTAGAGAAGTGTGGGGGCAAGGGTAGATTTGAAAGGAAGGAGAGAGGGGGAGGAGAGAGAGGGGAGACATGAGAAATTGAAGATAAACTGTATGGGAGAAATGAGTGGGAAATAGCGGATGTATTAAGACATAAAGCCTGAAAGAGTTGAAGCTTTGAACTGTTGAAGCTTTGAACTGTTGAAGCTTTGAACTGTTGAAGCTTTGAACTGTTGAAGCTTTGAACTGTTGAAGCTTTGAACTGTTGAAGCTTTGAACTGTTGAAGCTTTGAACTGATGAAGCTTTGAACTGTTGAAGCTTTGAACTGTTGAAGCTTTGAACTAATGAAGCTTTGAACTGTTGAAGCTTTGAACTGATGAAACTTTGAACTGATGAAGCTTTGAACTAATGAAGTTTTGAACTGTTGAAGCTTTGAACTGATGAAACTTTGAACTGATGAAGCTTTGAACTAATGAAGCTCTGAACTAATGAAGCTTTGAACTGATGAAGCTTTGAACTAATGAAGCTCTGAACTAATGAAGCTTTGAACTGATGAAACTTTGAACTGAGAAGCTTTACTAATGAAGCTCTGAAGTATAAGTGTGACGAGTGAAAGTCAGTGTGACCGTAAGTTAAGTGGACTGAAGTTCAGTGTGACTCGGTAAGTTCAGTGTGACTCGGTAAGTTCAGTGTGACTCGGTAAGTTCAGTGTGACTCGGTAAGTTCAGTGTGACTCGGTAAGTTCAGTGTGACTCGGTAAGTTCAGTATGACTCGGTAGCTCCACTGTTACGCACACCGTCTTCGCTGTGACACACACCATCTCCAGTGTGACGCACATCTGCACCGCTGTGAGGCACATCTTCATCACTGTGACACACACACCAAGACGGTAAGGCGTAAGGCATCTCGGCAATCTTATCTGCAAAGACACGAGACATTCCGCTAAGATCTTGCCGCTAACATCTAGCAGTTACCAACCAATTAACAACAAAGTGATTTACTGGGGCACACGGAATGAGAATCATCCACGCCGCTGTGCATGAAAAATTGACAAGTTACTAATGATCCTACTCTGCAGTTGCTATGGAAAGCGATGCTGATTAATATGAAACAAAACACGAAATATACCTTCAGATGAAAACTGCAAACACCTTGCATTAATTTCGATGCTAGTGTTGCAGACGGAACGTAGATGTTAATTGCTGTGTATTAACTATGCATGCAATAATTAACAAGTACATTCGCTAGATTTAATTAAGCTGGGAGTTATTATATGCTCAGTGAGTCACACGTTTAAGCTGCAGTTCTTTAGTCTGTCCAACTTGGCGTTTGAAACAGGACTGTAAATCTGTGGGAACTTATTTACGAGAAGTGTATGCTGACTTAGGTTTATAGTGTATATTAATCCAGAGAGAGAGAGAGGAAGAGAGAGAGAGAGAGAGGAAGAGAGAGGACAATCAGTGAAGATGTGACGTGGAGAGGAACTCTGGGAAATTTTTTCCTACGTGAGAAAACGTGATGAGTGTGTTGATTGTGTGAAGTATTGATTGTGCGAGTGATGGGCTGATTGCAATCAGCCCATCACGCATAACTCACACAATCAACACATTTATCATACAATGTGAGTATGATAAGTTTGTTGATTGTGTGAGTTATGCGTTGATTATCTATATGATAAGTGTGTTGATTGTGTAAGTGATGCGTTATGTGAATGATGAGGAGGGGATGAGGGAGAAAGGGGAGAGAGAGAGAGAGAGAGTCAGCATTTTTCGAATGCCACTCTCTTCTTTGTGACTGTCAATATGGCTTCAGAAGTGGTCACTCTGATGCTGATCTGCTGTTTAACTTCTCCACAAAGATGTACCAGTCACTGGATGAATCCAATGTTAGCTATATAGTAGCACTGGACACTGATAGTGCTTTCAATTTTCGTGTGGCACCGGGGACTCTTGGGAAAACTGCAAGCACTAGAAGTCGCCGGTTCTGCATTATGCCTCCTCGATGATTACCTTCAAGGTTGATCTAAGCATAGTTCTCAACAGGACAGAATGTCTAATTTAATGACCTTAAACGCATCCCAGAATCCCAAGCACAAGCAGACGACTGTACTCTGACATTTACTTATCTAAGTTACATAAAATCACCAGCTTTCAGCTTTTTCATTCTGGGGGAAGACAATGGCAGGTCACATTTGCTCTTGAGAAAATAATGATGGTGTCTAGGTACAATGATGGTAATGCTTTAAGAAGTAGTAAGAATAAATGATAGAGTGTCGGTAACCGGGGATGGAGTTGATATCCTTGGGGTGAAATTTGACTTCAAACTGACTATGAAGAACCACGTTGTAAGTCTTGCAAACAAAGCGGAGAGGAAGCTTACAGCACTTAGACGTATGTCGCATCTGCTCGACAGTAGAGGTTGCAAGATTCTGTATGAGGCATAAGTACGCTCACACAGGAAGAGATCTGTCATTTCTGCAGAGCCATCCACACCGGAGGGATGTAGGTGGCCTTATTGTTATGTACAAGGCCAATATTGTCAAGGTACCAAGGTACCACACGGTTTCACTCCAAGGACAGCGAGAATTAAGTTTCTACATAAGACGGCCAGCAAACAACTACACTCTGGCTGTACCCTTCTCAAGAACATTACTTCATCTGAGATCATTTATTCCCAGAATGACTCGAGTCTGAAACATGTTTGTACAGTATAATAAAATAAACGAAATATGCCTAAAGATGGCTCCAACTTCATCCTGTTCCCTATTTGTATGTCCTTAACAATAAAAGGGCTTTAAAATGAGCTGATGTAGGTAACAGCTCTTAGCTTGTAAATTATTAAAACCCTTGAGTAAGGGAGAGAGAGAGAGAGAGAGAGAGAGAGAGAGAGAGAGAGAGAGAGAGAGAAAATAATGAAGAATAAGAGAGTAATGGGTAAGACAGAAGTTAAGGAGTGAGTAAAGAAAACGAGGTGAGGAAGAGGGAGTGAATGAAGGTAGGCAGGAGGTAATGAGGAAATAAAAACTAGAGGAAGGAAGGGAGAGAGAGGGAAAGGGGGGAAGAGACAAGCAAAGGAAGGAGAGGGAGGAAGAGAGAAAGGTAGAAAGAGAGGGTGGGAGAGAGAGAGAGGGAAAGGGAGAAAGGAAGAGAGAGAGGAGAGAAGGGGAGGAGAAAGCAAACTAATATTTTATTGGGTGAATAAGAGAGTGGAGTGAATTGGTCAATGATCGAATGAATTTTACATATTGATGAACGGCAGAAAGAGGTTAGCGGATAGAGGGGAGGGTAGAAAAGAAAGAATGTGGATAGAAGGGTAAGAGGGTGGATATGTAAGTAGACAGAGTAATGAGTTAATGGGAGAAAAGAGTGTGACATTGAAAATGGTCCAAGTCGGACCGAAACGTCGTCGTAAGTTCCTACTATGTGCGGGTTATCTGTGTAAAGGTGGAGGTGCTGATGAGTAAATGAAAAGATGAATAGGGGGATGAGCTAGACAGTTGGTCTGGCTAAATGAATAACTTGGTGGACCAGCAAGCAAGGATTGTCTACGGGTATTTGTTTGGTAAATTAGATAGCTTGTGCTAAGCGAATGGGTAAGTGTATCACAAAGTGTCAAATTTTTTGCCACCAAAGTTCCTGGTTTATTTCGCACCCCATATCCATCACGTAGGGGACAGGGCAAGAGCATAGACACACAAATCCTAGGCACTATGCCCCCAAGAGGGTTAATAGAAATACATCAGATTATATATTTACAATTTATTCTTCATCTTTTGCAAGCCAATTCAAAGAGGTGGTACAATCTAGCTGATACAGGGGGTTCATTTACAAATTTAGCGACATCCGCTCTTCCAGTGGTCCACTTTCTCTAATGTACTTTAGCTCCTAATTTACAATTTTTTTTGCAGACTTGGTCTTTTACGAACCAGCAATTAAGTTTATGTTAATTAGATATCCATTGCAGTATAGTGTGCCAGTTTAGCGTTTAAATCTTTCTTGATACTCGCTCGATTTTTTTCTTTCTGTCCACAAGTAAAAATTCGAAATAAAAGCTTCTTTATTAATTCGCAAAATCACTCTTAAAAAAAAATATTTAAGAAAATGTCACACTTGGTTGACAGTAATTAAAAAAAATGAATACTTAATACGAATACAGTGAAATGTAATTCTCACTAGAAATTAATTTAAGGTAATTGCATCGAATCTGGCAAAATAGAAAAGTTAGTAAATAACTGAAAAGATTTTTTTGATGTTATTGACAGCGGCTGTTGTTTATATAGTTGATATTTATATATCTTGAGTTATGACCAAAGGTTTTTTAAGATGGGGAAGGAAGAAGGATGGGTAAGGATGGAAATAATTGTTGATGTTTATCTGGGGTTGACGTAGAAAAATAGATGCTGATAATTATTATTATATTTGATATTTGTGCAGTTGTATATGTAGATATTAATTACTTTTTGTTTTTGTTGTGTATATAATGGTTATTTATTTAGTTGGCGTTCATGTTTAAATAGTTTTGATATCGTCTTTATATTGGTTGATGTTGTTGATATAGTTATTGATGTTTCTGTATTGATTATAGTTTTGTAGGTGTTGATGTTGTCGCTCATAATTTTGGTTGATCCAGTTGTAAATATTGATTTAATTGTTAATAATATTATTAATAATTATTTTGTTAATGATTTTCGCGACAGTTACGTCATTATTGATGTCGATATTGTTGAATTATGCAGAAAACAAAGGGTGAGGGCGTGCCAGGTGTTCTTGATGGCATTTGATGTTGATAAGCAAGTTGATGCTCTTGATATTGATGTTTCTATAGAGCTTCCTATTTAATTACTTTTCTGAGAGGAGTGTATATTTAATAATGAAGAATAAAGAGGAAGTTTGTGTGTGTGTGTGTGTGTGTGTGTGTGTGTGTGCACGGTCTCACGCTACTGGTGTTGGCTCTAGTGATCAATCCTTTCCTTTCTGGGAGGCAAGAAAATTGATTGAAATTTGAATTACTTCTCAACATGCACGTCGATTCGAAGAAGGTGACCAGACCCAGATAGCGTGACTGTGGCTAAGGCCTTCATTCTTCATTCATTCATTCTTTCTTCACCGCTGTCACGGTCTACGGTGCCTGCACCTCCTCCTCCTCCTCCTCCTCCTCCTCCTCCCCATCCTCTTATTCTTCCTCTTTCACCTCCTCCTACAATCATTTCTACCGTCATTCCTCTTTTATCAGTATTCCTACTTCTGCAAGACCAATATCCACATGATTCTGCACCTCCAGCTTCAGCAACCTCCTTCACAACCTCCAATAACCATCACATTATAAATCATCAGCTCAAGCAAAACGCTTGTTCTCTACTACCTCCAACAACTAGCTTGTTCTTTACTACCACCTCCAACTGATTAGTTCTCTACCACCTCCAATAACTAGCTTGTTCTTTACCACCTCCAATAACTAGCTTGTTCTCTACCACCTCCAACAACTAGCTTGTTCTCTACCACCTCCTCCAACAATTAGCTTGTTCTCTACCACCTCCTCCAACAACTAGCTTGTTCTCTACCACCTCCTCCAACAACTAGCTTGTTCTTTACCACCTCCAGCAACTAGCTAACTCTGTACCACCTCCTCCAACAACTAGCTTGTTCTCTACCACCTCCTCCAACAACTAGCTTGTTCTCTACCACCTCCAACAACTAGCTTGTTCTCTACCACCTCCTCCAACAACTAGCTTGTTCTCTACCACCTCCAACAACTAGCTTGTTCTCTACCACCTCCTCCAACAACTAGCTTGTTCTTGAGTAATATATGGGGTTTACCCCACAAACGGTTGGGTTTAGTCCTGACTCTTTTTCTTCAACTGCAGCTCTTCCTCTCACCGTCTATTCTTCGTCTGTCCCCACTTCCCCCTCGCCCCTTGTGGGTCCTTACCTGTGCGTCCTTGAATGAATGACACATGAGTAAATTTTTTAATAGGGAGGAAAATTGATAGTAATTGAAAGGAGGACAAAGTGATTTAAAAGGATTGCTATAGAGGTGAAAATCTTCAGTTGGGGTGAATACAGTTAGCTGTAGAAGAGGCAACTATTTTGTGAGAAAATATATTTTTGTAAATGTGCGACGTATGGAATAAATATGAAAGCCTAGGAGTATAGAAAGCATTAACACAACATTTCTAAATCAAACTGAACTACCGGAGTTAACTATCGCTTCCTGTACCCAAAATTATTGCCCTTACTAAATTCCAGTATATTTTTCACTCGTTTATGAATATTTTTGTCACAGTAGTAGATGTAGAGTCTGATCTCCAACATTTACATGGAATGCTCTGGAAATAATATATTACCAGGAATCAAGAGTCAGGACATGATATGATGGATATATATATATATATATATGTTGATGACATACCAGCTTAATAATTTTAATAGTGGGAGAAAAACGATACTTTAACCTTTCTAGATATACTAATAATCAAAGGGAATTCATTGTTTATCACGAACCTACACACTCGAACAGCTGTTTACACTTTCAGCTGCCAGACTGACGAGATTAGGAGAAACAGAATCTCGAGATTGTTTCTGCGTGCACTGTGAGTGCGTTACGCAACACTAAGTACAAAACTGCGTCATCAACGCACAACGCATGGCTATCATGAGTGGTTTAAATCAAAGTAAAAAGCAAGTGCCAGTAATAGTTACTACAGAGTCAATAAAAAACTGAACGAATACAACGGAATCTGAGTCGAAAATATTTATTCCTCAGCAAAAAAATATGTATAAATATGTGGAAATACATGAAACAAGTCTTACTAATGTTTTGAAAGCGAACGACATTTGTCAAAGTGATTATGAAATTTCTTCGAAAGACTACAAATCTTATTAAGAAATGGGATTAAGTTTAATCACAAGTGAACTATTAGGTAGTTTCTAGACATTTATATTATTTTTAGCGTGTGAAGAACCACACAATAACATTATCTGGGAAATTGTAAGTATAAGCACGAACCACTGTGGCAAGACCTAAGTTCAAGACATTTTATTTTTTTTAAAAGCTTATAGAAGATATATATAAGATCTTGAAGAAGTATATTTGTGATCGACCAGAAGCAAAAGTTCACGACAAAGGATCACGCAACCATCAGCTTGGTAGAAGTCATGAAGAGGAAACTGTACGCATTCCTGTAGGAGGTGTCTGATTGTAGTGGGTATGTGTGCCTGCTTGCTGTTGCCAATCAGATTCTGGTTGACCAGGTCACCAGAGACGCCTGGACACAAGCCGAGCTGAAACAACACAAAAAACACATTAAACCGGTCACCGTAAATGTCACAGAAAAGTAAGATTTGGTTTATTAATTTCAATATGTATTTCAGTAGGACAGTGAAGTAATATATTCTCAGGAAATGTTACTATTTCCTTGAATTCCCTACCACGGCTGCGTGAGCTGACCTTTACTGAAAACTCACTGAAGTTACACCTAGCACCATCAGTAACGACACTTCTGAAAAATGTACACACACGTAAGATATAATGAAATTTCCAGGAGTAACGGGAGACGGCACGCTTAAACAAAACATTTACTCGCATTTGGGTTTTATATCGTGCTTGTTAACTAGAATTTGTGGACTCGACTAACAAAGCAACGATCACTTTGCTACAAGAGCTGTGTGTACTGTAGTTATATTTTAGCAATGACTTCTCCAATATTAATCTCAACACCTAAGAGTTAATATATTTCATTGATGTTAAATTATACTAACTAAAGATAGGCTAACCGTATATACGTTGAGTGCTTTGGAAGATTCACTTGCATATATTATTCCGAGAAGATAAAAATAATTCCTGTTTTTAAGAACTGCTGTCTACGACGGCAGTTTGGAGAAGAATTACACCATAACTTTATTATTCTGGTGGGGGAGAGGGAGCAGAAGAGGTCTCTGGAAAAGCTTACTGCTGCTTACATTAAACATGTGGCAGACACATGCTCCGATTAATGAAGCTGCAACGGATGTGTAGAGTGAGTGGAGGGCTTGTATTATTCTTGCCTCTGTATTCCCTTTTACACACACACACACATATATATATTAAAATTCCAGCCTCTGCCCACTAGTAATCGAGGCCTAGACGGGGAAGAGACACTGAATCATAAGTATTGGTTAATCGAGCAAACGACGCATACAAACAAATTTCATGTTTTACTGATAAACTAAAGTTATTAATCACAGTATTAATATCCTGCGCATTATCGATTACTTAGCAGTAGGGGGAAAATCAGTTTCACGTCTATTTTGCATAAGTTGCAAGCTGATTGCAACAACCGAACTCAGCTAGTGTCAAATTGTTTTTATTTCCTCTTGTTGAAAGGTCAGCCTCATGACTCTTAATGTTCACCAAGAATTTCCACATGCATTAGCGCAAAAGTTAACAGTAAAATAGAAAAGATTTTTCAGAAATGTCCTGGGCTCGACCAGAAGCCAGGGTTCACGACTAAGGATCACGCAAGCATCAAAATTATTACTCTCCGGCGACGCGGAAACGATACTGTCCAGGAAAGTTAGTGTTTATTATGTATATGATGGTTGTTAGAGCAAAGCTTCAGTTCTTCTTCACGTATTGGAAAGAGTCAGTCACTGAGCATGAAAACGGAGAGTTTCTAAGGTGTGTGTGTGTATACTTTCCGCTGGAGTTGAATTCCAGCTTCTGTCCATTCAACTTCCAATAGGCTGGTTTAAAAGGTGTGTGTTGTGTGTGTGTTTGCTTACCATTCGTCTGGAGGAGCTGAATTCCAGAAGGTTTGCAATTTACCATATCCACCTTTCAGTCCATATCGCTTTTTCTGGGTCATTCCCCATTTCCCTGTACTCCTGTACTGAAACAGTATTAACATGCCACGAATCATCTCTCTTATCGTTAAAGAATTTATGCGCATTTCTTACATACGATTTGCAGGAAATATATCGGTTACGTTAGGGTGCCATCAATCCATAAAAAAATAACCAACTATAACATGCCACGATAAGGCGATTAAAAAAAAAGTTTCATTCACAAGCAGAAAAGCAGTACCCACTTAGGGCGGTCGGTATAACTATGTCAGATTTCACTGTTTAAGCTGGATTCATCCGTCTTTCATTTGACTGACTTTACAAAAACTTAATAAGAGGACGGGCTGATAAGTAAACACACACACACACACACACACACACACACACACACACACACACACAACACAGATAACTGCGGCAGCATATGGGCGTCTGGCAAACCTTAGATTAGCGTTCCGTTACCTTAACAAGGAATCGTTCAAGACACTGTATACCGTGTACGTCAGGCCCATACTAGAATATGCAGCACCAGTCTGGAACCCACACCTGGTCAAGCACGTAAGGAAACTGGAGAAAGTGCAAAGGTTTGCGACAAGGTTAGTTCCACAACTCAGGGGTCTGTCTTATGAAGAAAGATTGAGGAAATAGGACTAACAACACTGGAGGAAAGAAGGGTCAGAGGAGACATGATAACGACATACAAAATACTGCGGGGAATTGACAAGGTAGATAGTGACAGGTTGTTTCAGAGAGGGAACACAGAAACAAGGGGACACAACTGGAAGCTGAAGACTCAGATGAGTCAAAGGGATGTCAGGAAACATTTCTTCAGCCACAGAGTAGTCAGGAAGTGGAATGGACTAGAGAAAGATATAGTGGAGGCAGGAACCATACATAGTTTTAAGACAAGGTATGATAAAGCTCATGGAGCAGGGAGAGCAGAGACCCAGTAGCAGACAGCGAAGAGGCGGGGCCAGGAGCTGAGTCTCGACCCCTGCAACCACAATTAGGTGAGTACACACACACACACACACACACACACACACACACACACACACACACACACCTTTGACGAACGGGGTTCCACAGGGGTCAGTCCTTGAGCCGGTGCGGTTTCTGGTATATGTGAATGACATGACAAAGAATTCAAACGGATGAGGATCAGGTAGGACTACAAAGGGATCTGGATAGGCTGCAAGCCTGATCCAGCAACTGGCTCCTGGAGTTTAACCCCACCAAGTGCAGTCATGAAGATTGGGGAAGGTCAAAGAAGACTGCAGACAGAGTACAGGCTAGAGAAAGTGCAAAAGTTTCCAACAAGACTAGTACACGAGCTAAGGGGTATGTCCTACGAGGAGAGGTTAAGGGAAATCGACCTGACCACATTGGAGGACAGGAGAGACAGTGGGGGACATGAGATGTGACACAGCAACAAGAGGTCACAACTGGAAGTTAAAGACTCAGTTTAGTCACAGGGATGTTAGGAAGTATTTCTTCATTCATAGAGTTGTCAGGAAGAGATATGATAAAGCTCATGGAGCAGGGAGACACTGGACCAGCAAAGAGGCCGGGCCAGGAGCTATGAATCAACCCTTGCAACCACAAATAGGTAAGCACACACACACACAACAGTCCATCATATCCTCCAGGATTCCCTCCTCCAGATTCTAACTAGACGCTCCATAACCCGAAAACGAAGTTTCAAATCGTCCTCACTCTATTCTTACTTCATAAATCTTTCAGATAAACGTGCAGTCATAGCTGTAACATATGATATACAGTTGGAAGCGAAGTGCATGTCCGCTCCTCCGGTATGTTTGAATACATCAGACCGTACTGCATGTCTGGGCTACCACAGTTTACTTACGGTTCGCTGTCATCAAAAAATCATGGCACATTTTCAAGTTCGCAAACTGATCGATTATGAGTGTCTTCAGCACACATTATAATTTCAAAATGTCTGAGTCCATGCGTTTTTGCTTAGCATTTGAGTATCAACATGCTGTCGTGTCAGCATGCTGTGGCGAGTGTCAGCATGCTGTGGCGAGTGTCAGCATGCTGTGGTGAGTGTCAGCATGCTGTGGTGAGTGTCAGCATGCTGTGTAGGTCAGCATGCTGTGAGGTCACATGCTGTGGCAGTTCAGCATGCTGTGGTGAGTGTCAGCATGCTGGGGAGGTCAGAGTGTGGTGTCAGCATGCTGTGGTGAGGTCAGCATGCTGTGGTGAGTGTCAGCATGCTGTGGGAGTGTCAGCATGCTGTGGTGAGTGTCAGCATGCTGTGTGAGTGTCAGCATGCTGAGTCAGCATGCTGTGGTGAGTGTCAGCATGCTGTGGTGAGTCAGCATGCTGTGGAGTGTCAGCATGCTGTGGGAGTGTCAGCATGCTGTGGTAGGTCAGCATTTTGTGATCAGCATGCTGTGGTGAGTGTCAGCATGCTGTGGTGAGTGTCAGAATGCTGTGGCGAGTGTCAGCATGCTGTGGCGAGTGTCAGCATGCTGTGGTGAGTGTCAGCATGCTGTGGTGAGTGTCAGCATGCTGTGGTGAGTGTCAGCATGCTGTGGTGAGTGTTAGCATGCTGTGGTGAGTGTCAGCATGCTGTGGTGAGTGTCAGCATGCTGTGGTGAGTGTCAGCATGCTGTGGCGAGTGTCAGCATGCTGTGGATGTCAGCATGCTGTGGTGTCAGCATGCTGTGGTGAGTGTCAGCATGCTGGTGAGTGTCAGCATGCTGTGGTGAGGTCAGATGCTGTGGTGAGTGTCAGCATGCTGTGGCGAGTGTCAGCATGCTGTGGTGAGTGTCAGCATGTGTGGTGAGTGTCAGCATGCTGTGGTGAGGAGTGTCAGCATGCTGTGGGAGGTCAGCATGCTGTGGCGAGTGTCAGCATGCTGTGGGAGTGTCAGCATGCTGTAGGTGAGTGTCAGCATGCTGTGGTGAGTGTCAGCATGCTGTGGTGAGTGTCAGCATGCTGTGGTGAGGTCAGCATGCTGTGGGAGTGTCAGCATGCTGTGGGAGTGTCAGCATGCTGTGGTGAGTGTCAGCATGCTGTGGTGAGTGTCAGCATGCTGTGGTGAGTGTCAGCATGCTGTGGCGAGTGTCAGCATGCTGTGGCGAGTGTCAGCATACTGTGGTGAGTGTCAGCATGCTGTGGTGAGTGTCAGCATGCTGTGGTGAGTGTCAGCATGCTGTGGTGAGTGTCAGCATGCTGTGGCGAGTGTCAGCATGCTGTGGCGAGTGTCAGCATGCTGTGGCGAGTGTCAGCATGCTGTGGTGAGTGTCAGCATGGTGTGGCGAGTGTCAGCATGCTGTGGCGAGTGTCAGCATGCTGCGGCGAGTGTCAGCATGCTGTGACGAGTGTCAGCATGATGTGGCGAGTGTCAGCATACTGCGACGAGTGTCAGCATGCTGTGGCGAGTGTCAGCATGCTGTGGTGAGTGTCAGCATGCGGTGGCGAGTGTCAGCATGCTGTGGCGAGTGTCAGCATGCTGTGGCGAGTGTCAGCATGCTGTGGCGAGTGTCAGCATGCTGTGACGAGTGTCAGCATGCTGTGGCGAGTGTCAGCATACTGTGACGAGTGTCAGCATGCTGTGGCGAGTGTCAGCATGCTGTGACGAGTGTCAGCATGCTGTGGTGAGTGTCAGCATGCTGTGGCGAGTGTCAGCATACTGTGACGAGTGTTAGCATGCTGTGGCGAGTGTCAGCATGCTGTGGTGAGTGTCAGCATGCTGTGGTGAGTGTCAGCATGCTGTGGCGAGTGTCAGCATGCTGTGACGAGTGTCAGCATGCTGTGGTGAGTGTCAGCATGCTGTGGCGAGTGTCAGCATACTGTGACGAGTTTCAGCATGCTGTGGCGAGTGTCAGCATGCTGTGACGAGTGTCAGCATGCTGTGGTGAGTGTCAGCATGCTGTGGCGAGTGTCAGCATACTGTGACGAGTGTTAGCATGCTGTGGAGTGTCAGCATGCTGTGGTGAGTGTCAGCATGCTGTGGTGAGTGTCAGCATGCTGTGCGAGTGTCAGCATGCTGTGACGAGTGTCAGCATGCTGTGGTGAGTGTCAGCATGCTGTGGCGAGTGTCAGCATACTGTGACGAGTGTTAGCATGCTGTGGCGAGTGTCAGCATGCTGTGGTGAGTGTCAGCATGCTGTGGTGAGTGTCAGCATGCTGTGGCGAGTGTCAGCATGCTGTGGTGAGTGTCAGCATACTGTGGTGAGTGTCAGCATGCTGTGGCGAGTGTCAGCATACTGTGACGAGTGTCAGCATGCTGTGGCGAGGTCAGCATGCTGTGGCGAGTGTCAGCATGCTGCGGCGAGTGTCAGCATGCTGTGACGAGTGTCAGCATGATGTGGCGAGTGTCAGCATACTGTGACGAGTGTCAGCATGCTGTGGCGAGTGTCAGCATGCTGTGGTGAGTGTCAGCATGCTGTGGCGAGTGTCAGCATGCTGTGGTGAGTGTCAGCATGCTGTGGTGAGTGTCAGCATACTGTGACGAGTGTTAGCATGCTGTGGCGAGTGTCAGCATGCTGTGGTGAGGTAGCATGCTGTGACAGGCATCGCTGTGGTGAGTGTCAGCATGCTGTGCAGTGTCAGCATACTGTGACGAGTGTTAGCATGCTGTGCGAGTGTCAGCATGCTGTGGTGAGTGTCAGCATGCTGTGGCGAGTGTCAGCATGCTGTGACGAGTGTCAGCATGCTGTGGCGAGTGTCAGCATGCTGTGAGGAGTGTCAGCATGCTGTGCTAGAAGGTCGCACAGCAATAAAGACTGTGTGGTGCAGAAACAATCACGATGGAGAGAACGAGTCGCTCTCTATCTTGAAATTACTCTTATTAGAGCGAAACTTGTCCCATTGAAGCTTTCCTTAGAGCGAAACGTTGTCTCACTAATGGCTCGTTCTGCCACACGTGTCTTTGTTACACAAATAACCCGCACTTTCTAGAAGGACGACGTTTCGGCCCGACTTGACCATCAACTAGTCCAAGTCGAACCGAAACGTCGTCATAATTTTGATTCTGTTATGTGCTGGTTATTGATGTAGTGTAGCCTTTTTATTCTTTGCCTCTCCTAGCTAGTTATGCTCTTCTATTTTCTTCCATTTATAAGTTTTGACAACGTATTTTAATGAACTTCTGATGTAGTTCAGTTCAGTATTACCGCCAGAGGACGCTTATAGACATATACTCTTCTGTTATTATTTGTTATATTTATAGATGTATTTACGGTGAAATTTTAATGTTGATCCCACTAGCATGGGATCGATTCGAAATGGTTCGCCGGTAATGTCCCGACCCGGGTCTTTTCCATTTGGTGACCCGACGCCCATTGACTTGTAGCATTACTATACATTGCACCACTCATACAGGTGACAGCGTTGACTGAAAATTTGTAAACAAGGCAAGAGGACTCTCAGATTTTAAGTATACCACCTTCAAGGAAGGTATGATAGGGCTTATTTATGTTGAGCATTTTATTCGTGTTCGTAGCTTTTATTGTTTGTTAATTATATCTATGTTTTTATTGTGTGTTGTATACATTTGTGGCCTACACGGTCAAAGGCCTCGGTCAATATCACAGCTGCTACTACCCTCTAGGAAGGCCTTCCTTCATCCCATCTATGACCTGAAAGAGAAATCACGTTATATATAATGGTAGACACCTGAAGTAAAGCAGGTGCAGGAACATGTCATGATGAAGGCACAAAATCAGGTGCAGGCGCAAGGTCTGATGCAGAAAGGAGAACCATTAGAGAAAGGGTAGTTAAAGCATCAGATTTCCACTGGCCTTGCGAGATGCTGAAGTTTGAGAGCGATGTAATCATGGCCAAATCGAAGATTTTGCATTTATGCAATTCACCTGTTCTTCTCAGTTTATATTAGAATTGTTATTCTTTACCGTCTTGTACATGTATAATGGATCTCTTGTATTCAGTGACTTTAATGATTAAGTTATGATAATTCCAAATGCCATATCTATACCCACTTTCAAACCATTAGTGGAATTCTTACACCTGAATACTGACCAGGTTGTCACACAGTCTGTTAGTAGCTGGTTCTAAACCCCAGCTCTGTCAGAACACTGTGTCCACACCAAGTTGTGTGACTGATCGTTGTCCAATAAAAGGATTATTGTTGCTATTAGTATCATCATAACATCAGCTATGTGGCCTCACGATATCGACGTCCGGACTAGCGTAGCAGTCAACGAATCCGAGAATTTAAGGCATCGTAAAATATACAAAATAAAAATACATATGATGAATATAATAGAGGTTACAGAAGTGTCCGGAGGCAGTTGCTCATCGTTTATTTAATGCTGGCAGGAGCAGTAGTGTAGGAGAATTGTGATATACTGCCATTTGTGGGTTTTTAATAAACTTATTTTTAAAGCCGTATATTTGTATAATGTCTCTCTGGATTTGTGGGTTGGTACTTGTGTCCTTCTGTCTGTCTGTTTAGCAACACTTATTTAAATTTGAGAAGGGAACTAGAAAAAAATTTTGTGTACTATTACGAATTTGGTGTTAGAGAAATAGGCCTATCGTGATTTCATTGTTTTTACTATTTTCTGTTTAACAGCGAGGCCTGGTCATGGACCGGGACCGAGGGGGCGTTGACCCCCGAAACACCCTTAAGATATACATCAGTTGCTTCCCACAGAATCAGAATGACTTAAAAAGGCAAATTCAAGATCGGTCACGCTCTTCATAAAAGCCAGGATGAAAGTGGTTGTCAGTTATATTATTATATTTTTATTATATTAATTTTATTATTATTATTATTATTATTATTATTATTATTATTATTATTATTATTATATATTATTATTATTATTATTATTATTATTATATATTATTATTATTATTATTATTATTAATTATTATTATTATTATTATTATTATTATTATTATTATTATTATTATTATTATTATTATTATAAGTATTATCTTCGGAAAGTGCAAATCCCGTTGGGGTTATATAGCGCCTGGGAAATGAGCTTCGATCCAAGGAAGCGGGAAAAGCTTCAATACCTTGGACCAAGAGTTTTCACCGTCTGAAAGATTCATTGATAATATTAACTCCTAAGTGTGCTAAATTATGATTATGTATAATTTACAAGTATTTTTGCATTTACAAATTCGTACATTACAATGTATGGAAACAAAAATCTAGCGACCACAAAATTCCTGAATTATGTATTATGTACTGCCTCAGTAACCAGCAATTAAAAATTAAAGCAAAAAAAAATCAGGTCTATAGTTCGGAGAAAATATACTGTTTTCGATATATCAGAAAATTTGTTGAAGAATTTCATGGTCGTCGATAAGAGATAAATAGTTTTCGACTCTCAAGAGATTTGTCCAAGCGTTGTGAGGTAACAGACCGTACACTGCCAACGACTTCTGGCTGGTGCAACGAAGTAAGAGAGAGAGAGAGAGAGAGAGAGAGAGAGAGAGAGAGAGAGAGAGAGAGAGAGAGAGAGAGACTCACCTGCCCGCCCGTCAGATGAGAGGTTGCGGAATTGTTCGGTCAGGGACTGGGTCCACAACCTCCATAAATATTTTATGTTTGGGACGTTTGCTGGCCCTCACATGCACAAGCGTTCACACACACGCACTCACGCACACACACACACACACACACACAGACACACACACACGCGCGCGCGCGCACACGCACATTCACACAAGGACTCACGATAACTGGAGGAATCCTTACCCGGTAGAGCCAATGATAATAACAAAGTGCCATATTCATCCAAAGATGTCGAAACTAGAAATACACGTGCATGGAAAATTACAGAAAGCTCAATACAGCCGAAAACCAAGATAGAAGAGCTAGAAGCAAATGTTCATGAATGTGAAAAGAATCTGAGCGACAGTTCGGTAATGACGCAGCTGCCAAAAAAAGTATATTAGTATAAATGGCTACAGATTCTCATCAGGAGGAAGACGACGGTTAAAAAAAATAGGCAAGTTTCAGGATGGATGAAGGAGAGTTCAAGAGTGTCCATGAAGTCGGCGAGGAGCTGAACAAACGATTTCAGGTGTTAGACGTGGGAACTGAGGCAACACCAGAAAGTCGAAGAGAAAGGGAACACAATAACACCATCACATAACATGGAAAGAAGAGATGAAGCTACTGATTGAACTGGATACCTCAAAATCACTGGAACCTATCAATATGTAAAACTGAGATTGAGGCATTCTTCATGCATAGTGTTCTTGTGACTTGGAGACTTGACCCTCGTGCGGTCGACAGGCTTTAAACCTAACTATATATAAGCAGAGATAGGATAACAAGTATTAGGGTGTGTGCACAAATAACACACACGTAGGAGAAAGGAACTTAAGACGATGTTTCGGTCCGAATTGTTAATGTGACACTAGTTAATGGTCGAAGTCGGACCCAAACGTCGCCTATGTGCGGTTTATTTGTGTATTGTTCCAGACTTTTTATTTTTTATTGGATATAAATTCGACAGTGTGAGATTGACACTAAAGCATATTTTCCCGAGGACATCTTAGAAAATAATCTTGGTATCTGAGTCAGTGATACAGTGATACACTTTATGGAATCAAAGTGTTAATATTCACTCGTAGTCCA
Organism: Cherax destructor; assembly: GCA_009830355.1. Lineage (NCBI taxonomy): Eukaryota > Metazoa > Arthropoda > Malacostraca > Decapoda > Parastacidae > Cherax > Cherax destructor. The sequence continues at coordinate 81,933 of WNWK01000404.1, read as the reverse complement.
GAACAAGGCTATTTTGTTCAACGTTTCGCTCAACTGGTGTTGACATGCATGGCTGTTTTATAACTGGTATGAGAGGGTAGGTTTTAAATTTCACCAGAAAACTGTTGACTAGTTATCTTCCCCAGTCAACACCGTAACTATTACTCTCCCCCATAACCATTACCACCACTACCCTCACCTACCACCATCCATCGCCCCTCACCACCACCACCACGACCTTTATCATCACCACCACCTTCATCACCAACTCCATCATCACCAACACTACCATCATTACCTCCACCATTGCTTCTTGTCATCATACACTCAGTGTTACTACTACAACTTTCCTTCAACAATCACCACCACCACCGCCGCCACTACCACAACAACCACAACAATAACCACAACCACAACAACCACCTTCTCTCCTAAAACTGCGCCCTAGCAGAAGTAAAAAATAAGCATTTATATATATAAATGGTGATATCAAAATAGTGTGATGTGACTGTGAGGTGTAGTCTCGCCCCTTATATAAGCCCTTCTTGTCATGTTTCCTGTTATAGTTCCTTGATAATGTGAGTAGTCACGAAAGCGCTTGGAATTCTTCTATTTTTCATAGTGGTTTTTCATATATATATATATATATATATATATATATATATATATATATATATATATATATATATATATATATATATATATATCATCTTCTGTTTTTTTTATAAAATATTAAATCCTCAGTCCCCCGGAGGTCATGAGGAGACGAACATTATCTGGAGGAAAACCCATAAAAGCTTTAGGAAAAGAGTCTATAATATTCTGAACTGCTTTATGTAGGGTTCTTAACTGAGCGTTCCCGCACACGCATCCGTCACCCACACCATTTACGACCCAGTGCTTATGACATATCTCTCTGCGTATATTTCCAATGCTTGGTCTGACGCCTTTTAATTTATCTATAAAGTCTATGCGTTCACTTCGTCATTATACACACACACACACACACATATATATATATATATATATATATATATATATATATATATATATATATATATATATATATATATATATAATCTTATTGTCTCAAAGATTAATATTTCCAAGTGGCAATAAAATACAGAGAAATATGAAACGTAAAGGTATAGTGCCCATGGCGGCGGTTGTCATGGAAACGCACATCAGCTGTTATGTATGATGCCAGAAAACTGAGCCAAATGACCAAAGTTCACTATTGTTGTGACTGGTTAATACTTTGTATTTTATGCACACCTTTTTTTTTTTTTTAATTGCATATTTTTCTTTTAATATCCATAAAATTGAAATCCTGTATTACATATTTTCTCTTTTAAGAAATTTATATCTATGTTATACATATATATATATATATATATATATATATATATATATATATATATATATATATATATATATATATATATATATATATATATATATATATATATATATATATATATATATATATATTTCTCAAATAATTTAGTATTAAATATTTTAAAATAATGTTTTCGTTTAATTAGGTATACTAAAATGAGAGATGACAGAGTCATCCCGAGAGAGAGAAAGAGAGAGAGAGGAAAGAGAGAGAGAGAGAGAGGGAGGAGAGAGGAAAGAGAGAGAGGGGGAGGGAGAGAGGGACGGAGGGGAGGGAGAGAGGGAAGAGAGAGAGAGTGGGGGAGGGAGAGGGAGGAGAGGGGAAGGGAGAGAGGTAAGAGATCTCTATGGGGAAGGAGAGGGGAGAGAATGAGAGAGGGGAAGAAAGAGAGGGAGGGGAGAAAGAGAGAGGGGAAGGGGGAAAAGCGTATCAAGTTGCACCATCAAGACAAACTATTTCAACAGCCTTTAGGAAGACATATTGCATAATCATATCACATATATTTAGCTAAATTAGTGAGGCTTTGCCTTAGGTTCAATTTTTTAAGGAATTATATATTAGATTATATTTGCCTTAATTCCAAGGTAATCCTTTCAGAGGAGGATGGATGCTATGATGTTGGTGAAGGGCTCTTGATCCAAGAAATTTTACATACCCTCCTCTTCCTCGGATCAGATCTTGTCCCATTCTATATTCGCACTGAACAAGATAATTTATTGGGAAAAAAACGTGACTTTTAATGTAAAAATTATCTTACTAAACCTTGTTATTAAAACGATTATGACATTAGAACCTCAGAACAAAAAAAAAGGCAGTGATGAAGCTAGTTTACTTTTTTACGAAATATGATTTATTATACATGTTACATTAATTAATGAAAGGTTCATTATCCAGGCCAATTACCCAAATTACAACTTTATGTATCTCTATAATTAATCAGTGTTTGGTTGACTTCCTTTGTTGAGGTTGTAAATGGAATTTAAATTTTATGATTGTTGGTGGTGGTGGTGGTGACTGGTGGTGGTGGGGAGTGGTTGTGGTGATGGTGGTGAGTGGTAATGGTGGTGGTGGTGATTTTTTACGGGAGGAGCTGTGGTAGTTGTGAGGGTGGTGACGATGGTGATAGGTAGTGAAGGTACCTGTGATTGTTATAATGGTTATAGAGGAGTGGTAGTTATGGTGATAGTGGGTGGCAGTAGTTCTGATAGTGGTAAGAGTAATGGTGACGATGATGATAGGAGGTGGTGAAATTATATTGGTGTTAGAGGAGGTGGTGATAGCTCATGTGTTGGTCATGAAGGCATTGATGGTTAACTTTATAGTAAAGGTTACAGCATATGTGCGTTCCTACCCACCTTCTCAAGTACATCTAAGAAAATTCTACATTGTGAATTTCTTCTGAAACAAGAAATTAATTAGTATATAGACATATATATATATATATATATATATATATATATATATATATATATATATATATATATATATATATATATATATATATATATATATATATATATACATAGGAAAATATATATTATTCGCTGATTCCCAATTCAAGTAAGTGGTATTTCACGGTATTGCAAAGTTAATACCTTAGTAAGTACATTGATACCATTGCAAGGTTGAAAGTCTTCATTGCTACACAGTGAGCAAATAATAAATTGCCTCAGCAGTCCTATTTTTGCAGTGCGTTTCAAAGGGACATTGATTTTTTTTTTTACTTTTCAATTCGGTTTGTTTACAGCAAGAGCGCTGAAGTGCCATAAATAAAATTTACTGGTGAGCATTTACTTGGAAGTTCTGGCAAGGAGGGTCAAGTGTGTGTGTGTGTGTGTGTGTGTGTGTGTGTGTGTGTGTGTGTGTGTGTGTGTGTGTGTATGTGTGTGTGTGTGTGTGTGTGTGTACTAGCGAAAGGAGATGGGGAATACGTGTGTATGTAATTACTGATCAGTAGTCACCTATTGTTTTTTGTCACCTGATTAAACCTCTTATTGGGTGTGAGAAAAGAGGTCACCAGATGTAAGGGAAGGGTCGCCAGATGTAATAGAGTCATCAGCTGTAAGGGAGAGAGTCGCTAGGTGTAAGGGAGAGAGTCGCTAGGTGTAAGGGAAAGAGTCGCTAGGTGTAAGGGAAAGAGTCGCTAGGTGTAAGGGAGAGAGTCGCTAGGTGTAAGGGAAAGAGTCGCTAGGTGTAAGGGAAACTGGGAAAGAGTCGCCAGGTACAACGAAGTGTTAATTTTTCAGCTCTCAATATTCGGGGTATTCACCTTTCACTTTTATGAAGAATACCAAAAAGAAACGTTAATAAAAATACACCATAAACGTAGATTCATAATGCCGAGAAAATTTAATTGATTTTTAAACCAATATTAAATAGCGAAAATTTATTTATATTATACACACACAAAAAAAATGCAAAACAGAATTTACAACCTGTCTTGAAAGTAACACTGAGGAGCACAGAGCGAGCCCATATAATGGAAGGTATTCACTGTTTATAGCAGGTTCTTCAATGAATTTTGTTAAACACTGGTGTAAGTTAGATTTGATTGCTTTAGTAAACCAGTGTGACCAGGTAGGTACGGAGATGAATCAGTGGGCCTCCGATGGAAAAGATATCGGAATAGACCGCTAGTCACAGAGCTGACACATTCAGTGGGCCACGGACAATGGATATCCGACTGATCTGTCTGACAAAGCGGCCAGGTAGTCCCAGAACTGTCACTGATTGCAGAAGACTAGCGAGTGATAGTTTCCAACGTTAAGTAATAGTCTCTCCTGAGTCGTCTCGTCTTTCCCTCCCGGGTTGGGTGAGACATGCAAACCCGTGAACTAAAAAAAAAATTGCAGGTAGATCAGAAAAATACTTCAAGGGACATTTTATGTCTGGAGTCTCGAAAGAAAATGGTCACACAGCATAATAAATAAAATTACCCAATAATAATAGAGCAGCTTACGTTTCCGGAAGTGACATTGAGGGAGAATCGAAGACTGATCCTGGGCAAGGGTAACAAGTGAAAGAAAAATGAAAATAAAAGAATACTTGATGGACTGAACACATCGACTCCAGGCTGAGGGACTGATTACCTCAAACTCTTCATCTTCCACCGTTCTTCTCTGTATTGGACTGAAGAAGCCACTGGTTGGCGAATTGTTTCCTCAAATATTCCCAAATGCTGCAAAAAATAGGTATGTAGTGTTAGGTAATGTGTCCGTTCCGCTATTACCAGAGGGTGGATTGAGCCCTCGCGGGTTTAACGCTTCACGTAAATATAATTATCCATTACATAGCATTTGTCTACAATGCAATGTAATGGTGAAACATCAGAATAATAATTCTGAGAGAATACAAAGAGACTAATAATAATAAAAAAGTATTATGTTTTCATTAGATTAATATTCATTCAGGTATCATTGCGAGCCCAGTAATACCGTCCTCAAATTTTCGATAAATCGTAAAATATAATTGTAAACCTCTGACTCGATCACCATTAAATATATATATATTTTCTCGATATATAAAACATATAAAAATCTGAAGAATGAATGTGACATTACAGTGACCTGAACAATTCACAAACAGGCCACAGTGGTTACCTCTCCGAGGTAACCATTTTCTGTTCCTTCAGAAAGGGACGTAAAGGTTATGAACACAAGGTTGTCATTTTTCGAAAAATTTAACAAGGTGATCCTAGAAGAGTCACATTATTACCATAATTATTATTATTTTATTCATGGGTAAACGCTGTACGACCCAGACGCTGTTTGGGTCGTGAAGATTAGGTAATTTTTTGTCAGGAAACATGACAAGTGTTTCCTGATGCGGGTCTTAGTCATGTGATGACCTGAAGCTGGAGCTTTTGGTCATCTGATCGAAACCCTCTGCTGGCTTACCTCTCCATCCCTTTGAAAATTATGGGTCGTAATAAATTATGGTTATAAAGCGCCTTGGAAATAAATGTACCAATCAGATTTTATCCAAAGATGGGAAAGGAGGTTCAAATTGATTAGATTAACATTCCTTCACCAGCAGCATCATGGCACTTGTTGAGAAGTTGCTTGAGTTGCTTGAGGGGGCGCTTGTCTTTTTAAGGAGGTGCCTTGATGTTAGTGAAGGGCTTTTGATATAAAGAACTGGAACTACCCTTAGGCTTCCATGGATCGAATCTGATTATCTCCCATTCTCCTGGTGCCGTATGACCCCTTCTATTTTAACACTCCCCATGACTAATAATATGGGTATAAAAACAATAAGCAGAATAAGCTTTTATTGGTTCTACGATTCGCTCAGAATTCAGCTTAATCAAATCACATAATAGATCCAATGGAAAATGAATTACGTAAAGAAAGACATACAGAAAGGGAAGTGTGTTCTCTCTCTCTCTCTCTGCAGTGTTCTGCTACTCTGTTCTCTGTTCTACTACCCACAACATCAACACCTTACATAGGATTCTCTCCACATATACATGTGAAAAAAAGTCGTCTGTATAAATTGGTAAAGCTTTACCCTGAGCGAAAAGTAGTCCCAATAAAAGCGTGTCTGCATTACGTTTTGGCATCAATGGAATAATTTTTGAGGTTGCCTGATAAAGTTGCGATTCATATTCTGGTTACTGAGGTCACTTACTCTTACTGCCTCGATGTTATTAATTAATGATCAGAGAGAGAGAGAGAGAGAGAGAGAGAGAGAGAGAGAGAGAGAGAGAGAGAGAGAGAGAGAGAGAGACGGGAAAGAAGAAAGAGAAGAGGAGAGGAGAGAGGAGGAAATTAAAAGAGGTGGTAATGAGTAGAAGAATGCGAAGATAGTGAGAGAGAGGAGTTAAAAGAGGGAGATGATAAAGAGGATAGTGAGGGAGGGAGGGAAGTCGGAGGAGGACGAGACCCTGAATGAAGATGCGGTGTTTGCTCGTTAAATATTAACAAGACAGGTCTTTAGAGGCTGTCTCTCCTTAATGCTCTTCTCGTCTCTGTCTCTCACATACGATGCTTCGTCTCCATTTATTTCCCCTCTTCGAGGCGGTGAAGCTTTCGCTAATCACAAACTGGAAGTAACCACCAGTAAATCATCCACGTTACTGACCTGATTAAGAAGGTGCCTACGAAGGTAGATTCTACCTTGGTAGTGATATACAGCGCTAGTGTATATACAGCGCTAGTGTATATATACACAGCGCTAGTGTGTATATCATCTCGTGTAGTTGCGATAAGGTGAATGTGGATAATGCATCCAGGTGTTTGGACTAGCGATTGAGAGAACGCAGATACGCCTGCAGCAGAGACAACCAGGCAAACATATTATAAATGGCACACAATACCTACAGGATGATAAGTAAGACCCGAGTACAACACTTGAAGATACATAGGTGTTCCCCATGTATCATGTTCTTCAACCTGGTTAACGCTTGCTTAGTTCACCGCAGCTCGTAAGATCACCCAATGAGAAGTAGATTGTTACTGATGCAAAGTGGGTTTGCATCCAACACAGCGGGCCAAAACTCTGAAAGTTTTAGCATATCAGCTGATTCTTCCTGGCCACGCAATGCACGATACTAGTGACTCACGCACCAGCATCTCATCTCTGTACCTGACCAAACTTGACTCATCTGACCTCTGTCCACTATACATTCTGCATTTTCCTCCTGTTTTCTGTAGTTGACTAATAAAGCCTAATAAAGTGTGTCTTGGGTAGCTTTGGGAAATGGGTGCTTTTGAGAAGGACCTGCCTTGTATGAACCTCATTTAACAGACGAATAATAAGAAAAACAGCATTATTTATAACCAGAATTGTTATTATAATTAGACTATTTTTTATATTATTAGTCGCAATCAAATATTATAAATAAAAAGCACGAAAATCCTCGAAAAAGAATGAAAAAGATGTGAAATGTGAAAATGTTTAAATCATCGAAAATTTAATCCTCTCGTGGTTGAAGAGCAAATTATCGAAAATACTTTCAGAATGTGTGAACTTGGAGACCCAAATGAGGTCATGGACTGAATAAAAGTGGGTTACCCTCCCCCCTCTATATCCCCCTTTCCCCTCTCCATCCTCCCCCCTGTTTTTCTTTATATCTTTCTCTCTCCCCTTCTTTTGATTATTTTCCTCTTTATCTCTTTTTATCTCTCTGTCTCTCTCATCCACTCTGATTTAATAGAAATTTTTTTAGTGTAATTAGTTAATGGTACAAGAAGGAGCGAAACGTCGTCATACGTTTCTCTCTTATGTGCGGGTTATTTGTGTATTGTAACAGTCATGGTATTCTGTCTTTTATTCTTTAAAAAAGTTTTCATAGAGACTATTTTTCGGTGAAATATCGTGTGCTAAAGTTACTATAATATATTATAGTTATAATTAAAATGTATTTTTGATATATGTTATCCGGATGGGCATTATTGTGGTCAGTATGCTAGGTACCGAAAATATTGTTTTGAAACAGCATTTCTTGGAAAATTATAAGAAAATATATATATATCTACCGTTTTCATTTTGTTGGATTCCTCTAACGTCTCACGTCAATGAATATTTAAAAAAAAAAAAAACTCTGAATTATGATTAACGTTGCGTAGTGGTTTTGAACTTTTAATAATATGGGAGGATGTTACTCCAGCTCATGAGTCCTCATAATTTATTATTATTATTATTATTATTATTATTATTATTATTATTGTTTTTATTATTATTCATGGGTAATCAAATTTGATCCTAGAAATTTGATGGGGAAAGTTCCCTGCTCAGTAGTGAGTCATGTGCGAACCCTGCAGGGAAAAAACCTGTACTTCCCACCCGTTCAGGAAGAACAAAATGGCACAATACCGTGACCGGAACAGTACACAAATAACCCGCACATGAATGTTTATGTAAATGGTCCAAGATGGAACGAAACGTCGTCATTATTCCAACCCGTTATCCTGAAAACTGACATGTTAACATATACTAGCACGTTTCTAGGAGAGGTTAGATTACAGTGGAAAACTATGAATATTAGATAAAAGGCGATTCAAATAGAAAATAGTCAGTCACTGCTCGAGGCTCTTATAACTCCTGTGATATTACAACTGCTCTAGCCTCCACCAACAGAACTGTAGATATAAATCCAGATGTACTCAATAAAGATGTACTCGATAAAGATACCTAACAGTTTGATGACATAAATATATTCTTTCTTAAGGAATGTGTAATTCTAATTAATGTTCATTCAGACTTTATACCGTGATTCTTTATCGTTTATGATGCGGCTTATTATGCCCATTTTTTTTATAGTTATCTCAGTACTCGTGTAGAGTATCCTTCTGTCTGAAGTCTTATCCTCTGGCGGCTAATTTCATATTAATATCTTGCTAGTCATCTCCATTCTTGATGGTACTTGTGTAGATTTTAATGATGTACTGCGTCTTACTTCTTTTATTTAGTGATCCCTTGATGTCTGTAAAGACAATATACAAAGTTTCATTAATTAAACTGCCTGATTATATATATATATATATATATATATATATATATATATATATATATATATATATATATATATATATATATATATATATATATATATATCCCATATTTTTTTACACCCATTATTTTATATTTCATGATGCAAGAAGAAGAGCGGCTCTTGAATTCTTTTGAAGTGAATTCTAATAAGTGAACTTCTTTTATCACTACCTGGAACCTCTGCCTTTCGATTTAAAAATTCACTTTTATCCTGGAAGTCCATCCTGGATGCTGGAGTCCTTTCCTCGGGGACTGGAACCTATCTTGCGTGCCAGGATATGAAACTCCTTTTCTTGCGTTTGAAGATGGGAACCCCTTTTTGGCCGCATCTCTGAGGTCTGTCATAGACGACGATCTCTCTCCTTGATCTTGTCAGCCTCTCCTTTTCCACCTGAGTGACACCTTCACTCTTGCATATCATCTCCTCTTCATTGGTCAAACGAGCCAATCGTATTCTTGGCATGTATTTCAGTGAGGATCAGAACATAATAATAAAAATAATACGTATATGTATATATGTCGTGCCGAATAGGTAAAACTGGCCAATTAGCAAGAGCTCATTTAAAATTATGTCCTTTCTAAAATTTTCCCTTATACGTTTAAAGATATATTTTTTTCATTTCTGTTAATGTAAAAATTAATAATTTTGTACCAAAAGCACCTTAGAAAACTTACCTAACCTTATTATAACAAGCACAATTTAATTTAGCTTAATCCATCTAAATATATTTTAGATAAGTTTACAATAATTTAATAATAAACTCAATGAAATATTTTTTTTCGTTACGTTCAGAATTATTTTTTACGAAATTATTGCATACACACATTTTCGCTTGCCTTATTAGGCAAGAAGAGCGTTGCTATTTAAGCCAAAATCTAAAGTTTTACCTATTCAGGTTATATATATATATATATATATATATATATATATATATATATATATATATATATATATATATATATCTGGGAAAAACAATAAAATCTTTCTTCTGTGTGAGAGGCAACGAAATGAATAATAGTAGACACGAATGGTAGCTTAGGTGTATATATATATATATATATATATATATATATATATATATATATATATATATATATATATATATATATATATATATATATATATATATATATATACACCTAAGCTACCATTCGTGTCTACTATTATTCATTTCGTTGCCTCTCACACAGAAGAAGATTTTATTGTTTTTCCCAGTTGGTGAAAGAGATCCTTTTTTTTCCCCTTTCTGCCTGTTCTGATGTAGGGGAAAAATATATTTTATATTTTTGATACCTTAATCTCTTCCATTCTTTCCTAACATTCTTTTCCTTTTTTCTTTCATCTTTTGATTATGTTTTATTTTTTTTTCCAGCTTTAGGCTACTTTGTTGTTCAATAAAAAAAGAAGAAGTTATTCCTACCTAATTCTTTTATATATTTTTTTCAGTGGGGTGGAAGGTTGACCTTTTTTTTCATAAAGTTTTCTCTTCAGCTTTATCTTCGTCGTACTTAATATGCACTTTAGTAAATATTGGCCTTCTCTTCCTACTCTTACCCCTGCTTTACCTCTTCCTTCTGCCCCCTCCCCCTTCTTTTTCTTTTTGTTTCTTTTGCTGCTTATCGTCTTCCTCCACTGTGTCCAACTCTTCATCCCTTTGTTCCTACTCTTAAATTTCACTTTCCTTTCCACTTCATCCCTCTCCTCTTCCTCCTCTTTTTCCTCTTCCTCCTCCCACATTCTTCTTTTTCTTTTTCTTGGCTTATCCTTATAATCATCTTGATCAACACATTTATTTCCTTGAATATCGTTTGAGTGGCAATATTCGTTAATTGTGTATATCTAACGTAGAGGGAAGGGAAAGAGGGGAAGATAATAAGAATATAAATGGATAATGGTAATAACCGTAATGGAAATAGTGAGGGTGATGGGAATGGTCACGACAATGGGAATGTTCAGGGTGATGGGAATGGTCACATACATGGGAATGGTTACAGTAATGGGAATGGTAAGGGTGATAATGCCAAAAAATAAATGGCGAGTAATGAATGATAAAATCCAATCGCATTATACAACAATTTACACGCTATACGACATTATACAACAATTTACACGCTATACAACATTATACAACAATTTACACGCTATACAACATTATACAACAATTAACCACTTGCCATTACCACCAGTTTGATTGGTCAGAAACGGGCAGAGATTAACAAACGGAGGATCGAACATAAAACCAGTCCTTGTGCTGAATTACCCACTCGAGTTTAGAGCTTCATCAAATACAGTACAGTGTGAAATTTATTCATTCTGTTGAAAATCGAGTAAAGAGCGGTGGAGGCTCGATCCACCGTCTACTAATTAGAGGATTTGAAAACTCTACACGATCTCGCGTTTCACGGGAATGGAGGCGGAGGTGCCTTGATACTGCTGAATGACTCTTGGTCCAAGGTATTACAGCAATCCTCCTCTCCTTGGATCAGACCTGATCTCCTCCCATTTCCCAGGAGCTGTATGAACCTTAAAGGTTCATGCAGTGGGTAGTTTTTGATAAGAACCTGCCTTGTATAGGCCAGTAGGCCTGCTGCAGTGTTCTTCCATTCTTATGTTGTGATGTCATGCTCATTTTTTTGGTGTTTCATGTATGGGTCATTGTGTGTGTGTGCTCACCTAGTTGTGGTTGCAGGGGTCGAGTCACAGCTCCTGGCCCCGCCTCTTCACTGGTCGCTACTAAGACTAATGCTCACGCTGTGTGTGTGTGTGTGTGTGTGTGTGTGTGTGTGTGTGTGTGTGCGTGTGCCTGCTCACTTACATGTGGTCATTCGGGTTCTCTCAGCTTTGACATAGTTCACTCACTCTTAGCTTCATAAACCCTGTCATTCTTACTAATAAACCTATGTATACCGTCTGCTTCTATTTCTTTTTCATCCTGGTCATTTTAGTTTCTGACCATCATGGGACTGAAGAAATATTTCCTAACATCCGTGTAACTCATTTGCGTCTTTAGAAACAAGGGAGTGGAGAAGTAGTGGTAGTAGTAGTGGTAGTAGTTGTGGTATTACTACCGAAACGTCGTCATAAGTTTCTCTCTTCTATGTGGGGGTTATTTGTGTTTATATCATAGAGCATTTTTGAGACAGGAGTTAGAATCACTCAACCCATGTTGGCTAGTTACTGTTTATGAAGTGCCGTCTCTTCAGGTGCTTTACCACTTTCCTTTTAATTATATCCAGTCTCGAGGATACTGACAGACCTGCCTAAAAATCCATAAATAGTGGGTTTATCTTCGCTATCTTCCAGTGTTAAGGTAATTGCCACTTTCCGTTGACTTGGTGCAGATTTTAGCAAGTAGCTCACAGTACTTGAGGTCCTCTCACGTAACCAACATTGTCAGGTCATATTGCCTTTAGCGTATTCAGTTACTCGTAGTTTCATTTTTGTGTTATGTGGCTGGCATCAAGTGCCCATTGGTGCTCCGTATCTTCTTGATTTTTTTCTAATTATTTAAGTTACTCAGACTTGATATTCCTAGTGAGCTCTTATTTTTTTCTGTATCAAACTTATTTGAATAGTCTTTGTAGGAGTCTTTTTTATGTGATTGTGTAGCAGTTTTAGTTGAAATTTTGCTTTTTGTGGTTATTCTCAAGTTATTGCTCAGCTTCTCTCGTTTCACTGTAGTCTCGTCTTCTTGATGTGAATTTCTTCTCTGCTTTCTGGCACTTTTTTGGCTGAATATTTTTTCATTTTTTTCATCGTCTCCTTTCACTTCTATTTCCCATTGTACTGCAGTCAAAGGGGAGGCTATTCCAGGGCTTTACAGCTTTGCGAGAAGCCACATTCGTACAATTTCGCATGCTGTAGATTTTCCGACTATAGTTTCACGTCACTATACAGTTTCAAAGGGATCTTCACACTTTAGTATTTTGATTTTGGTTTGAATCCTTCGGATTTCTGAGTGAGAACAGTTTAAAGGATTTAAGTCTTCCTCCATATTGCTGGTTCATTAATCAGGCTACGAGTTTTACCTTTCTCTTCACTCTGTCAACTTTATCGTCATCATTTATACAATGATATCAGAACAAGACAGCATATAGAAAATGGGGTCTCATGAATTAAGCAATTATACAATAAAGATTCCCAAATTTTGCAAAAGTGTCTAATTCTCAACTTAGTTCTGTAAACCATTTACGTCATTAATTATGCAGTGTTAGTATTATTTCGAATATTTCACCCTCAAATTTTTTGGGTTATTTAACCTAGCAAATGTTGCATTTGCTGCTTGCAACAAGATGATTAGGAGTATTATAGGTAATCATTTTCTCCAAATCCAAGATGTTTATCCTCATTATGTCAAGAATACATTTTCTTGCACTTCTCCACATTGAAGAACATTCAGTTTTTTCAACCACTGTCTCCTCTTATACGGTGGTTCATTTATGCATTCCGTGAACAAGACAAAACAGGCTGCAAGACCAGCCCCTGAGGGACCCCACTCGTCACGTTTTCCCACTCAGACATAGTGTTTTAAGACAGCTCACTCCTGTCTTTCAGTCAGTCACTGATGCGTTTTTTTTTAAATTATCACCTGTGCCTTGAGATTTTGAATTACTTAGTAATCATTTTTTGGTACCTTGTCGGATGCCATTTTGAAAGTCGAGGTGCACTGCATCTGTGGTTTTTTGATGTCCCTATTTTTGTAAATGCAGAGAGAGAGAGATAGAGAGAAAAAGAGAGAGAGAGAGCAAGCAAGCAAAACACGCTCACCCTAACACTCTGACACACAGATAGACAGACAGACAGACGCGCGCGCGCGCGCGCGCAAACACACACACACACACACACGCACACAACCAAACACAACAGGCAAAGTGTCTATCGACAAGTACATTTGACAACCAGGCAGCAAAACATACGCAGAAAAGCAAACGCCCCGTCAGGAAAATAAAAATAGGAAGCATCCATGTTTTTACCATTCTTCCCTCATCACTTCTATCCATGAAGGGCTACGAACCCTTTCAAATATTCTCGTTAATCCAAGCGAACTCTCAAATCTCGGCTATTGTTCGTTGTTAGAGAGGGGGATTAACGGGGATAGTTACTGAAGTACTCAGGATGATAGGCCCTCTGTGATGAGTATGATCGTGAATTTGAAGGCTGTGTCGTGTGTTCGAGAAGGCTTGTTCGTGTCCTGTTCTTGAAACTCTCATTTTCTGGTGGTAGGAATCCATTTAAGAGTTTGTTAGTGTGCTGTTCGAGAAGGCACCTAAAGTCAGTGCCTGACCAGCCGGGCTGTGGTTCGTACGTCGGTCTGCGAGCGGCCAGCAGTAACAGCCTGGTGGATCAGGCTCTGATTCACCATGAGGCCTGGTCACAGACCGGGCCACGGGGGCGTTGACCCCCGGAACTCTCTCCAGGTAAACTCCAGGTATATGTGTGTGCGTGTGTGTGTGTGTGTTAGTTACCATTTTGTCCTAGGCACATGTCGATTAGACACTAGGCCTGTTGTATGTGTGTGTGCGTGTGTGTGTGTGTGTGTGTAACGAAACACTTCGAAATGTTTCGGCCCCGCCGGGAATTGAACCCGGGCCCTCCGTGCGTGAAGCAAGAGCGCTAGCCACCATGCCATCGGGGCGTGTGTGTGTGTGTGTGTGTGTGTGTGTGTGTGTGTGTGTAAAACAACCACGGGGGGAGCTGAATGATAGCTCTAGGCCTTTCGTGTTGCAATCAACACATCAGGAACTTGCAATGTTGTGATCACAGGGAGCGCAAAGGCGCTCCCAGTGATCACAATTGCTTGATGTGTTGATTGCAACACGAAAGGCCTAGAGCTATCATTCAGCTTCCCCATGGCTGTTTTTCATCTTGTGTCGCTTGTTCGCAATTTTTGCATAATATATATAAATATATAATTGATATATGTGTGTGTGTGTGTGTGTGTGAATGAGTGCACTTGATTGAAGGGGTCGAATATTTGCCGCTTGCCGGATTCACTCCATCCTGGCCTCGTAGGCTCTGTCGTGCCTGCTCTTAAACTATGTATGGAGCCTACCTCTACCACTTAAGATCATTCCTCTTCTTAACCACCCTGAAGCTGAAGAAGTACTTCATGACATCCCTATGACTCATCTGTATCTTTAACTTCCAATTTTTCCTCATGTACTTGTTTCCCGCCTCGGTCTATCCCTATCTACTCCATTCCCATTAAGAATTTTGTATGTTATGTCTTCCCTATTTCTTCTGTCTTGTGAGGTCAGATTGATTTACTATAGCCTTTCCTCGTAGCCCACACCCCTTCGCTCTGGAATTAGGTTCATCATAAACCTTTCTTCAGTTTTTTTAGCTTGCTTTATCAGGTGTGGGTACCATGATAATGCATACTCCAAGATGGACCTGGTATATGTTCTATGAAGGACTATGAATGACTATTGAGATTCCTGAACGTTACTCTAAGATGTGACAAACGAGCATTGGCTGAAGTCATTCTGTTGATGTGCGCTTCCGGCGATATGCTCGGCACAGTGCTCACCCTTAGGTCTGACTCTTTTAGCGAGGTTTGCAACGTTTGTCCCCCGGGTTTATATTCCATGTCCAGTCTTCTAGGTTGTTCTGCAATCTTCATAACCTTGCATTTACTGAGGACTGAATTACTTCTCTTTCCCGTGTTTGACGGTTTTTATGTACCCAGTTGTCCCCTCTCATTTCCGCTCTGTTTATATCTAGGCAATGGTAATTTGTATTCCTTTGATGCTCTTTGTCTTAAGATCCACTTTTGAGCTATGTGAAAATAGAAGGTTAGCTTGTTTGTTGTAAAATAATCTCTTGACACTGAAGGTTTTTCACCTGTTCTCTCGTCTTCTTCTATGCAAATAATGATCGGTATAATCTCACGTTCTTCCTCATGTCACCACTTGCTTCCTGACCCCATATCAGCCTCATGAAATTCATAGATCATCGGTGACCTCCCTCCTCTCTCTCTCTCTTGAACTCGCTGCCTTTCTCTCCAAATTCCCTTGTCTGTTTTCACCATTTCCTCTGTTCCCTCTCTTATCACCTCCTTTGCCTCCCTATCTGCTGAGAGAATCTCGAGTCGTGACTTTCCATCTTCGTTCTTTCCAGGTTCTTCTGCTCCTTCCTTCGTTGTTGCTGCTTCTCTCTTTCTCATCTTACCCATGGTACCCTTCAGCTTTTTCATTTATTCTTCCAGTTTTATAACTCTTTCTAAATCCATATTATTTTTTTTCTTGCCTCTTCTTCAGCCTCTTCCTTTCTTTATTTCACATTTTTACAGTTTCTTTGCATTACAAGGGAAGTTAAACCTCTGAATTCCATCACAGAATGAATTACTCCTTCAAAGAAAAGTACCCTGAAGGTAAATGTAAAATATTACTTCGGAGTATCTGTGTCTAGCATTCGGAATAATAGGAGAGAAGTAAATAATGAAACTGGATGTCTGTTTGGTAGACACACACACGTTGATCAAACCAAATGCAGATTTTTGAGACTCTGTGACCGCGGGTTCGAACCCCACCCGTGGTATGGTTTTTTTTTTTTTCAAATGCAAAGTATGTAGCCAACCCTATGGCTACTCTCTTGATCACAGTGTGTTTAATTGTCCACTTATTAAGGAATATAGAGATATGCAATATAATCTATGTGATATATCAAGATATATTAATGAGAATAAGATACCAGATATATTAAACAAATTTTCTAAATTTGCTTTGCAGCAGATAAGTGAAATGTAGATACAAGTACAGATGTACTCCTGTTTAACCCTTCTCAGGCCTAATTCATAGGCCTTTTGTGTATCCATATGCTATTGCCCTACCCTCCACGGGATGGATATGGCGTGCACAATAAACTAGCCACTTCGGCGGCAAAATTTAAATCACGGTTCGAGCAAGCAGGAGCTACACCTTCAGGAGAATATGTAAGCTAAAGTGTCTGCCTTATCCTCGCACTGTATCAAGTATCAACTGTTTATACTTGATACTTGGTGCATGCATCTGTGTTAGTTACCGGTTGTCAAACGCACTTGTCGATAGACACTTGGAATGGTGTGGGTGTTTTTTTTTTTTTTTAAGCGTGTGTATGTGTGTCTGTGTCAGAGAGAGAGAGAGAGAGAGAGAGAGAGAGAGAGAGAGAGAGAGAGAGGGAAAAGAGGAGGGGAGGGAGGGGAAAGAGGGTGAGAGTAAGAAGGAGGGAAGGAGGGTGGGAGGGAAGAAGGGTAGGAGGGGAGGAGGGAGGGTGAGAGTAAGGAAGAGGGTGGGAGGGAAGGAGGGAAGGTGAGT
The DNA here is from genome assembly GCA_009830355.1 of Cherax destructor. Classification (NCBI taxonomy): domain Eukaryota; kingdom Metazoa; phylum Arthropoda; class Malacostraca; order Decapoda; family Parastacidae; genus Cherax; species Cherax destructor. The sequence continues at coordinate 64,766 of WNWK01000404.1, read as the reverse complement.
GGAAGGGAGAGTATGGGAGGGAAGGAGAGAGGGAGTAGGTAAGGCTAGGGTAGAATTTCACCTGGCAGGGATTATCCTTCCGAATTACACGAGTGAATGCCTCCACACAATGCTGGAGACAGGCTTCTTGAGTGTGGCTGAAAGGTGGTGGTGGTAGTAGTGGTAGGGGGTAGTGGTGGGTGGTGGTGGTGATGGTGGTGGTGGTTTTGTTGGTAGTGGTCGTGGTGGGTGATGGCAATCGTGATTATTATTTTTGGTTTTGGTGGTGGTGGAGGAGTTTTGGTGGTTGATATGGTCGACGCTTATGTCTTTTTTCTTGGGTGATTTCTCCAGGCTTTGTTTCACGAGTCTTTTCGATGGTCGCTACTAGGTCTACCCTCTCCCTGCTCCAAGAGCTTTATCGTATCTCTTCTTAAAACTATGTATGGATCCTGCCTCCACAACATAACTCTCCAGAGTGTTCCGCTTCCTGACAACTCCTGAGTTTCCAACTTCCGGTTGTGACCCCTTGTTGCTGTGTCCCATCTCTGAAACATTTTCTCCCTGTCCAACTTGTTAGTTCGTCTCAGTATTTTATACGTTGTTATCATGTCCCCCCGTGTGTGTGTGTGTGTGTGTTTGTGTTTGTGTGCGTGCAAGTGTGTGCACAAGAGGAAGAGAATGGGAGAGGCACATCAAAAGAAGAGGTTGGAGAGGTGGTGTGAGCAGGGAAGAGAGCACGGTAGCTAGGGTCAAGGGGAGAACTGAATAAAACCCAACAATGGGGTCGCAGTATAAGGGAATTTTCCTTTTCGACGACTGAGTTGTATTGTTGTTTGAGTGGCGGTGGTGGTGATTGTGGTGGTGACGATTGTGGTGGTGGTGATTGTGGTGGTGGTGATTGTGGTTTTAGTTATTGTGGTGTTGGTGATTGTGGTGGTGGTGATTGTGGTGGTGGTGATTGTGGTGGTGGTGATTGTGATGAAAATGCTGAAGAGGACTGTAGTGGTGGTAGTTTTGGTGATGATTTAGAAGGCGGGGGAAGATTGCGGTGGTAGATAAAAACGTACTAGATTGTTGGATCAGTCTTCTTGAGACGTATTCAGACTTGAGTTTCGGCAGTCTGAATATTCTTTTTGTGATCTAACGACGAAATAGTAAATTGTGTAGATGTTGAAACATTGCTGTGCAGTAAGAGAAATATTTAGAGCTTTTGTTCACGTCTTACGTAAAAAAAAGTAATAGAGCAACAATGATCAAGTGACAATATAATCACTTTTGCAATCTGCTAACGAGTATCATTGCTAAATTATGTAGTGATAGCATTTATTTTTTAGGAAATCACCGGGAGGCCTGGTCATAGACCGGGCCGCGGGGACGTCGATCCCCGGAATGCTCTCCAGGTAGACTCCAGGTAGACTCCAGGTAGACTCCAGGTAGACTCCAGGCAGGTAGACTAATGTAATGAACAGGAGAAAATTTTCACGATTTCTCCTGACCCACAAAATTCCTTTGTTCTCTGCCGAAGAGGGCCTCGGTAAGAGAGTGCTTGTTGTCTTCCCGTGAATTCGTTTGGGGCATCGTTTGTTAGGCTTTAAACCTATTTATAAACTGCCATATACTATTTCCCTAAAGTGGCAAATACATTGTACACGAAAACTCATATAACACTCACTGAATATATATTTTAAGAGATTAAAGCCACTTATTGTATAATGATTCAGACACGTGTGCAACAGTTAGGTATCTTTATTGATACCTGTTGCATATGTTATACCATTTTCAACATCACTTATTGTATATACACTGAGAGATACACATCTCTGGTATATATTCTGAGACAGACATGCCTCTCCCTGCCTCTCACACATCTCGTAGGCCTTTACATCTAACGCTTAAGAGAAGATAAATATCGCAAAACTGTATAAGTTATTGTGAAGAAATGTATTTTTCAATTCTGAAGCTTGGCATGTTTACACAAGAGCGCGTTGTTCTGATGTGCGGGAACCTTGACAGTTAGTGAGTGGTTGTCGGGAGCGGGGAGAGGGACGCAAACGAGGAAGGGGTGAGTGTTTACACTGTATAGTGAGAAGGGTAAACTGGGGATGGTGTGTGTTGGAGAAGGGGCGAGTGTTTATACTCGGAGGGGTTTATATACACCGCTATGTATACCGGCTCATATCAGTGTATAAACACCGAGATTGATCTTTTAGCTCTTGTTTCCCCCTGGTGCTGGTTTACAGGTGAAATGCGCTCATGTGGACAAAGACACAAGTTTGGTGAATTAGTTTTTATTTGGGCAACGTTTCTCTCAATACAGAGCATATTCAAGTATTGGAAAAGCTTAACTTAGAGAGAAACGTTGTTTTGGGTCTTGGTCCACAAAACTATGGGCATCACGCTCTTCAACCAACTGCGGCCTTAGTGCCTTAGAAGTACCTAGACCATACAACGAAGATATTTACACCGTATTAATTCAATGTTATTATTATTATATTCATGGGGGAGGGGGGAGTGGTGAATCGGTAGGGGTTATACAGCGCCTGTAGAGTGGAAGGAAATCAAGTTCTATCAAAACAAATAGAACAGATCTATTTCCTTAGATCAAGAGCCTCTCACCGGCTGATTTAGGAGACAGGATGGATGGTGGGCAGAGATTTGTTACTTTGCCATCTTTTTTCGCCGGTATCCGGAAGTGGGTGAATGAACCTAGTTGTAATCACCTAGTTATGCAAAACACGCGAACAAGCGATACAAGATACAAAGCAACCAAAGGAGGGAGTTGAATGATAGCTCTAGGCCTTTCATGTTGCAATCAACACATCAGAAGTTTACAGTGTTGCAGAAAAGAGGAGGAGGTCCAAGCAAACACGATCACAGGAAGCGCCTTTTGCTGGGGTCGAATGTTACCCTGGTTACCCTGCCAGTGCTTGCATGGTTGTGTTCAAGATCTTGACCCCCACCTCTCCTTCAGTTAGCTCTCGTAGACTGCAGGTTGTTTATGTATCTTCTTTAGGAATCATATGTCATTTGAATCCAGTTCTTTTCATTTTTTTTTTAAAGTTCGTCTCCTTTCATTACCCATACAGTTTTCTTATGCATATAGAGTTACAAAAAACGTTGTAGTATTTGGACTCTTTTTTCGCTCTGTGTAGAGGTTTATCAAAAAACACATTTCTCTCTACTGTTGATCCCATTGCGGAAACAGCTCAGAATATTTTACATTATCTTTGCAGTAGTTGTTAAAAATGTTATTCTATGACTAAATAGGCCAAGAGTCTCGCAGACATCACGCCCACATGTCAACGAGGTGCACTCCTGAATGTCAACGAGAAGCTCTACCGAATGTCAACGCGGATCCCTCCCAAATGTTAACGAGGAGCACTCCAAAAATGTCGATGAGGAGCACTCCCAAATGTCAAGGAACCCTCTGCAGATGTCGACCTACTGTGGAACACATTTCTTCTACTGCAGGTGCCAAGACTACAGTGGTCTGGGCTAATGCAGCTACTCCATAAGATAGAATATGAGTGAAAGTGGAAATTACAATTGTTGTACCTTATGCTTAATGTTTAAGAGGCTCGTGAGTTTCCCTGTCTCCTTATATCAATTGTTCCCACAGTTCTACACATTTCATAATGGATAGATTCTTTGCATTTTTAGTACAATTACCTGATGCTCCCTTGACACATAAAAATCCATTTTAAATAATTCGTACACACTTATGGTATTTTTCTACTCTTGCCAATTCAGTAATGTGAAATTTAAGGCAGCATGGGCAAGCCGCCTCCCCTACCTGGAGTCTACCTGAAGGGCATTCCGGGGATCGACGTCCCCGCGGCCCGGTCTATGACCAGGCCTCCCGGTGGATCAGGGCCTGATCAACGAGGCTGTTACTGCTGGCTGCACGTAGTCCAACGTACGAACCACAGCCCGGCTGATCTGGCACTGACTTTAGGTATCTGTCCAGCTCCCTCTTGAAGGCAACCAGAAGTGCATTCAATTAAATAGATTTTGAAAGACTTTGAGCATAATATTCCCAGATATCTAAGAAATGGGGTGACAAATGCAATAGTTTGAAAACTATTGCATTTGTCACCCCATGACAGAGCGGTAGCTATGAGGAATTAATACATCATTTGGATCCATAAGGTTACACAGCGACTGAGGCTGTGATACACAGGCCAGTACCACTGCATAAATATTTAAGAGGGAAGTGGACACGATTCCATTCACTTAGTTAAGAATGAGACACTTGTGCAACATTTGCACAAGTGTCTAATTTTTCAACATGTCGGTTTTCTAAGCCATTTACGTGACATTCGCTTTACTGAAACCGACATCACATTCACTTAGTACAAATTAACTTTAAAACTTTCCAGTCCTGGACACTGATTTTATCAAATGCAAGAGGAGTAAATTTTTACTTCTACTGGTGGTGACAAGATGCAATTGCAGAGACGCACTTTAATGAGACGTTTCGCTTGGGGACACGTTTCTTCGGTCATTAAATGGAGAAGCCTTTTCCACAGGCAAAACCTTTCAGTAAATTTCTTCTCTGCTATTGCGCCTTTTTCACCACTTGTCGGCTTTCTGCCATTTATCTCCATTTTTTAAATGAACTTTTTAGCGAAAATTTTATTATATAAATTGACTTTACAAGTGTGACCGATTTATATTCTGACTGAAGGACGTACTCGGTTGCCAGCTGGTGTTCCAGCTAAGCTTCAGCTGGTGTTCCAGCTAAGGTGTTCCTGGATGGTGTTCCAGCTAAGGTGTTCCTGGATGGTGTTCCAGCTAAGGTGTTCCTGGATGGTGTTCCAGCTAAGATGTTCCTGGATGGTGTTCCAGCTAAGGTGTTCCTGGATGGTGTTCCAGCTAAGGTGTTCCTGGATGGTGTTCCAGCTAAGGTGTTCCTGGATGGTGTTCCAGTTAAGGTGTTCCTGGATGGTGTTCCAGCTAAGGTGTTCCTGGATGGTGTTCCAGCTAAGGTATTCCTGGATGGTGTTCCAGCTAAGGTGTTCCTGGATGGTGTTCCAGCTAAGGTGTTCCTGGATGGTGTTCCAGCTAAGGTGTTCCTGGATGGTGTTCCAGCTAAGGTGTTCCTGGATGGTGTTCCAGCTAAGGTGTTCCTGGATGGTGTTCCAGCTAAGGTGTTCCTGGATGGTGTTCCAGCTAAGGTGTTCCTGGATGGTGTTCCAGCTAAGGTGTTCCTGGATGGTGTTCCAGCTAAGGTGTTCCTGGATGGTGTTCCAGCTAAGGTGTTCCTGGATGGTGTTCCAGCTAAGGTGTTCCTGGATGGTGTTCCAGCTAAGGTGTTCCTGGATGGTGTTCCAGCTAAGGTGTTCCTGGATGGTGTTCCAGCTAAGGTGTTCCTGGATGGTGTTCCAGCTAAGGTGTTCCTGGATGGTGTTCCAGCTAAGGTGTTCCTGGATGGTGTTCCAGCTAAGGTGTTCCTGGATGGTGTTCCAGCTAAGGTGTTCCTGGATGGTGTTCCAGCTAAGGTGTTCCTGGATGGTGTTCCAGCTAAGGTGTTCCTGGATGGTGTTCCAGCTAAGGTGTTCCTGGATGGTGTTCCAGTTAAGGTGTTCCTGGATGGTGTTCCAGCTAAGGTGTTCCTGGATGGTGTTCCAGCTAAGGTATTCCTGGATGGTGTTCCAGCTAAGGTGTTCCTGGATGGTGTTCCAGCTAAGGTGTTCCTGGATGGTGTTCCAGCTAAGGTGTTCCTGAATGGTGTTCCAGCTAAGGTGTTCCTGGATGGTGTTCCAGCTAAGAGGAATCAGTATGAACACTTGCGAAAGAAATTATTGTTATTATTATTATTATTATTATTATTATTATTATTATTATTATTATTATTATTATTATTATTCTATTATTATTTTTCATTGGGAGGCATTAAACCCGAAGGGGTCATACTGCGATGGGAGGTAATCCCGTTTGACCCAGAGCAAAAGCTGGGAAGCTCAAAGTCCATGCATCAAGAGCCATTTACCAGCATCGAAGTGCTCCCATTCCCTATAGTGAGTTAGCGCAAAAAAAGCTACACTGGAGCCTCCTGTATGATAGAGCCCCTTGTATGATCATGCCTCTTGTGTGATCATGCCTCCTGCATGATCATGCCTCCTGTATGGGCGCCGCTGTTTGTTTCACCGCCAACATTCCGCTACAACAGCATCACATACCGCACGAGAGCAACAACATAAATCCCATAAATCACATAAAATCACATAAGTCGATCAGGATCACTCTGGAAAAAATTTCTACTCTAAGTGCTGTTACGTATAATAAGCATTACCAGAGATTTGCGAGTGTTCGTCGTAATGGCTCTTAGTCGACAAATGGTAATGGAAAGAGCAAAGAACCTAATGTATAGAGGTTTTATCCATTGGGGGTTTTGTTTATGCACAGTTTCACCCGCTTGGAGATTTATACCAGGTTCCTCCCACTGGGGGTGTTATGAAGTACAGTGGTACCTCGGATTTCGTACAGCTTCCAATTCGAACAATTATGTAAGTGTATTTTTGTAAGTGCTTTTGTAAATGTATTTTTGGAGGTCTGAAACGGACTAATCTAATTTACATTCGTCCTTATGGGAACAAATTAGCTCGCTAACGGCACTCGAACAGCATTCTGGAACGAATTAATGACGAAATCCGGGGTACCACTGTACTTGATAGAGTCCCCTAGTGGGCCACACCATCTGTAAAGGAAAGGTTCTTCTGTGTTATTCTACTCGATTTACGAGTAACTTTCCTTAAGGAAAATACTTGTGTACGAAAATTAGTTAACCATAAAGAATAAAATGTTAAAATGCCGTGGCTAGAACAATTCAGTTTAACCTTGACAATGGTCAGGAGCAAACGGAAACGTCGTTAATAGGTGAATTAGTTACAGCTAACTCAGAATTTAACTTTTGACTCCCAAAAATCAATAATTTTGACATTAAGTAATAATGCAAAATAATTCTACTAAAATTAAAGGTGAAGTTACATGGAGTTTCTGTACTTTAATGACAAATTAATCTACTGGTTTAGGAACATAGTGCATTTTTCTTCGGTGTACAACTGTACATACACTCCGAAAAGCGTGTATCCCTCAGTGTACTATAATATAAGCTGAGGTATACGCTAAGTGTATATCTCAGCTAATATTCATAGTATCACTAAGAGGAGTATATCTTGGTATATTCTGTTTACACCAAATTGTGCATAAAATATTAAGGTGCATATGTGTATATCATAGTATTTACGCTGATATAATACTTTAATTACTCTTTTAGGGATTACAGTATTCTTACAGCGTTTTGGACTCTCACGCAGTCTATAACCAAACAAACCACTCATTTAACATTAGCAGCTCTCTAATCAAGGTTATATTTTTGAGAGTGCTGGCGACTTGGGCTGGATTGTATAGTGTTGACGTGACGATTTCTAAGTGTGCAGGGAGGTCAAGCTTCTTTCTTCTACCCTTAGGTAAGTCTGGCTGTAAGACTGTGCATGCATCTCTTTATTTACTTAATGGTAACACCATGCATTTAGAGAAAAGAATAGAAAAAATAATTATATAAATAGTATACAATATCGACAAGTATACGATTGGGTATCTTCATTGTTGAAACGTTTCGCCTGCTTATCAGGGTTTTTCAATCGAAGACAGAGGTGTTATTAAATATCAGAGGCCGCAGTAAATATGAGGTGATTAGTCCCCCAGCCTTGATTAGTACTGGGTTCCACAGTCTTCTTATATTTACGATTTATCGCGGTGTGAGTTTCAGGTGCAATATACATAGGAACGAAAATACTACAGGGCTAGTATTAGTGAAACCAAGGACTATTTTTTGGTAATATGAACCCCTTCCCCTTTCCCCCAAGAGTATTCCTCAAAGGAATATTTATCTGAACTTACACTGGAAAAGTTCGATTAGGTTAGATAAGATTCGTCAGTAAACAGAATACGTGTCTCCTGACGCGGGTCTTAGTTATATGTACGTTGACTCGCCATTGTCCACCTCTTCAAAAAATTAAAGCCAACATTTAAAGAACCTGTAAAATTTCTAATTATATTTATATTAATGCAAACAATCGCATACATTCTGAGGGAGGTGCTAGCGGGTGTTACTCACGGTTCTCCTCATTTCTCCTGTTGCTGCCTTTGCAACATTGCACAGCTCCTGATGACGCACTGAGAAGTGTGAAAGTACTTGAACTAGAGATTTACCCCGTGGCTTCTCTTGCATTATATTATTAATTTTATTAACCCTACTCATCCCTCATTTGATGTTCCTTATTAATAGTTAGGTTTAAAGCCTATTGACTGTACGTGGGTCATTGTAAATATAATGAGTTATATACAACTCCTCTTTAAAGAAGATGAGCGTGGATTTACGGTAGCGACGGGTTCTTGATCCATGATATCACAGCTACTCTTCCCTTCCTAGGATCAGACCTGACTACCCCCCATTCCCAGTGACCCCTACAGGTTTCCCAAGAATGTAATAATGACCTGAGATTTTAGAATAAAGGAATTACAAAAATGGTAATTAAAAAGGAAATTATAAGTACTTTCAAGGAAGTATTTAATAAAAGGAAATTGCAAATAAATCCAGAAAAATAAATAAAATTATAAGAATAACAAATAGGTAATTAAAATGAGAAATGTTAATTAATATTAAAAATAGGATTATCACAAATGTCAATTAAAAGATAATTAAAAGTAATTTAAATATAATACTTACGAAAAGGTAATTAAAATAATCATTATAAACAGGTGATTAAAACTAATTATTTATAGTCACTTACAACTGCACTGTAACAGACATTCAGTATAAAGTAATGTTAGTTGACATAAGTGCCACTGCTATTTCTATCCTCCATTTCTTTTTCCAACTTTTGCCCCTTTTCTTCTGAGCTAAGTTCAACCCCATACTGTTCCCGTCACCTCCCCTTTGAGCTAAATTTATCCCCCATCCCCCTTCCCTATGACCAGAGTTTACCTCCTTCCTCTTTTCTCCCTCGTCTCCTTTGAACGAGGTTTAATCTCTTTCACTCTCTTCTCAACCCCTTTGGAATTAAGTTTACCTTCCTGTCTTTTCCGCTAAATCTCTCCCTGTCTTTGTACGCAGAAATCTTCCGATTGAAAATAAATATTTCTTACAAAGGGGCGTTCATGTCTTACGAATTTACTAACTTTTTTCACTAAGGTGTTTGAGGAAGTAGATCATGGTAATGAATATGATATTGTGTATATGGACTTCAGTAAGGCTTTCGATAAAGTTCCACATCAGAGGCTACTGAGGAAACTTAAGGCACACGGAATAGGAGGAGAAATTTTTTCCTGGGTAGAGGCATGGTTGACTAATAGGCGGCAGAGAGTTTGCATAAATGGAGAGAAATCAGAATGGGGGCGTGTCTCAAGCGGTGTTCCACAGGGGTCAGTTTTGGGCCCCTGTTGTTTACAATTTACATAAACGACATAGATGAGGGAATAAATAGTAGCATAAGTAAATTTGCTGATGACACCAAAATAGGCCGTCCAATTCATTCAAACGAGGACATTAGAGCACTCCAGGATGATTTGAATAGACTGATGCAGTGGTCGGAGAAGTGGCAGATGCAGTTTAATGTAAACAAATGCAAAGTTCTAAATGTTGGGCAGGACAATAACCATGCCACATATAAGCTGAATAATATAGATCTTATTACTTGTAATTGCGAGAAGGATTTAGGAGTTCTGGTTAGTAGTAATCTGAAGCCTAGACAACAGTGCATAAGTGTTCGCAATAAAG